>BTPG01000006.1:3378887-3703887 GCA_036245525.1 Semisulcospira habei | reverse complement strand
GGATTGGAGGGAGCTGGTTGCCAAGTCATCAGTGGTGCCCCAACGGTCGGCAAGACTACGGGATATAGATAGATAGATAGAGGCATTGACACCGTCATAAACATAGCCATTTTTCAAACCTGCCTTCAAACCAGAGAGAGAGAGAGAGAGAGAGAGAGAGAGAGAGAGAGAGAGAGAGAGAGAGAGAGAGAGAGAGAGAGAGAGAGAGAGAGAGAGAGAGAGAGAGAGAGAGAGAGAGAGAGAGAGAGAGAGAGAGAGAGAGAGAGGGAGGGGTGTTGTGGTGACGATCTGATGCGTCATTACTTTTATTCACTGTCCCGAGTCCATCCACAACCGATGCGTCTAAACTCCCTGTGTCTCTCTCCATTTGAGGAGATCAAATCAAATGCCACTAAAAAAAACTTGCCTATTCCTAATAACAAGAAGCATAGCTTCTCGTGGGCTCCTGCGACTGCACCAGTACAGTACTGCTACTGCAGGTGCCCATGAGAATCTATGTCTCCTGTTGACAAACTGCTGGCTGAATGACTGAAACACTGAAATGGGCCCACTTGCAGTATAGTGTCCGACTCCGAGTCTCAGTAACTGCATGTATTAGGAACCGATCACAGGAAACAAAAGTCTCCATTCGCGTGTCTGCCCTTGTATGGGTAGCTTCCCAGGAAGCACGGTTGTCCACCCCTAGGCATGGGCGCTGCTCCTCATGTTTGCTTCCTTTTAGAGGAGAGGTTGTCTGCCTTGAGCGATGATCCTTAGGGTTGCGTCCCTTTTGAGGCATGGTTGGCCGCTCTTGTAGGTGAAATGACAACTGTCAGTGCTTCGCCATGGATTGAGGACGCTTCTCAACAATATTTGTGTCATTTTGTTGTGAATCATGACAAGAAGAAGGCTTCAAATTTCAAGTATGCAGCGGGAATTTAAAAAAATCTAAGCAAGCATCACACAAGATTATGGCCTCTTGCAGAGCGAGTTTCTTCACCGGATCGTAACAAATACACACTTTATAAGCAAACCCATCCGTCGAGGCTGGTGAGGATCTTCGAGTTCCATCTGTCTGTTCCTGCAAAAATGTCGACTCGAATATGGAAAACGCTCGACTGACTGGCGGGGCAAGAAATTGGGGAGTGCCAAGGGAGGGGGGGGGGGTGATTGGGGATGGTGGTTTCTCTCTTCCTCTTTCTCTCTCCGGGCGGGGGGGGGGGGGGGGCGGAGAGAGAGAGAGAGAGAGAGAGAGAGAGAGAGAGAGAGAGAGAGAGAGAGAGAGAGAGGGAGAGAGAGAGAGAGAGAGAGAGAGAGAGAGAGAGAGAGAGAGAGAGAGAGAGAGAGAGAGAGAGAGAGAGAGAGAGAGAGAGAGGGAGAGGGAGAGAGAGATGCATGCCGGGCAGTTGGGGGGGTTTGGGGGTTGGCCAGGATCTAGGCATCTAGCCAAGTAGCTACAGGTTCATGAAAGTTCGACCAGCCTGTAGAAATGGCAATTTCAATCGTGGCCACTCGACCGTGGAGAAGGAGATCTGTATTCACTCACCCGTTTCAGGACAGACGGCCGTCTGCCAGCTCGTTTGGCGCCATTTTCCTCTTCCTCCTTCAAGTCCTCATGTCAACAACGCCCGTCTGCAAGAGGCATAGCGTCTCATGACTGCTAGCAGGGACTCATTACAGTCTATACTTCTTGCCAGCAAGCATTGACGTCCTCAGATGGCGACTGTCATCAACATTGACGTCCTCAGATGGCGACTGTCATCAACATTGACGTCCTCAGATGGCGACTGTCATCAACATTGACGTCCTCAGATGGCGACTGTCATCAACATTGATCCAGGTCTGGCAAGAGAGTGCCTCATCTGGCGTTGGGGGAAAAAAAGTCTTTCCTCATAGCGTGTCTAACATTATTGTCGACGGATTTGTTTTTCTTGTTGTTGTTGTTGTTGTCAATTGTCAATTCCAGCACGTGGATGCTGTTCGGCCTTGGTAGCTCAGTGTTAGTGCCTGGCTATCGTGGCGCGTGGTTAAGCGGTCTGTCTGCCTGTGCTTTATTTTCAGTTTGTTCTTTTCTTGTAACCCCAGTCACTGATGGTCGTCGCAAATGATGCAACAAATCTCAGTTTGTTAATTCAACGCGATAGAACGCCACCCGTCCCGGGAACAAGGATACAAAGTGGTGTCAGCAATAGGCATAGATCATCATGAGCCCCCGCAACTGCGGGGGCTCATGAGGATCTATACCTCTTGCAACTGGGCGATGCTCATTTGTTTTTCGACGGTAATAGGATTAGGTCTACAAGACGGAGTGTTGCAGAAATGTTGCCAACACCACGCGCTCAGCGAACTGACTGAAACGACTGCTGATCTGTGATTTTAGATACTACGGCTAGAAACGTTTGCTCGAAATGACAAAGCAGCACATAAATACGGGCTATTAGGCTAACTTAACTGCGCAAGAGATCCACAATTAATGCATAAAATACTTCCACGAGATTTTATTGTGGTGAAAGTTGTGATCAGGAATGCAGCATGCACTCTTGTGCAGTGCAAGAAAAACATTTCGCGAAGGGCCCTTTGGTTGCCAGAATGTTTTGTGGATAAGCTTGACTTTTTTTTTTTTAGTGCGTCGATGGAAAATCAATTTTCACGCTTCTGCGGACATGAAATGGAATTTGATTGTCGGGCCGGTTTAGCTTGTGGTTGATTCCTTGCGTTAGAAAGAAAGTACTGCCCAACCTCGCTTCTGGCCCCACTTTCACATCTTCTTCAGCGCTAACCCCTTCACGGCCTGTGGGTGCACGATTACGTCTTTGAAAGCAACAACACGCAATAGTCCATCGATACAAGAGGCAAATCGAACAACATGTCCATCAGTACAAGAGCATGCATATGAATAGAACAGCAAGAGGCAAAGATCCTCATGAGCGGGGGCATCTGCGGTACGTTAGGCCATCTGCGGTATGTTAGGGCATCTGCGGTACGTGAGGCCATCTGCGGTACGTTAGGCCATCTGCGGTACGTGAGGCCATCTGCGGTACGTTAGGCCATCTGCGGTATGTTAGGGCATCTGCGGTACGTTAGGCCATCTGCGGTACGTTAGGCCATCTGCGGTACGTGAGGCCATCTGCGGTACGTGAGGCCATCTGCGGTACGTTAGGCCATCTGCGGTACGTTAGGCCATCTGCGGTACGTGAGGCCATCTGCGGTACGTTAGGCCATCTGCGGTACGTTAGGCCATCTGCGGTACGTGAGGCCATCTGCGGTATGTTAGGCCATCTGCGGTATGTTAGGCCATCTGCGGTACGTGAGGCCATCTGCGGTACGTTAGGCCATCTGCGGTACGTTAGGCCATCTGTGGTACGTGAGGCCATCTGCGGTATGTTAGGCCATCTGCGGTATGTTAGGCCATCTGCGGTACGTGAGGCCATCTGCGGTACGTTAGGCCATCTGCGGTATGTTAGGGCATCTGCGGTATGTTAGGCCATCTGCGGTACGTGAGGCCATCTGCGGTACGTTAGGCCATCTGCGGTACGTTAGGCCATCTGCGGTACGTGAGGCCATCTGCGGTACGTTAGGCCATCTGCGGTACGTTAGGCCATCTGCGGTACGTGAGGCCATCTGCGGTATGTTAGGCCATCTGCGGTACGTTAGGCCATCTGCGGTACGTGAGGCAATCTGCGGTACGTTAGGCCATCTGCGGTACGTGAGGCCATCTGCGGTATGTGAGGCCATCTGCGGTACGTTAGGCCATCTGCGGTATGTTAGGCCATCTGCGGTACGTGAGGCCATCTGCGGTACGTTAGGCCATCTGCGGTATGTTAGGGCATCTGCGGTATGTTAGGGCATCTGCGGTACGTGAGGCCATCTGCGGTACGTTAGGCCATCTGCGGTATGTTAGGCCATCTGCGGTACGTTAGGCCATCTGCGGTATGTTAGGGCATCTGCGGTACGTGAGGCCATCTGCGGTACGTTAGGCCATCTGCGGTACGTGAGGTCGAGGCCATCTGCGGTACGTGAGGCCATCTGCGGTACGTTAGGCCATCTGCGGTATGTTAGGGCATCTGCGGTACGTTAGGCCATCTGCGGTACGTTAGGCCATCTGCGGTACGTTAGGCCATCTGCGGTACGTTAGGCCATCTGCGGTACGTTAGGCCATCTGCGGTACGTTAGGCCATCTGCGGTACGTTAGGCCATCTGCGGTATGTTAGGCCATCTGCGGTACGTTAGGCCATCTGCGGTATGTTAGGCCATCTGCGGTACGTGAGGCCATCTGCGGTATGTTAGGGCATCTGCGGTACGTGAGGTCGAGGCCATCTGCGGTACGTGAGGCCATCTGCGGTACGTTAGGCCATCTGCGGTATGTTAGGGCATCTGCGGTACGTTAGGCCATCTGCGGTACGTTAGGCCATCTGCGGTATGTTAGGCCATCTGCGGTATGTTAGGCCATCTGCGGTACGTTAGGCCATCTGCGGTACGTTAGGCCATCTGCGGTACGTTAGGCCATCTGCGGTACGTTAGGCCATCTGCGGTATGTTAGGCCATCTGCGGTACGTTAGGCCTTCTGCGGTACGTTAGGCCATCTGCGGTACGTTAGGCCATCTGCGGTACGTTAGGCCATCTGCGGGGGCTCATGAGGTTATTTGCCTCTTGCAGCTGGGCGGTGTTCACGTTTTCCAGGGATTAAATAAAAATAACGGCTGCAGAAGATTGATTTTCTTTTAGTTCAATGGTAGTGCTTGATTAGACTGTCGACTTCGAGGCACCGCCTGGGAGCTACCGTGGTTCAGGGCTGAACGGGAAACAAGAGAAAGGCGGATTTCATTCAGGCATGAAACTACAAGCATCAATTAAACGCGGTAATGTAGGAAGGAACGGTTGTGCAGGGATGTTCCTTTCTCGGACATGGTAGGGCCCGGCTATGTTAGGGCCCTACCTCTGTAGGGAGCCAAAAATTCAGTTTTGATGGGTCCGATCATTTGCAGGACCCCCATCTTGTACTTCTAGCAAGGCGTGATTGAATTAGGCCCTCTATGCTCTTGGGAGAAAAAACCACCGTTTGTATAGGGTGCGATGGGGTTGTATGATTTTGACGGATTCAATAAGTTTTAGGGGCATAGAAAGATTTTCAAAGGAGATACAGCCGCACATCGTTTGAAAATCGTCCTATGCCGCCCAAAAAAAGTCAGATGAAAGGTAACTTGTATAACTTCTCTCCATGGTAAAGTGCTCGAGATTTAAATATTGCGTAAGGTCATGTTCTCAACCTCTGCATTTCTAGTGGTCGTAGATTGTGTTTCTGGTATCAAATCCCCAGTTATTTCAACGGCAAAGAACCCCACCAGTCAAAAGAACGTGGCTATAGAGTAGTTTCAGCAAAAGGCATAGATCCTCGTGAGCCCCCGCAATTGCGGGGACTCATGAGGATCAATGCCTTTTGCATTTGGATCGTGTTCAGTTTGTCTCGACCGAAAAGAGGTTAACAATTCACCTATGCACGGGATCATGACTTCAATGCATAATAAACCGTCGGTCATGTAAATGTTGCGTCAGGTCACGTTTGTGACGCAACAGCCTGCGAAAGGACGTCATCCCATGCGTTGGAAACATGACGAAATCAGACAGACAATTCTCGTCAGAAACACAGAAAAGAGTGGACACCAAGATTCAAGATGGCGTTATTGTTGCTATATATATAGCAACATTTGTCTTGCCAAGAACATGTTGACACTTGTGGAGGTGCTGCAGCAGAAACACATCACGCGGAAAAGCGCGGTTCGCCAACATCCGGATTTGAGCGGTCAGAACGATGTGCCTAAAATTGACGAATCCTGACCATGTTTTTGTTAAAACTGCAATTCCTTCGCTGCCAGTGGAGCACGATTGTGTTTCTAATTTCTTTGTTCGTTCAACGCGAAAGATCCCCGCCGTCCAAATAACATGGATACACAAGGATATCAGCAAGAGGCATAGATCCTCATGAGCCCCCGCGACTGCGGGGGCTCATGAGGATCTATGCCCCTTGCAGTTGGATCGTCTTTGCTTTTCCTCAGCAGGGAAAGAGTTAAAACTGTAAGGGTTGACTTGTTTCTTTTGGCTTTTTTTTTTCTTCAGAGTGCCTTCGCGGTGGCAGACGACGTAAAATACATGATGTAGGCATTTCCATCTGCCTTCAAGCCCTCCCCTTCCTCCTCACCCCCCTTACAAATAAATAAATAAATAAATAAATAAATAAAAAATAAACAAAATTTAAAAATCTGATACAACGGCACTTTAGAGAATAAACTTAGATCCACTTAGTTTACAGTAATGTTTGGCAATTGGACCCTAAATCTTGGCCAGTATCATCGTCATTAGGCCAAATCTGATCCGAGTGGATTGAAAACGGATCTCGCTCAGGGACCCGGGTTAAACTATCCAACAAACGAGATTGATGATTCGATAACAAGGGAAACTCCCGCCCAAATCCCGGCCTCAATGGTGGAAATGTTTATGGGCACTCTACGTGCAGAAAACACAAGAAATGGCTGTCCTGTTTTATTTGTTATTTCTTTCACCCTTTCACTGCCAGTGGGCGCAGAATGTGTTTAGAAACACGTGTTAACCCATTTAACCCCATGGATGCATTTATCAAATTTGGGAGCTATCACCTAACGACTATGTACCAGTTGCAGGAGATGGATCTATATCATCATTCAAAGGTAATGCCAGATCAGCTGGACGCCTGACGGCGCCAAGCTAATCTGGTACTTCCCTTAAATTATCGTGGCTATCTCCTGCTGTAGTGCGTCAGGGCTAAATGGTTAATTTAACTCCAAAGAGCCGTCCCAAGAACATTGATCGAAGTGATGTTAGCAAGAGGCATAGATCCTCATGAGCCCCGCGAATGCGGGGGCTCATGAGGATCTATGTCTCTTGCAGTTGGGGCGTGTGAAGGAGTTAAACTGCTTGCTGCTACGGCTCCAGTGGGCCATTTTCCAGGTTGTTCGCCCCTGTCTGCTACGGCTCCAGTGGGCCATTTTCCAGGTTGTCCACCCCTGTCTGCTACGGCTCCAGTGGGCCATTTTCCAGGTTGTCCGCCCCTGTCTGCTACGGCTCCAGTGGGCCATTTTCCAGGTTGTTCGCCCCTGTCTGCTCACGCAGGCCCGCTAGTTGTGCCCAAAGCTGCCAGGTTCTAACGTAAGGGACGCTATCCCGGCGGGGGAGACTACCCTACTGCCGAGACAATTAGTTGGATGGTGTTCAGAAATGCAGGAACACATTTGTTAGTGTTTGATTCAAAGTTCATTTTCTTTGGCTCTCGATTATGATTTAAAACCGTCCACTCGCTTAATATTTTGATGTGCCCAGCTAAAGTGCGAAATGTCTAATTGACGGACTGAATTTGCCAGGAGGTGTCGAGAAACAAGTTTTTGACCTCGTGATCGATATACACTGAGAATTAAACTCTTGTAAACAGAACAGAACAGAACAGAACAACATTTATTGTCGATGGGCCCATTGGGGCCAAAGGACAAAGTGGAATCGAGTTAGTTAGTTATTTGGGTTCAACTCCGAGCAGGCGGCTATGGTCATCTCACCGCGGAAAGTGCAATCGAACTTAACTAGCATGTACATTACGGTGAAACAGTGAAACGGAAAAGAGTGATACTGTGAATCGACACAATAATGAAAATCCCATTTCTCGACTGCAGCCTGTGCGAGTTGCAGCCTTTCCGTCCCTGCTGTGATATCGCTCGATGACGCAACTGGAGCGAAAATCTTTCCCCCGACCTCCACTCGTGTTTCCATCATTCTGCCATTCCAAAGTCACACAGGATCAGGAAGCCTAAACGAGTTATATCCATTGAGAGTGGGCCCGAGCCTCGATAGAGACTCGGGCCCGCTGTCAAGGGATATGACGTGTAGGTTTCCTCGACCTGTCGTATCGATGCCCCAAAAGTGTCCATGCCGTGACGTCAAAAGCCCACAGAAACGTATCTACAGACACCGTGTCCTTTGACCTTCTGTCGAGTTCATCCCATCTGTTGCAATGCCAGCACCAAGATTTTTTTTTTAAAATGTTGGTGATGCCATCTTTTAATTTCCTACATCATGGACAAAATGTCCTAGGGCCGCTGACGTCTTTTAGTTGGTCCGCGCACAGCCGTGCGCGGGCCAACTAAAAGACGACAGCGGCCCGTGGGTAGTCATTTTTACGCCAACAACGTCCTGGCGTCAAGCGGGCTTTTCAGAACACTGTTCTTAGTTTGCGATCCGAAGTTCGATTCACTGGGGACTAACCTGGATGAAGGAAACACCACTGTGATCTTTGTAAGCGAATCCGCGACAGAAAAAGGGGTATTGCATTGAATAATAATAATAATAAATAATAATAATAATAGTAATAATAATAGTAATAATAATACCGGTTATTATATAGGCGCCTTACACAATTCTGCGAATGGGCTCTAAGCGCCGCGAACTGAACCCAACACGCACGCTCACTTGACACACACGCATTCACTCTGAAGACAAACACAGTACAAGACAGACACAGGACATTCACGTGGTGCGAAGGGTCAGCTCAGCTACTGAGGTTTCGGAAATTTTGATTGCTTGTATTTGAAATTGTATAAAGTGGCCTGAAACCGGAACCATAGCGGAGGGGGAGGAAGAGCCGGAGTACCCGGAGAAAGAACCCCCGATGGTCCGCCAAATTAACGGTGACACTTTACTACAGGAGAAAAAGTCCGACGCCGGAACCCGGAATCCAACCTCGCACCCTTAGCATTGCTGGCAGGCGCCTTAGCCACTGCACCACGGACCGCATATTACTGCGAAGTTGATATCACCAGTTCAGTTACAAAGATCAAACCTATTGACTGTTCACTGATGGCGACGGCCCCTTAAGCCTGGCCAGGGCCCGTGACGTTCTGTGCCAGTAACTGGCCCCGTGGGTACGTATCACGAGCCTTCCCTTTTCACGTCCGTAGTCCTGTTTCCGACTGCTCCGAGAAGCTCTTTTTTTTTTTGTAGAGAGAAAATTGGCCTGTGATACATATTTGTTAGTGTCAGCATAATTTGCATCAGAAGTGATGGGGCTGGGAAAATGTCAGCATCTGTGCGCGAGGCACCTGTATTAACTCACACAAGGCGCTTCGCATCAATAGCTGCGAAAGTGTCGTATAGCGTTGCCGGAAGCAACGCTATACGACACTTCCGCAGCTATTGATGCGGGTCGCCTTGAATGGTTTAACACGCCTGACAAAGTGTCTAGGACGAATAATCAGCTTCAGGTTTATGCCGCAGTCAACGCAGAATGTACACACGCAGTGTCGCTGGGCCAGTTACCCACCGTGTCCGCCGAGGAGCTGCCCCCAAAAGGCGCGAGAAAATGGCCCGCCTGTCTTACTCCATCTACATTTAATCTATTTCTCATCTACTTCCTACCTACTTCGCGGTCACGCGGCGGGCCGGTCACTTCGGAGATGTACTGCGGCTTCCACTGACCGGACTAACAACCCTCGCTAATCGATTCCCGCCAAATGACGTCCACCAAGCCTTTGCAGGGACTACAACCGGACCCATCAGCAAGAGACATGGATCCTCATGAACCCTGCGGTCGCAGGGGCTCATGAGGATCCAAGCCTCATGCTGACTGAGACTGGTTCATGTTCCTCACACTGAGGGTGGGATTTCAGGCTAAGCCGGGGTGCGTGGCTTACTAATGGGATACCTGACAGTGTAATGCTGTCGGTGTTACGGGACGGTTTCATTGGCCATGTTAGCGGACTTCTGGTTGGTCTAGAAATAGGTCTTGGGATGTTTTGCGGCAGGCTGTGAGTCAGACTGTTAGCTCCACAGTTCTTGGTGTTCAGATTATGTGTAATTAACCACTTCGTGTGCAGTGGTGGCTGATTGTGTATCTGAAATGTTCAGAATTCAAATGACGTGTGAAAATTAAAGCGGTCCAAGAAACTGACATGGCTACAAAGTGTCAGCAAGAGGCATAGATCCTCATGAGCCCCGCGATTGCGGGAGCTCATGAGGATCTATGCCTCTTGCGCCTGGATTGCGTTTTGTGTCTCGGCAGTAAAGGAGTCAACCTGTCCTACACATCGGACAAGACAAAAACACAAACAGGTTTTCAGTACTAAAAGATGTCAATGCTAAAATTTGCCTATAAAACTGGTTCTCAATGTGTGTCCTGCCTTAAATAAAACTTGAGACCCTTCTTGTTACAGGCCATGTGAGTAGACACACGGAACAGAGGTGTCCCGCCTGTTCGCCCGTCCGGCAGAGACCTCAAAATGATCAGAAAAAAAAATGTCTCGTCAGTAGTTTACGCCGTGACATTCAAGATTGTCAAATTTAAAAAAAATCCCAGCGAAAAAAGAAACACTTTTAGAAAGACAATTATAACACAACTGATTAACCCTTTGCGTGTCGTTAGCATTTTTTTTTCTCGTGATGATTCCTACAGGGGTCATCGCGACGAAAACCGCTACCGAAACGCAAAGGGTTAATATTTCGGTTTAAAAATCCCTTTTTTCAAGACAGACACAAAAAGAAGCACACAGTTTTCTATTTATCTTTTTTTTTTTTTGAGTGTTCGAGATGACAACCGAAGGTAAAAGAACAAAAGTTTAGTTAGACCTTTTGTGGAAGAACATTAAACAAATTACAAAGAAGACAATGCGAAATATTAAACCTTTATTGCTTTGCGAAGTGTTTACTTATTATTTGTTTTGTTGGCGTGTTGGTGACAAAAGAGAACAAATTTGGAAAAATGTTTTGGGGGAGAGAACTTCTGTTGAGATTATAACTAAACGTCAGTTTTTCTGTTGAGATTATAAATAAACATCAGTTTTTTTCTGTTGAGATTATAACTAAACGTCAGTTTTTCTGTTGAGATTATTACTAAACGTCAGTTTTTCTGAGATTATAACTAAACGTCAGTTTTTCTGTTGAGATTATAACTAAACGTCAGTTTTTGTGTTCAGATTATAACTAAACGTCGGTTTTTCTGTTGAGATTATAACTAAACGTCAGTTTTTGTGTTGAGATTATAACTAAACGTCGGTTTTTCTGTTGATATTATAACTAAACGTCAGTTTTTGTGTTGAGATTATAACTAAACGTCAGTTTTTCTGCTGAGATTATAACTAAACGTCAGTTTTTCTGTTGAGATTATAACTAAACGTCAGTTTTTCTGTTGAGATTATAACTAAACGTCAGTTTTTGTGTTGAGATTATAACTAAACGTCAGTTTTTCTGTTGAGATTATAACTAAACGTCAGTTTTTGTGTTGAGATTATAACTAAACGTCAGTTTTTCTGTTGAGATTATAACTAAACGTCAGTTTTTCTGTTGAGATTATAACGAAACGTCAGTTTTCTGTTGAGATTATAACTAAACGTCATTTTTTCTGTTGAGATTATAACTATACGTCATTTTTTTCTGTTGAGATTATAACTAAACGTCAGTTTTTCTGCTGAGATTGTAACTAAACGTCAGTTTTTGTATTGAGATTGTAACTAAACGTCAGTTTTTCTGTTGAGATTATAACTAAACGTCAGTTTTTCTGTTGAGATTATAACTAAACGTCAGTTTTTCTGTTGAGATTATAACTAAACGTCAGTTTTTCTGTTGAGATTATAACTAAACGTCATTTTTTTCTGTTGAGATTATAACTAAACGTCAGTTTTTTCTGTTGAGATTATAACTAAACGTCAGTTTTTCTGATGAGATTGTAACTAAACGTCAGGTTTTTTTTGTGTTGAGATTGTAACTAAACGTCAGTTTTTCTGTTGAGATTATAACTAAACGTCAGTTGTTCTGTGACGACATTGTTTTCCCGTAGGTTCTTGGTTGGTGTGAAATGCATTGTTGCTGACACTGAATCAGTGCTAACCTCTTAACTGTCGGGCAAGGCGATTAACCATCTGCAAGAGACATAAATCCTCAAGAGCACACCGCAAATGCGGGGGCTCATGAGGATTTATTTGTCTTGTTGGTCCTCCGTTCTTGCTGCCGACTTCTGGTCTCATTTAGTTGACGTTGTATAAGCGAATGTCGAACAGCGAGCAATGGTTTCTGACACGAAGTGCGTGATCTCTGGGAGCGACGGGGTTAATGTGTCTGCGCCTCTTCAAGACTGCAGGGCACGCAGCCGACTACGATCCTTGCTAATCGCGGTACGAACGTTTGTCTGTGATGCATTACGGCTGACTTCTCGTGTGGCGTTACGAGATCAGTTGATAGGTGGAAACAATGTACCCGTACATACAAAGCAGACATTCTCCACACAGCCTTGCAATACCTGTCATTGTGTCTACACAAAGGGAGATCATCTCGCCAAAGGGAGGTCAGCACGTTGTGGCTGACGCGTCTGATTGTTTCAACTTGGCTAGTCGCAGGCGGCAAACCCGATACCTTCCTTCGGCTGAGGAAAAGGCGTGAATGATCTGATGTACATCTACAGCAAGAGGCATATATCTTCATGAGTCCCTGCTTCGCAGGGACTCATGAAGATCTATGCCTCTTGCAAGTGAAAAGGTTTGATTGTGGGAATAAAGACGGTTTCTTGGAGAAGGTCAGACAGTCAGAAAATGCGACGAAACATAAACGCACGTGCGATCGTGAACACCAGTTTCATTTCATTCACACGTGCGAGGCAACGTCAGTTTCGTGAGGGGGCACAGATCCGCATCAGCCGAAGCAGGCTGCAGGGGATGATACAAAATTACTATTTAATGCGCTTATTATTATTATTATTATTATTATTATTATTATTATTATTATTATTATTATTATTATTATTATTATTAAAATGAACGTGCCTTGCTTTCAGTTACTGTTATAAATCATTAATCCGTCTTCTTACGCAGATCTCACGCGTCCTAGCTACTTACAATAAACATGAGACTTCGCTGTTTGAAGCGAGAGGCATAAATTTGTATTGTACACACAGGCAATACAAGGTATGACCCCCTGACTGAGCTGCCATCTTGGAAATTAGCCTGATAGACCAATCAAATCCTGCGTTATGTTGTTTTCAGATTGCGAAAAGATACAACACAAGATTTGATTGCATATGGATCGCGACGGCTAATTTCAACACTGGCGCTTGCTCAAGTGTCGTACCGTCCATTGCATAGTTATGTATATTGACTAGGTCAGTCAATCGTGCGGGCGTAGTTCTGCTTTGTTGTACCAAGGTCCTGGCTTATTTACATCTGTGGATACCCGCGGTGTCGACTTCATGCAGTAGACATCCAGTGGCTTCGTCCACAAGAGGCATAGATCCTCACAGATCATTGCGGATGCAGGGACCTATGAGAATGCACGCCTCTTGCTATCAGATCGGGTCATATGGGATGTGCAGCTTGAAGAACGCATGAGGACTTACACTTCGTGCTGTGGAGCGTTACTAGCGCCATCTGGTGAGGAGGTGATTGGGGGGCGGCATTGCTATATGAATTGTGTTTGCAGGTGCAACACCTTTTCTCTCATCATCTGTCACGTCTCACTAGGCCGTGAAGGTCTTGTGTGCAGGTCCGTAATTTTAGACCTTACGGCTGAAAGCCGTAAGGTCTAAAATCACAGACCTGCACGCACTTAGCGACCCACTCCCGTCTGAGAACGCAGATGCAAATTTTGCCAGCTTGTGAGACAAGTCCCCGTGATCTCTTACACCATCAAGAACTCCCAAAGTTCGGTGCCCTATGAGAGGTTGCAGATGCCTCGCATTTGGAAGAGATTGGAACTCTCAGCTACGTCTCTACGTCCATTCATCTGGTAAACACGGATATAAATAAGGCCATCAAAAAGCACAGATGATTATCAGCCTCTGCAGTCTGCGAGGATCGATGTAAATGTATGCCTGGTGCAGTTGTACGATTCTGCTGCGGTGCTGGACTCTCGGATACATCTGAATGACACGTACTCTATCCGGCGGGCAAGCACACGTTAAGTTTTCACATAAAATGTCATTCATTCTCAAGAGCCCCAGCGATCTACAGGGAACTCATGAAGATCTGTGCCTTCTGCAGTTGACTGACACGTTTTAGCTGTTGGCCTGTGGACCGAGATACAAGAATATGATGGCATCTGTAGGGCAGCGCATCTCAATACACACTCGCTTCCTGTCCTCACCTACTGCAGAAATGTTTAGCGTCACGCCGGGTATGACTAACTCCTATGACGTCAGGCGGCACATATTCCGCCACAGTAAAACCTGTCTTGAGTAACCACCTTGTTTTTGCAAGAAAAGGTAGTACTTATCTACAGACAGGTGCTCTCTCAAGAGAGGCCTTGAAGGACAAGTAGCGACACCTGTCACTAAAGACCATCATTCAGGTGGCGACAGCCAGGGTTAGGATTGGTGGCGACAGCCAGGGTTAGGGCTAGTGGCGACCGCCAGGGTTAGGGGTAGTGGCGACAGCCAGGGTTAGGGGTAGTGGCGATAGCCAGGGTTAGGGCTAGTGGCGACAGCCGCAAGGTTAGGGCTAGTGGCGACAGCCAGGGTTAGGGCTAGTGGCGACAGCCAGGGTTAGGGCTAGTGGCGACAGCCAGGGTTAGGGCTAGTGGCGACAGCCAGCGTAGGGGTAGTGGCGATAGCCAGGGTTAGGGCTAGTGGCGACAGCCAGGGTTAGGGCTAGTGGCGACAGCCAGGATTAGGGCTAGTGGCGACAGCCAGGATTAGGGCTAGTGGCGACAGCCAGGGTTAGGGCTAGTGGCGACAGCCAAGGTTAGGGCTAGTGGCGACAGCCAAGGTTAGGGCTAGTGGCGACAGCCAGGGTTAGGGCTAGTGGCGACAGCCAGGGTTAGGGCTAGTGGCGACAGCCAGGGTTAGGTCTAGTGGCGACAGCCAGGGTTAGGGCTAGTGGCGACAGCCAGGGTTAGGGCTAGTGGCGACAGCCCCCTTAATGGTGGTCATTAATGACAGGTGATCTCTCATTAGGATGGGCCATCAAAACAGGTTCTGGTGTATGTGACATTCAAGGCCGGATTGATGTTTCCGGGCAAAGCCGCACACAAAGCTCAGTTTTCGGAAACTTAAACCATACAGTGATGTTGATGTTTTCGGTATACCCTACAGTGATGTTGATGTTTTCGGTATACCATACAGTGATGTTGATGTTCTTAGGACGTGATGCAGGGGTCAGGCGATTGATTTACCCTGGAAAGTCACGTGATCCAGAGAGAAACAATGCTAAATTGTTATTAAACTTGATGCCGCCGAGCAATAAATCTCATGCAGATCCATTGGAAGGAAGTAATTTGTGGGCAGCTCCAGATGGCAGGACAACGTGCAGATGTTTGCAAGATAGTGGCGTTTTGTGGTGGCAATAAAAATGGCAGGAGTTTCAATTTATCCAGAACACAGAGGTTCAGTTTCGTACAGATTTGGTGCGTTGCGGATTATGGTGGCGCTATGCGTCAGGGTTTTGTGGCTATTTGTCAGGGTAATGGCTGTAATGTGGCCGGGCGTGCCAGCTACCCCGTACCATGAAGTGCAGGTATTAGTCTACCTTTCAGTTTAAAGTTTAACCCCTTGACTCCAGAACTAAATGACTGATTTCCATTAGAATGTAAGTCATTAGTTTTGGGAGTCAAAAGGTTAATGCATGCATGGCATTTTAGGACGAGACTGCAGCTGGGTGCTTCATTTGTCGGTGTCTGCAGAGAATACCTATGCCTGATATCATGGGCGCCTGACGCTTGTCTCTTGTAATAATAACCATAAAAGTAGCAAGACTTTATTTATTTATTTATTTATTTATTTTACACTGCTCAGGTCAGTCTAATCATGTACGTTTTTGTCTTTGCATAGCGTCTTTTATAGATAGTGCTGTGAGAATCAGTGTGTGTATTTTTATCCAGCCTGGCCACAAAATCTGAATTACACCTGTTCCAGCATCACGTTTTTCTCTGTTCCTGGCACCATGGATTGAAAATACGCAATCCTCTGTTCCTGGCACCATGATTGAAAATACGCAATTCTCTGTTCCTGGCACCATGGATTGAAAATACGCAATCCTCTGTTCTTGGCACCATGAATTGAAAATACGCAATCCTCTGTTCCTAGCACCATGGATTGAAAATACGCAATCCTGTTCCTGGCACCATGGATTGAAAATACGCAATCCTCTGTTCCTGGCGCCATGGATTGAAAATACACATTCCTCTGTGATAACAGCAGAACCTGTTTTGAGTGTGACTTCCCTTATGACAGACCACCCATCATTAAAGACCAGGTTGCTGTACCTGTGATTGGCTGTGGCAGTAACTGTGGCTGTAGCCACCTAAATGATGGTCATTAATGACAAGTGACACTTGTTTTCCTTCAAGACTTCTTTTGAGAGAACACCTGTCTTTATGGGACCATTTTATTTTGTCTTACAAAAACGGTGGCTGTTCAGAACATGTTCTACTGCACGTGTATACAAAAACCATGTCAATGTTGCCAGTTCATTTCCCGTGAAGGTGTAATAATGAATTATTTATTATTATTATTATTATTATTATTATTATTATTATTATTATTATTATTTGTACATTACGTGTTCTGGTCTGTGATATTTGGACCTTGTGGCGTATAACAGCTCAGACCGTAAGGTCCATAGTCACGGACAACATAGCGATTTACTAACTCATTCGACAAGTGCCGCTGCTGATGCCGCGTATCCAGAGGCTGCACGTCCCGAGTGAGTTAACTAATTGTCAGCGATTCAACAGCGGCCTAAGTTTTGCTGTTTGAAAATAATAGTGTTTAATATTAAAGTCTTAAAATTTAAAGTGTTAAAAGTGGTTTACTCACGCCGGCGTAAAATGTTTTCGACACAAGCCCGGCACCATGGATAAAGAAACAGTATGCTGCATTTCAAGGCGTAATTACACAATGGCAGTGGTTATATACCGCAAAACGCCACAAATAAATGTATAAATACATTGACTGTGGGAATACGTGCACATAAATTCATCATAGCACCACAGTCTTTCACGATTAACACATTCTGCGCCAGGACCGAAGTCCCCAAATTTTGAAGTTGCCCTCTGAAGGACTGTATTACACAGATCGACCATGATAGTTCAAGGGTGGTGCCAGAATAGCTTGGCGCCTATGGGCGCCAAGCTATTCTGGCACCACCCTTGAACTATCATCCTCGATCCATGTCTTGCTGGGGTGTGTCGGGGCTGAATGAGGTAACACTTGTTGCATGTCGGGATATTCGATGGAGTTAATTTGCGGGTGTTAGAATCGCCAGGTGTGCTATGTGTCCTCTCACAGCAACCGGTTGTTTTTCAGGCAACTCACGTTTCCGCTGCTCCGCTGGTGGACTCGCTCACAGCCTCAAGTCTTTGTCTGCAAGAGGACTAAAATTCTCATGAGCCCATGCGACTGCAGGGGCTCATGAGAATATATGCCTCTTTGCTGTGAGAAATTTACATCACCCATCCTCAGACCGGATCGCTAATATTTAGGATGGCGGTTAGACTACGTGTTAAAAACATGTGCCGAGTGAGCGGTTTTGTTTATCGCCTGCTGAAAGATTGACCGTGGCAGCTTCCTAAACATTCGGCCGTAACCAAATGCGCCCGCTGATGCAATGCATTACTGAACCTCTTCCCTGCCAGACAGTCATCACGGATTTCGCGGCTGAAACCACTGCACGGTACATTCGAGTGAAGAAAGAAAGAGATAGGCCAAAGGAACGCAGGTATACCAAGAGACACAAACCCTCATGAGCCCCCGCAGTCGCACTAACTTACCGCAGTCGCGGGGGCTCATGAGGATTTATGTCTCTTGGTAGGTAGCCGTTTGTCTTGCCCTGGCCGTTAAGAGGTTAAAGCTTGCTGGAGTGAGTGCATCTTAGCGTGCGTGATACCGACTGACTGTCAGAAAGAGTTCATCATTTGTGACTTTACTCACTTTGCTGTGCCGACAGGCCGACCTGACAAAAACACCTGTAGACAGGCCGACCTGACAAAAACACCTGTAGACAGACCAACCTGACGACAATACTCTTAATCTGCTTTGGTTGATCTAGAGATGCCGAGAGAAATTGAACACAACCCGACTGCAAGTGACACTGATAAATTCTCATGAGCCCCGGCTGTATAATTTTATGCCTCTTGCTGAAAACACTGGCTTTGTATCCATTTTTCATGGAACGGTTTAAGCCCTTTCGCGTTCGGCAGTTGACACAGATCAGTTTCAGGTACAGTCAGTGACAGTGAAGACGTGAAGGAGGAAGAGATACCGGTAAACGTTCTTTTCCGTCAATGACAACTGAAGAAAATCATTTTTGATTAGAGTCATCACGAATCACAGATCAACAAGAGCAGACTAAATACTACAAATACTAAATGTGCCGGTCCGAACAGACCGCTGTGGGATTGCCGGCTGCCATGATGAATTTCGTGCATGCGCGGCGCGCTACTCCGCGGATAATTTCGAGTAAACAAACGACAGCACGATTTATTACCTACAAGCACTGTCGGTCTCCAAATTACAACTGTGGAGACTGGAGGCACTACTGAAAGGCACACCGCCACGCCGTACTAGCAGCCACGATCTTCACTCGGCTCGAGAAAAATCTAGGCTAGGCCAATGGTATTCAAGACCGCGATCACGTGGTTTTCCTCAGTTCACAGTCCTGGTCAAATCGCGGAACCGTTACGACGGTGTATTAGCAAAATTCATGTTACTTCCCGGTAGCAGAGGAGGCGGGCGATGGGCAGACTTGAAGGGCACGAGAGATCCACGAGTAAACCAGACCATTATTGGCCGAATATCAATCGACATGACACTTGTAAAGGCTGGGGTGGAGCGCGTATGGGCCTTTCTGGGCGCAGAGACTCCCACTTCGAACGAACGGAACTGAGCTGAACTCTCTCCCTGATTACTTGATTGTTTCTGGAACTCCCGAGGTCACAGGTATCCTAAGCATGATACGTCAAGATCCCTCCAACCTGTTGTCAGAGAGATGTGTTTCAGCAATACCGTCCGTCTGCCACCTTCCAAGTTCAAATTAACCGCTTCACCACCAGGGACACAGTGAACACCACCCACGCTGCAAGAGGCTTAGATCCTCATGAGCTCCCGCGAATGCGGGGGCTCATGAGGATCTATGCCTCTTGCTGGTAAAATTCGCCTTTGCCTTTTCTTCGGCGCTGAAATTTTTGACGCTTCTTCGGGCTTGGAATCTTTAGTGGTTCTAGAGAGTTCCTTCTTGTCCGCCGCCGGCAGTGACGTGTGGTTAATCTGTTGTTTCACTGCGCTGGGTGTTGTGTTTTGGCACCTGGACAAGCCAAGCGTGGCAATGTTTGCGTGGGTAAGTGGCGTTTTTATTGCCGTAGGCGTATTCAGCTAACAACTAACGTCTTCCGCCCTCTGAACTGAATTCTGGGAACGAGGTCACGTGCAGTGCACTCAAATCTGTAACCATCATCAGTGTCGACTCAAATCAATTCTTCAGTGTCAGGTGTGGCCGGTGCAGAAATGTGGATGAGTGTATCAGTGAATTAAACAAAATCTCGATCTGGAAGAGCTATTCAAATGTCGGTACAAAGTTTGTCTTATTTATTACTGAACCGCCTAATATACGAACCCGATGCGGACTGACTCGGCTGTTTCAAGTGGGCAAAGGTATTCGGGCCGACTCCGTCGTGCGCGGGCACACTACCACCGATGTCGGCCTGAGAGGCATTTGCTTACTAGATTGTGTGCCTGGGAACTGAACTAAGAGCAAGTATTTGTGGGCGTTCCTTTCGATCAATCACACTAATGACGCACACAGATAATTTTGTTTAATTTGACGAGTTTGCGTCACTGAATGACGTCACCCAGCTGCAAGAAACATAAATCCTCATGAGCCCCCGCAGTCGCACTAACTTACCGCAGTCGCACTAACTTACCGCAGTCGCACTAACTTACCGCAGTGGCACTAACTTACCGCAGTCGCACTAACTTACCGCAGTGGCACTAACTTACCGCAGTGGCACTAACTTACCGCAGTGGCACTAACTTACCGCAGTGGCACTAACTTACCACAGTCGCACTAACTGACCGCAGTCGCACTAACTTACCGCAGTGGCACTAACTTACCGCAGTGGCACTAACTTACCGCAGTGGCACTAACTTACCGCAGTCGCACTAACTTACCGCAGTGGCACTAACTTACCGCAGTCGCACTAACTTACCGCAGTGGCACTAACTTACCGCAGTCGCACTAACTTACCGCAGTCGCACTAACTTACCGCAGTCGCACTAACTTACCGCAGTCGCACTAACTTACCACAGTCGCACTAACTTACCGCAGTCGCACTAACTTACCGCAGTCGCACTAACTTACCGCAGTCGCACTAACTGACCGCAGTCGCACTAACTTACCGCAGTCGCACTAACTTACCGCAGTCGCACTAACTGACCGCAGTCGCACTAACTTACCGCAGTCGCACTAACTTACCGCAGTCGCACTAACTTACCGCAGTCGCACTAACTTACCGCAGTCGCACTAACTTACCGCAGTCGCACTAACTTACCGCAGTCGCACTAACTTACCGCAGTCGCACTAACTTACCGCAGTCGCACTAACTTACCGCAGTCGCACTAACTTACCACAGTCGCACTAACTGACCGCAGTCGTACTAACTTACCGCAGTCGCACTAACTTACCGCAGTCGCACTAACTTACCGCAGTCGCACTAACTTACCGCAGTCGCACTAACTTACCGCAGTCGCACTAACTTACCGCAGTCGCACTAACTTACCGCAGTCGCACTAACTTACCGCAGTCGCGGGGGCTCATGAGGATTTATGTCTCTTCAGTGTTAGTCCTGTGTTCTTCATGCTCATTTACTTCTGATTTTTTTCCCATGCGAATGTGGGTAGGTATATCAGGTAGCCTAGGTGTAGGCGTAGGTATATTAGTAGTTTCAGACGCGCAATTTGTGATCACTGGCATTTATTTTATAAAGTGCAAGATGTTCATTGTATTACAATGAAAACCCCGCTTTTCGCTGAAAATAGACTTACTCCTTGTGTCTTCACAACGCAGAATTAATCACGTTATAAAGTCGCGGGGGATGAGGGTTGCATAGTCAGGTGACGATGATACTACAGTTTGGCCTTCCCTTGTAAGCAACATGCCCTTGGGTTGGCGACGAAACGAGAACCTTGTGCACACTAGGCCCCTGCAGCACGCATAAGACACAAAGTCCATTTATGTGACGATCGAGATTAAAAAAAATCGTGGTACAATGCCAATTTCGCTTTTCACAAAAATAAACTTTTGTTCTTTGGGTCTTTCTCTGTCTTTCGTCTGCATAGGGCAGACGTTCTTCAGCTTCACCCCTTGACGTATCGCAGAGGAATAATATTCATTTTCTTTGTCTTTGTCAGATTTCCTACATCACGAGCGAAACTCTGGAAACCTGGGACGATGGGGAAACCATGGATTAAGAAAGACTGTGACACTTCGCTGGTGACATGTGAAACAATAACAGTTCTCCCCATGGTTGTGTTCATCAGCCAAGAAGCAAGTCAGTCACTGAAATCAGATCAGCCCAAAAAGGTTCAGATTTGTGTGGGTAGGACCCTGTTTTCTGGAAAGACGCACAAGATATCTGTGAAGCAAATCACCTGAAGACGGATCTGTGATTTGGAACGACGTGCTGTCATCCGGAACGACACGTGTGTGTTGTTTATATGACTGAACCCTAGCGGTGCTTTGTGTTGATAGTCACTGACGTTCATCGTGATGTGGATCAAAGAAACACAATGGATGGAAACGGATGTGACGCTTACTTTGTGATAGCGCGCTGTTAAATCGTGACGATTATTGTAACCATTTCCCTGCCACTCTACGTGCATTTGGTTTCGATTATTTTTGTTCAGTCAACGACCAATAGTCACAACCGTACAACGACCAAAAGTCACAACCGTACAACGACCAATAGTCACAACCGTACAACGACCAAAAGTCACAACCCGTACAACGACCAAAAGTCACAACCGTACAACGACCAATAGTCATAACCGTACAACGACCAATAGTCACAACCGTACAACGACCAATAGTCACAACCGTACAACGACCAATAGTCACAACCGTACAACGACCAGTAGTCACAACCGTACAGCGACCAATAGTCACAACCGTACAACGACCAATAGCCACAACCGTACAACGACTAATAGTCACAGCCGTACAACGACCAATAGTCACAACCGTACAACGTGGACACAAATGGACTCAGCAAGAGGCATAGATCCTGATGAGCCCCCGCAGTTACCGCAGTCGCACTAACGTACCGCAGTCGCACTACTAACTTACCGCAGTCGCACTACTAACTTACCGCAGTCGCACTACTAACTTACCGCAGTCGCACTACTAACTTACCGCAGTCGCACTAACGTACGGCAGTCGCACTACTAACTTACCGCAGTCGCACTAACGTACCGCAGTCGCACTACTAACTTACCGCAGTCGCACTACTAACTTACCGCAGTCGCACTACTAACTTACCGCAGTCGCACTACTAACTTACCGCAGTCGCACTAACGTACCGCAGTCGCACTACTAACTTACCGCAGTCGCACTACTAACTTACCGCAGTCGCACTACTAACTTACCGCAGTCGCACTAACTTACCGCAATCGCGGGGGCCTCATGAGGATCTGTGCCTCTGGCAGTTGGACCTCGTTCACTTTTTCTCCACAGTAAAGAGGTTAATGCTTTTGTTTTTGGAAATTCAGTGAGATAGCCTGTGCTGCTTACACAGCGTTGAAGCGAATCTGTCATTGGAGTCCGACAGGGCGTGGATCGAACAAAAACAATGGACAAATATTGGAGACTTAGTTTATCACACGTGACTGTGTAACAAATCCGTCAAACTAAAGTCGCTCCCTGGTGTTATCCGACAACGAAAGACTTTCACTCACTCCCAGTCCGAACAGAGTGCCCCGCCATGTCTCGCACGTCATTCTCTCGGCGTTTCTCCTTCACCTCAGGGCGGAAAAACTCGCGCGAGGGCAAACACCCTCCCTCCACCACCTCCTCCCACCACCACCACCACCAGCAGGATGGCTCCCAACATTCCCAGCACCACCCGCACCACAGCCACCACCACCACAACAGCCTGCAGGACAAACGGCAGCACAGCCGCAGAGAAAACCCAGACGCCGAGAAAGTCGCGCGGGGCATTTTTGGTGACGTTCCGCTGACGGACACAGAGCGACGCTTTCTGTCGGCCGCGGAGACCGGCCACCTCGTGGCTTTGGAGCAATGCGTGGAGGAGAATGGCAGCCTCAACCTCACCTGCCGGGACTACCTGGGCCGCACGGCGCTGCAGGTACGTAAAAAAAGGACATCGCAGTACGCAGAGGCCATCGGCCCGCAATCAGCGACAGTGCACGGGTCCACTGCCACCGACTTCAGACCGATGGTCTTTGCGTATTAAATACTGTTCACATAGGGCCGCCAATCCCTCGTCAAGGGTCCACTGCGACCGACTTCAGACCGATGGTCCTTGCGTATGTATTAAATACTGTTCAAATAGGGCCGTCAATCCCTCGTCAAGGTGAAGGAAGAGCCTGATGGCCTTTGCGTATTAAATACTGTTCAAATAGGGCCGTCAATCCCTCGTCAAGGTGAAGGAAGAGCCTGATGGCCTTTGCGTATTAAATACTGTTCAAATAGGGCCGTCAATCCCTCGTCAAGGTGAAGGAAGAGCCTGATTGCCTTTGCGTATTAAATACTGTTCAAATAGGGCCGCCAATCCCTCGTCAAGGTGAAGGAAGAGCCTGATTGCCCGCAGAGAGAACTCCCAAAAGCATTCTGTTCCCGCATGTTCAGTTCCAACTGACGCAGTCTGAAATCTTCGTGCATTCAAGATAAAAAAAAAAAATAAAAAAAAACTTCTACATGTCCCAGGAACATGATTTCAAGGTGGGGTCAGCAAGAGGCATAGACCCGCATGAGCCCCCGCAACTGCGGGAGCTCATGAGGATAATCTCTTGCAATTGATTGGTGTTCAAATCTTCTCGGCACTGAGCAGGTTAAACATGGTCATTACTCCTTCGTGGACCAAGTGGCGGCCCTGTTGTCTTCGTGGACGAAATGGCGGCCCTGTTTCAACAGGATGCGTTCTGGGGTTCTTTCTCTGGGTACTCACCACCCCCCCCCCCCTCTCACCCCTCCACTTGGTACCCGTTTCAGACCACTGATAAATGTCAAACACAAGCAAGGTAAATTTCCGAAACTTCAATACCTGAGGTGATCCTTCACTCCACGTAAATAGTTTATGCGTTGAAGAATGTTTGTTTGTGTGTGGGTGAATGCGTGTGTTTCACGTGATTGTGCGTATTGGGTGCAGTTCGCGGCGCTTTGAGCAGATTAGTTATTAGATAAAACGTATATGTAACCAGATGATCAATATGATGATGATAAGGACGATGAAGAAGAAGATGATGATCAAGATGATTAAGACGACGACGACGATGATGATAATGAAGAAGAAGATGACGACGACGACGATGGTGATGATGATGATGACGAAGACAAAGACGAAGAAGAACAAGAAGATGAAGACGACGACGACGACGACGATGATGATGACGTCGAAAATATAAAAATAATGATAATGTCTTATTATTATGACGATGATGATGATGTTGATGATGTTGTTGATGATGATGATGATGATTACAGCTGGCGGTGCTGGGCGAGCACTTTGATTGCATCGCGTACCTGCTGGAGAAGAGTTCTCTGGACCTGATCGAGGAGGCGCTGCTGCACGCCATCAAGACGGAGAACGTCAAAATCTGCGACATGTTCCTGAGCCACCCCATGTACACGGACAAGCGGGCCCGCATGCAGCTCGAGTTCCAACACGGCTTCTACGACCAGGAGGACAGCAGCTCCAGGTGAGTTACCCCATTGAGCTCCAAAGCCCTGCAGCACGAGGCGGATGCACCATCATGATTCAAGGGTAGTGCCAGAAAAGCGTGGCGTCTAACGTGGATGGACCATGATAATTCAAGGGCAGTGCCAGATTAGCTTGGCGCCTGACGGCGCCAAGCTAATCTGGCACTATTCTTGAATTACCATGCTCGAGCCGTTTCCTGCTATTGTTGCACAGGCATTGAAGGACAACCCACACAATTTGGTACATGCGGCCGCGGGATTAAATGCTGTCGGTAGCGCTTTCTGTAGGGGTGATTCCTGCAAAAAAATCACCTCGACGAGGGGTTGAAAGGGGGGGGGGGGGGGAGAGGGAGGGAGGGGGGGTAGGGGAAGGAGGGTTTTTCAATTTTCTGTTTACAATTTCTAAATGCTGGCGGATAGTCAAGGGAGAAGAGCTTCGCGTGCGGTGTCACATCACATTAAGTTTTTAGATTCCCGTTCATCAGTCACACACGCGGAAGTTCGTGCGTGCGTGCGTGCGTGCATGCGTGTGTACGTGCATGCGTGTGTACGTGCGTGCGTGTGTGTGTGTGTGTGTGTGTGTGGCTGTGTGTGGCTGTGTGTGTAGGTGTTTGTGTTGGTTGGGTAGGGATGGGGATAGTCAGTTATGGGGGCATGGGAGAGGGATGTGTGTGTGTGTGTGTGTGTGTGTGTGTGTGTGGGGGGGGGGGCTTTGCGCCATTTTCAAAAGCTTTCGACTATTTCTTAGCCTACAAATCCTTCGGACACCGGCATTAATGACAAGTTAACTTGATTAAGGTAAAATAAATCTTATTATGATTACTTAATAATTAATGATAATTTAATAAGCCGCTTAATCACAATTATTCCTGTCCAAATTCGAGCTCCACTCATTTGCATGAGGCATAAATGCGGGGGCTTCTGGGAAGAAATGTCTGCTTCTTATCTCATTTCGCCCTGTGTCTGTCGAGCAATGGGCGTCCTAGTTCACAGGATCGGTTTCTGTTCCTTGTAATCTCGTGTCTAATCTCCCATGGTATGGTATGGTATGGTATGGTATGGTATGGTATGATATGGTGTCTCCGAGGCGCACATATCCATCTAATTAAAGATGCTCAAGGCACCGTAGGGATGGAAGCTGAAAATTTGAAAGCCTGCTGCTACTAAGCGCTACTTTATGTGCAAACCTCCATCCTGCTATTTTAACTTCGGTGCATGTGATATATTCCTGTTTTCATTCCACCGGCCCTACCGGGCCTTCTCATTTCGAATAGTGGTAATGAGATTTGTAACGTGCGCACTTGATGATTATGCGTGCTGTACACACGAAGGCGAGACAGGCAACCGTAAGCCGAGTCTGTACGTAAATTTGACTCGTTGGGAATGAGGAAAAGTCCACATCCCATTCCTGCCCACAAGGGGATTCGAACCCTGGATCTTACGACTGCCAGTGCAGTGTCTTATCCACTAAGCTACGTCCCCATAATGAAGCAGAAGTTCCGATCCCTACACAGGTAGCCTAGGAAATTTGTTCACCCATTTAACTTCAACGCGCCGCAAAAAGGAGATGGATCGACCATGATAATTCAAGGGTAGTGCCAGATTAGTTTGGCGCCGTCAGGCGCCAAGCTAATCTGGCACTACCCTTGAATTATCATGGTCGATCCACGTCAGACGCCAAGCGGCATTGTCATGCACAAAGGGGGTAACAAGCAGTAAAAGGAATGGTTGATAGATAGCCTTCCCCCTTCCATTAGTAAAGAGGTTCACATTAATTAATTAAACAAATAATTAATCAATTTGATAAATTAATGTTTTATTATTTATTTATTTATTATTTTAGTGTATTTATTAGTTAAATATTTAGTTAATTAGTTAGCTATTTTTTTTGTTTCGCTCCAGCACTTATTTATTTATTTATTTATTTATTTATTTATTTATTTATTTATTTATTATATGTATTTATTTTATTTTTCCAGTTTTGCCCCTGACATCACTCCCGTGGTGCTGGCCGCCCAGTGTAACAATTTTGACATCGTGCACATGCTGATCCAGAAAGGCTTCATGATCCAGAAACCGCACCACTACTTCTGCTACTGCACGGAGTGCTCCAATCACAAGACCTTTGACAGGTAAGCCAGCCAATCACAATGCATTTATCGGAATTAAGCCAGCAATGTACTGTTTTGAGTGTTGTAATCACAAGACTTTTGCCAGGTAAGCCACCCAATGAAAAGACGTTTTACATGATCCATCCAACACGGTATTGATTGTTCCAATCAGAAGACTTTTGACATTTAAATCATCCAATCAGAAGGTATTGGCATGGAATCCCGCCATCGTGGAAAGTTTGACAGCGGATCCGTCACTTGCAGTATTTTTCTTGTGTGTTTGTAATCCTTAAAGTAAGAATAACAACATTTGATTATTCAGACAGCATACATTAGAGGGGGAAAGGGAGGGCATATGCGGGGACTCATGAGGATCTGCACCACTTGTCGAAAACAACCCAATGCGCACAAGGTCATCGGGCCGAAGTCGGCCCGATGACCTTGTGCTCATGGGGAAGTTGTGTCCATGTTCTCTGGTTGGATGGGGTTAATTGCGATTTGCGTCCACTGTCAGCGAGCGGGTTAACTCCAGTACTGCTGCTGACGTCACCGTTCGGTGCAAAATATGCGTAGTTTAACACATTGTGCCCCAAGACCGAAGACCCCCAAATGTTGAAGTCGCCCTCTGAAGACTGTATTACACTTCTGGAGACAGATCGAGCGTAATAGTTCAAGGGTGGTGCCAGAACAGCTATTGTGGCTCCACCCTTGAACTATCAGGCTAGAAACCTGTCTTGCTGTGGCGTGTCTGGGCTGGATGAGTCAACACTTCTATCGCTAAACGTTATCGTCATGACAACCATATACACATACAATGTATACTACAGCCCACTGCTCCTGGGGATTCAGTGCGATATAAATGCCCTTTATTATTATTATTATTATTATTATTATTATTATTATTATTATTATTATTATTATTATTATTATTATTATTATTATTATTATTATTATTATTATTATTATTATTATTAACTTTATAAGGACTCAAATCTAAGACAGAGACATTGCAATTTATCGTTAATCTACCACTGTACCGGGTGCTCCTGTCAAAAGACTGTGACAGTTTGACATGGGACTTCTCCGATAAAAAGAAAGCTCTCGACATACTCTTACTCGAGTAAGAAGGCTTTTGTCATGCGAGCCGTCCAATCAGAAGCCATGTGACAAGCGGGTCGCGCAGTCATGTGACGTTTGACACATGGTGGGGCGAACCAATCGCGAAACATTTTGACAGTTAAATTAACCAATGGCTTGGCGTCTGACAGCCTAGGGATCCAACAAAAAAGATATTGAATCTGGCGCACAAAACGAGCTGGCTAAAGGCACTGTTCGATTTCGAAAGAAATTTAATGAAAAAGAGATCCTAAGGCTTAAGTCAGGACATCTTGTCCATAATTTGTCTTTTGAAGAAATTGAGAGAAGCGGAGAAACACAAAGTGGCAAAGTGTTTCCCCGCCAATTCTCGATTTCTTTAAAAGACAAATTTTCTCTGTGTGCTGATCTCTGATTTTAAGCACTACGACCTAGATCCGAAAGATTCATGCATTAGCTAAATGGGCTAACTGCAAGATATAAATAATATGATAGGAAATTCAAAGAGTGTTGAGTCATCGACGCTTGTCATTTTGTGGGAATCAAACGACAATTCCATCGATTGTTATCAGCGTTGAAGGTTACACAGGGATAGGCAGAAGTAAGACTGAGCTGATCATTTTACGTGAGTACATGTGTTAAGATTTATTTAACTCACTCACGACGAGCCAAATATGGATACACAGGTGAATGAGAAAACATAATTGTGTCCACTTTGAAAGTTGGAACAATTATGCGCACTTATTTATACAGAAAAAACTTCGAAGGATTTTTTTTCAAAATCCTATTATTTATGCATTCTGTTTGTATTTTGCAATCTTGGAACTAGGTGTTTCATATATGAAAAAAGGGTGATGTTTATCCAGTGGTGTTTGTGCAGTGTTGTTTATCCAGTGTTCTTTATTCAGTGGTATTTATCCAGTGTTATTTATCTAGTGTTGTTTATCCAGTGTTATTTATCCAGTGTTATTTATCCAATGTTAGTTATCCAGTGTTATTTATCCAGTGTTATTTATCCAGTGTTATTTATCCAGTGTTATTTATCCAGCGTTATTTAACCAGTGTTATTTATCCAGTGTTATTTATCCAGTGTTATTTATCGAGTGTTATTTATCCAGCGTTATTTATCCAGTGTTATTTATCCATCGTTATTTATCCGGTGTTATTTATCCAGTGTTATTCATCCAATGTTATTTATCCAGTGTTATTTATCCAGTGTTATTTATCCAGTTATTTATCCAGTGTTATTTATCCAGTGTTATTTATATAGTGTTATTTGATCAGTGTTATTTATCCAGTGTTATTTGTTCAGTGTTATTATCCAGTGTTATTTATCCAGTGTTATTTATCCAGTGTTATTTATCCAGTGTTATTTATCCAGCTGATTTGCACAGTGGTGCTTTCAGTCATTGCGTCATTGCAAAGTTGGGTGGTATAGCAACGAAATAATGCTTCTTTATTCTTTATTTTTCATTCTTTCACGCTGCACAATTTCCACAATTTATATTCCTTAACATACAAAGATACCTGCAATAATTTAATTAGGGTTGATTTTTGTTGTAAAGTGCCCACGCACGATCACGGATGAGTGCACACAAAATAAATGTATACCATGCAAATAATGCTGATTCTTAATTTCAGGTTTGTACATTCCCGGTCACGGCTCAATGCGTACCGGGGCCTTGCGTCCACGGCTTACCTGTCCCTGTCCTGTGACGACCCCATCCTGACGGCGTTTGAACTCAGCAAGTCCCTGCAGAACCTCGCGGAGACGGAGAAGGAATACAAGGTAAGCTGCGTGTGTTGATTTGGTGTTTGGCACCTGTTATGTTATAACCCTTTGGCTGTCGGTAGTGATTGTTGTGGAGGCGATTCCTGAAGGGATCAAAAATCACTACCGATAGCCACAAATCAAGCATTCACAAACATCACTACCGATAGCAACAAATCAAGCATTCACAAGCATCACTACCGATAGCCACAAATCAAGCATTCACAAACATCACTACCGATAGCCACAAATCAAGCATTCACAAACATCACTACCGATAGCCACAAATCAAGCATTCACAAGCATCACTACCGATAGCAACAAATCAAGCATTCACAAACATCACTACCGATAGCCACAAATCAAGCATTCACAAACATCACTACCGATAGCCACAAATCAAGCATTCACAAACATCACTACCGATAGCCACAAATCAAGCAATCACAAACATCACTACCGATAGCAACAAATCAAGCATTCACAAACATCACTACAGATAGCCACAAATCAAGCATTCACAAACATCACTACCGATAGACACAAATCAAGCATTCACAAAAATCACTACTGATAGCCACAAATCAAGCATTGACAAAAATTTCTACTGATAGCCACAAATCAAGCATTCACAAACATCACTACCGATAGCCACAAATCAAGCATTCACAAGCATCACTACCGATAGCAACAAATCAAGCATTCACAAACATCACTACCGACAACCAGAATCACTGGTGCCTCTATAAGCCAGAGTGTTAGCAAGTGCTCATGCCTTAGAATTACCCAAGGTTGCTAAGTAGGTGGTACATTGATTCTCAAAACGATTAGCAACCAGGTGCAGGTGGTATTGATGCAGTATAGCACTCACCTACTTTTCACAGACATCAATTACAACCTGCAGATTTTGTCTTGTGGATTTATTTATTTATTACTTTCAGGGGGTGGTGGTGGTGGGGGTGGGTGGGGGTGGGGGGCTGGGGAGGGTGGGGTGGGTGGTGGTTTGAGGGGATGTACCTCCCCGTATGATGATGATAATAATAATAATAATAATAATAATAATAATAATAATAATAATATGTGGTATTTATATGGCGCATTTCTCATATTTATAATATAATTCAATGCGCAGGCGAAAACCACACACACACACACACACATACACACACACACACACACACACACACACACACACACACACACACACTCACACACACACACACACACACTCACACACACACACACACACTCACACACACACACACACACATACACACACTCACACACACACACACACACAAAGAGAGAGAGAGAGAGAGAGAGAGAGAGAGAGAGAGAGAGAGAGAGAGAGAGAGAGAGAGAGAGAGAGAGAGAGAGAGAGAGAGAGAGAGAGAGAGAGTCTGCAGCTTGATCAAGATTAAAAATATCGTTAGAGATTGTGAACAAAATTAATTTTCTAATTACGGACATACCAATCTTGTATATGTAATTTGTTACTATTTTGTATTTTTTTGTTTTAAATTAGTTACCTCCATGGTTCAACCCCCCCTCTCCCCCCAAAGAAAAAAAAAGAAAAAAGGAGGGGGTAGGGGGTGGCGTTTGGGGAGGGGGGTGGAGGTGGGCGGGGGTGGGGTTGTGGTTTGGGGCTGGGGGTGTTGTGTTATTGGGATTGAAACAGTCCCCCTCCCCACCCCCCCCCACCCCCCACCCCCATACACACACATTTTCCATTCGTGGATGCTCATCGAGCAAACAGTGGGCTGTGGTCAGAAGCATGTCAATGTCTGTCACTCGTCGCTACTGGGAAATCAGTGGTAGTCCGGGGAAATTGCACCGTCCTGTACAGAACGCCCGTGTGACATTGAACCTGCAAACGACGCACCGTGATCGATAGCATTGCTTGCTGGTCTGTCATTTTGCACCTTACGGCTGAAAGCAAAATCACAGACCAGTACCCTTAAACTGATGCTATCTACACCCCTTGGCCTGTCTCACGTTTAGACCACAGATGTAAACTGGGCCTGCAAGTTGCACGAACGATTCCTAGTGTCGGCGGTACTTTACTAGTGTCCTCGGTCTGCAGAGCATATAGATATATTAACCTCTTGACGGGCGAGAAAACTTGAATCACCACCCAGCTGGAAGATGTAAGAATAAATAAGAGTACTTTATTATCTCGAAAAGAGAAATTCGGTTGTGGTACATTTATAACAAATAGTACAAACAAGACATAAAAACATTATAGCATAATTATGAACATTTTCTCCCTGCACTTGCACAGCTACAAATTCCAAATAGACAAAAGTAAACACTATAAAATCACATAACTCTTACACATGTCAGACATAAACATCGTTTATGAACTGAACTGAGCGGCACTTATACATTCACACCCACCTCTACACCTGCATAAATAATACGCGTGTTTCAACCTAATCCTAACCCTCACTACTTATTATACAAACGTCTCAATACATTATTACACATTAGTACACAAGATGCGTAATTTAAAAAAAACTACCTTAGTAAAATAATTAGTGGGTAAACACTCAGTAACAACAATCCCAATTTATCCATATTCACCACCAAATAAAACACAATATAATCACTTCTCTAAAATCATTGCACAGGTAAAGGAGGACAGGGGGAGGAGTTAGGTTTGGGTATGCGTGGATGTACCTACAGATTGCTTAGAGTGATGGATTTGGGGATGAAACTGTGCTGTAGCCTGAGTGTCCTAGCTTTGTGCGTGCGGAGTCTGCAGCCAGAGGGGAGGAGTTCATAGAGGTGGGCAAGGACATGGGATCTGTCTAAAGCTATCCGCCTACCCTTTCTCACCACACGCTGTTCATACACGGCTTGCTGAGTGCCAATCACTTTGCTGCAGATGTTTACCATTCGTGCCAGGGTGTTCTTGTTCTTCACACTCAGACCTCCATACCAGCACACAGAACCGAAAGTCATGACAGACTCAATAAAAGAGCAGTAGAAAGTTTGAAGGACAGACGGGTTCACATTCAGCTTCCTGAGTTTCTGGAGGCAGTAGATGCGTGACTGACATTTCTTGTGTATGAGGGTGGTGTTTGCGTTAAAGGACAACTTATCATCTATAACTGTTCCAAGATACTTATACTCAGTCACACGCTCAACAGAAACATCATCAATCATCAGAACGGGGACAGGGGCAGGGTTTCTTCGAAAGTCTATCAGTAATTCCTTGGTCTTACTCACATTTAGGTCTAGAAAATTATCTTTACACCAAACACTAAAACGTTCTACTTCTGCAAAAGTAAGTCGCATCATTATTGGAGAGATCTTCTAAGGCAGTGTCATCCGAGTATTTTATGAGAAGGGTAGAGTCAATGCCACTACAATCATTAGTGTAGAGTGTGAACAGCACAGGGGAGAGAACTGTACCTTGAAAAGCGCCTATGGAAGTGGACCTAAGGGATGAGAGAGCTGTTTGAAAGCGATCTTACTGGGTCCTATTTACAAGGAAGTTGACAATCCATAGGATAAGCCTTGGAGTTACATTGTAACAGAGAAGTTTTTGAACTATGAGATAGGGTTGTATAGTGTTGAAGGCTGAAGAAAAGACTATAAAAAGAATGCGTACAAAAGAGCCAGGCTTTTCTAAATGTGTGTATGCATGGTGCAGGATTGTGAGTGTGGCGTCGTCTGTACATCTGTTTTGCTTGTATGCAAACTGGAAAGGATCTTGATAGGGCTTGACCTGATCGAGCAGTCTAGAAAGGACAACACGCTCAAAGCACTTCATTACTATAGAGGTGAGAGCGACAGGGCGATAGTCATTGAGTGTCTTGGGCTTGTTGTTCTTGGGGACAGGGCAGATAGTAGATGTTTTCCAGAGCCTAGGTACAGTGCAATCCCTCAGAGACCAGTTAAACAAACGGCTATAAACAACAGACAACTGACTGGCACATAATCTCAAAACTCTACCGCAAATATTATCAGGGCCTACTGCTTTTTTAACATTCAGTTTGCTAAAAACTTTTAAACCACCTTGCCATGGATCTCAAAGTCTTCATCAACATTGCCTGCCACATTTATTTTAAGCTGGGAAATCATGCTATCTAAGTCATCCTTCAGATCATCTTTCTCAAATCTACAATAGAACTCATTAAGTTTTTCAGAAAATTCAGTTTGTTCTTTCATTGGCATGCTACTGCTACTGAATTTTGATTTAACGTGGCCTGATACAGTTTTAAGTCCTTTCCATGCATCTGCTAAGCTACCTGATTCAAACTGTGACTCTACTTTCTCTGATACGTTTTCTTAGCGTCTAAAATCTGCTTCCTCAATTTATTCTGTACTGCTTTCCTTTCTACTCTGTCTCCAGTCTGAAATGCAGCCGTTTTCTCATTCAATGTGGCTTTGAGAGACTTTGAAATCCATGGTTTGTTGTGGGATACAATTTCACTGTCTTAAATAGAATAATCATATCTTTACAGAAATTCACATAATCAGAAGTTACTTCAGTAGCTTCGTCCACACTAACACTAGAATCAAGAAACACGTCCCAATCTGTACATTCAAAACACCCCTGCAACTGTTCTACACTATCCTTAGACCACACCTTAACTAACTTCTTCACTATGGGCTCTGTCTGGATTTTGGGTTTGTATGCTGGGACAAGAAACACACTATTGTGGTCAGAGTTACCTACGGGAGGGAGGACAAACGATCGGTATGCATTTGGGACGTTTCCATACACTAAATACTGATTCGTGAGCTGCTTTTTGCTGATGATGCTGCCCTCGTTGCACACACAGAGAGAGCCCTGCAGCGCATCACGTCTTGCTTCGCAGATGCTGCCCAGCTCTTTGGACTCGAGGTCAGTCTGAAAAAGACAGAGGTCCTCCATCAGCCGGCACCCAAGACAGTGTATCGCCCTCCTCACATCACCATTGGCGAGTCTGAACTAAAGTCAGTGCACCAGTTTACTTACCTTGGCTGCATTATCACGTCGGACGCCAAGCTGGACAAGGAGCTTGACAGCAGGCTGGCAAAAGCGAACAGTGCTTTCGGGCGACTTTTCAAGCGGGTGTGGCACAATCAACAGCTGAAAACAGGCACCAAGATCAGCGTGTACAGAGCTGTGGTCCTCACCACCCTGCTGTATGGTTCCGAGTTCTGGGCCCTCTACCGCAGCCAACTACGACTCCTCGAACGCTTCCACCAGCGCTGCCTGCGTACCATCCTGGGCATTCACTGGAGTGACTATGTCACCAACGTCGAGGTCCTTGAACAGGCTGAAACTGTGAGCATCGAGGCTTTGCTGCTGCGGACACAGCTCCGCTGGGCGGGGCATGTCTCCAGGATGGAGGATCATCGCCTACCAAAGATCACCCTGTTCGGCGAGCTTGCTACTGGACACCGTGACAGAGGGGCACCAAAGAAGAGATACAAAGACTGTCTCAAGAAGTCACTTAGTGCCTGCCAAATCGACCACCACCAGTGGTCTTCGCTTGCTGCGGACCGTGACACCTGGCGCTCCACCATTTACAAGGCAGCTGTCTCCTTTGAGGACTCTCGCAGAGCTAGCCTTAAGGACAAGCGGCTCAGGAGAAAAAACAGAGATGCCGCAGCTCAGAACCCTGGCCAGACCTTCCCCTGCAGCCACTGCGGTCGAACCTGCCTGTCTCGGATTGGCCTCCGCAGCCACGAACAAGCCTGCAGACGTCGTGGGCAACTCCTATAAAATCTTCGTTCGCGAAGTCAAGCCAAGCGATACACTAAATCTAACGTCTTGTTCTTGCGAGTGGGGACAGTCACGTACTGGTGAAAAGTCGGTAAGCTCGTGCGTAAGTCACAGTCGTTAAAGTCACTGACCTGCAATAAAGTTGGGGGCGTCAGGGGAGATAAGCTGTAACTCTCTAATCACATCTGCTATCTGAGATGAGGCGTGGTAGGGGTTGGAGTGAGGGGGGGGGGGGTGTGGATGACCGTTACAAAGATCTGACCAAACTCACGGGGGAGATAGCGGGGTCTGAGTGACACTGACAATAAATCTACATCACGTGTATTAAGCTGTTTCCTAACCATTACGCTTGACTTGCTACACCACCGTTCATTAACATACAGGCCTACTCCGCCACCCCACCGTTTCCCACTAATCTTACAATCTCTATCTATTCTAAACGGCGTACCGAAACCGTCGATCGCAACACTATCATCACTCACATCATCGCTCCACATTATAGATCCTCATGAGCTTCCGCAGTCGAACGGGGGCTCATGTGAGTTAACCCGATCGCTGCCGAGAAGAAAATGAACGCAGCGATCCAACGCTGCAAGAGGCATAGATCCTCATGAGCCCCCGCGACTGCGGTAAGTTAGTGCGACTGCGGGGGCTCATGAGGATCTATGTCTCTTGCGGAGACCACGTTGTGTCCATGTGTGTTGGACGGTTTGGGTTTTGGGTCGTTGCGTGAAGTGACTGCAGAAACGACAATGTACATAGAGTGACAGGGAGGAAAATGTTCACACAGCGGCAGGGAAGGGGTTTAAACCATAGCAGCTGAGATGGTTGTGTGAATGCAGGCCACTTCCGGAAGGGCGTCTCCACATAAGGCTTGACCGACTTTCTCCAGTCATTTACAACTTCTCACACGTCAATGTTGCAGTCCTTATGTTGCCGGAAGTGACCTTGTAGCCCAGCACGTGATCGATACACACGCCAATGTTGCAGTCCTTATGTTGCCGGAATTGTGCCCACACAAAGTTATAGTTTTCGGCGCCGCCGGAAGTGACCTTGTAGCCCAGCACGTGATCGATACACACGCCAAGAAAAGTGCGCGCCTTGAGGCAGTATTAATCTGCGAGATTGTTTTTCTGTCAAGTGTTGCGCGAAGGTTATTTCTTGCCGCATTAAGGACAATTAGTTATTTGGGCTTAACGCCGAGCAGGCGACTAAGGCCATCTCAAGGCGGGATGGGTAAAATTCTGGTCAGCCAGACTAAAAGCAAGGTCTTAAGACAAGATGTAAATATAGCGAGATTTTTATTGTAATACAATCAAAATGTAGCTTTTCACAAATGTTACTTTTCACATGGCAGTATAGATCCTGTGGGACTCGTTCACCTTTACATCAAGGCTGCGCCGTAGTCTGTTGCAAATATTGCTAGAGTAAGTGTGTCTGTCGCTAATTGCTTATTGTCTGGGAGAAAAAAGAAAGGAAAAATTACCCACACCCTCCTTAAAAACAAAACAAAAACAAACAAACAAACAACAACTTACAAAAAAAAAAACAAAAAAAAACAACCAATAAAATAAAAACAGAAAAACAAACAAACCAAAAACACTACCCCTAAAAAATAATAAATAAATAAATAAATAAATTTAAAAAATAAAATTAAATAAAGAAATAAATAAATTAAAAAAATAAAGAAAGAAACAAACAAGAAAGAAACAAAGAAACAGACAACTAAACAACCAACCAAACAACCAACCAAACAAACAAAAAGACTACACCATTAATCTGTCAGCAGCTGAAAACTGCCTATGAAACTATCGCATCTTCATTGCTGGTTGACCTTGGCACAACGTTATGAAATACACCAACTTGAGACATCTCTCTCTTCAGGCGCCAACTTATCCGCGCGGACTCCTAAACATGAACACCCGTAAGTCTTACAGTTAGGTGATACTGGTGATACTCGCTGTTTTGCCTGTAAAAGATTTAATTATTTGGCTGTCGGTTACGGTTTTTGTCGCGATGATTCCTGCAGGATGTCAGGGTGTTTTTATTCCTGCAGGATGTCAGGGTGTTGTTATTCCTGCAGGATGTCAGGGTGTTTTTATTCCTGCAGGATGTCAGGGTGTTGTTATTCCTGCAGGATGTCAGGGTGTTTTTATTCCTGCAGGATGTCAGGGTGTTGTTATTCCTGCAGGATGTCAGGGTGTTGTTATTCCTGAAGGATGTCAGGGTGTTGTTATTCCTGCAGGATGTCAGGGTGTTGTTATTCCTGCAGGATGTCAGGGTGTTGTTATTCCTGCAGGATGTCAGGGTGTTGTTATTCCTGCAGGATGTCAGGGTGTTGTTATTCCTGCAGGATGTCAGGGTGTTGTTATTCCTGTAGGAATCATCGCGACAAAAAGCGCTACCGACAGCCAAAGGGTTAACCGAGTCTGATCCGGCCGAGGTAATTGGATCGAGGTGTTTTGACTGCTCATTTGATAATTAACCCCTTGCCTGTTACAGACGATACAGCTGGGCGGAAAAGGCCCGTTGTCACGCGTGTTTGTTTCCTTCTGCCGAGCGTCTGTAGCAGTCAAGAGGTTCACGTGCCACCTTATGTTGGTCTGATGGAAAATTAGCTTTTAATTGTCTTAGCGGATAATTGTGTGCGTCAGGGAACGTGCCACCTTATGTTGGTCTGATGGAAAATTAGCTTTTAGTTGTCTTTACGGATAATTGTGTGCGTCAGAAACGTGCCACTTTATGTTGGTCTGATGGAAAATTAGCTTTTAATTGTCTTAGCGGATAATTGTGTGCGTCAGGGAACGTGCCACCTTATGTTGGTCTGATGGAAAATTAGCTTTTAATTGTCTTAGCGGATAATTGTGTGCGTCAGGGAACGTGCCACCTTATGTTGGTCTGATGGAAAATTAGCTTTTAATTGTCTTAGCGGATAATTGTGTGCGTCAGGGAACGTGCCACCTTATGTTGGTCTGATGGAAAATTAGCTTTTAATTGTCTTAGCGGATAATTGTGTGCGTCAGGGAACGGGTGACGGTTTAGTCTGGACTACGCTAGTTTTCACAATTATGTCCGTCCGCCCGTCCGTACATCTGTCCGTCCGTCCGTCCATCCATCCATCCATCCATCCATTCACCCACCTACCCACCAACCCAACAACCCACCAACCCACCCACCCACCCACCAAGCCACCCATCAGTCAAGTTGAGCGTTGGAGCTCCAGAGTCCTGGGAAGTAAAGTGGTATGTGAGGGGGAAGTTTATTAATTACTTCCCACAGTCGATCCATCTCTCATGACATTAACACATTCTGCCCGCGATACACCGCAGCAACATGGCTCGACCATGATAGTTCAAGGGTGGTGGCAGAATAGCTTGGCGCCTATAGGCGCCAAGATATTTTGCCACCACCCTTGAACTATCATGGTCGATCTGTCTCCTCAATTGTAATGCAGAGGATAACTCCAAAATGTGGGTATTTCGTACATCGGGCACAATGAGTTAAAGGAAACTGACTAGTTATGTTTGTCTACCGTATTTAAAAAATACGGTAGACTTTGAAATGGGGCTGGTCGGAGAGCATTCCGGAGCATGCACATGACGTTTTTGGCGTGCGGCGCAGAAATTCTGGGCAAAGAAGTAACAAGATAAATATGACGTTACGTCTAGCTACGCAAACCTTGCTAGAGAACGTCTTTTTGTCGCAAAAGCCCTGTATGCATGTGTGTGTGTGTGTGTGTGTGTGTGTGTGTGTGTGTGTGTGTGTGTGTGTGTGTTTGGTGTTTGACAGTGACTAGAGCCTGCGTGTGTGTGTGTGTGTGTGTGTGTGTGTGTGTGTGTGTGTGTGTGTGTGTGTGTGTGTGTGTGTGTGTGTGTGTGTGTGTGTGTGTGTGTTTGACAGCGACTAGAGCCTGCGTTTGAGGACAGACAAGGTTGACATTTTAGGATACTGTCCCTAAAAGAATTATCTCGGAATTTGTTTTTCGATTTTTTGATTAAGATGCTCATTGGCGAGAAAATGGCCGTTTCACAAAAACCGGTTGATCCACACTTGAGTCGGTAATTTTCCTTATTATTACTAGATATTTTGCATATTGCTAGATAAAAGGGACATATTGAATGAGTTCGTTAACCAGCATTGTACCTTTAGAACATTTTGAGTGATAATAAAAGACTTTTTGAAAAAAAAAAATATTTTCACGTTTTGGCGATTAATTTCACGATTTATGTGGGTTAATCTTAAAACAATTGAATCTTTTTTACAAAACAAAAAAAATCTTCTCATTAATAATCGCATGATTTTTCGTATATGGTATTTACATAAGCTTACAGATTGTCTCGGCTGTCGGGTACGATTAGGTCAATTGTGACCTGTATGCCCTAGGTGTGAAAATTAGACAATTTTCTGCACCACGTTTTAGGAGTCATTTGTAAAACAGGTAATGTAACTTTAATTTTTCTTCTCATTAATACCCGCATGATTTTTCATAAACAGTGTTTGCATAAGCCTGCTATTTGTCCCGGCCCTGGGGTAGGATTAGGTCAAAGTGTGACCTGTAAGTTCTAGGCGTGAAAATCAGCAAGAAAACTGCAAAGTTGATTCTCTGATACATTAATCATTAGTACTGCGATGAGTGACGTATAACTTCGAGTCGTCACTATGAACACGGCGTTCTGGAGCTAATGATGTCATGACGTGAAGCTTGAAGTGACGTCATTTCGCTGCTCGTGCTATTATTCTTTTTCAGAATAGATATGCTACCCCAGACCACAAAGCTTACTAATGGCGGGAATCGCGTGTGTCCGTCTTTATTTCTGTGTGCCAGTGTGTGTTGATCAGAGGGTGGGTTAGAGTAAAAGGAGATGGACTCCTGTCGCTACACGAGCCCACAGAGCATACTAATGGCGGGAAGCGCAGTGTGTCCGTCTTTATTTGTGTGTGCCGACGTGTGTGTTGATCAGAGGTTGGCTTAGAGAGGAGGGAAATGGATCAGCATTATAAGCCTAAAAATATGAACAACTCTGAATGTTCCTAAAAGATGAACGCACTATGTGAGCTCCAAACAATACGGTAGACTTTGGGATGAAATCCTCATCTTGTTTTTGCTTAACTTAATTTTGCCATGTGAAGGCAGAAGAGTCAGTCCACTTTTGTGAACAGCGAGGTTTTCACTGTATTACACTACAAATCGCGCTTTTCACAATATTGCCTTGTATTTCTTTCTTTCACAGGACAGTGTTCATAACATCGCCCGGGTCCCCTCACAGCCTGTCAGGTCCATGGTCATCATGCATTTATCGAAATGACAGATGGAGGCCAACCCGGATCAATTTCCTCAGCTTCATGATGCAAATGTCTGTTACAAAAGGCATAGATTTTCATGAGCCCCTGCAGAATGCAGGGGCTCATGAAAATCTATGCCTTTTGTAGACAAAAGGAGATTGATGAAAGGCTGTTTTGTGAAACAGTGTTCCGGTAAAAATTGGATCGTCATGTTTGCCTTTTGGCTGGACATTTTCTTTCAAGCCGGAAAGCATCAAGTGATGTGAGTTGATATTTCTCGCTGTCTGAGTCAGAATGTGTTCCTGTTAATTAGACGGATATGAGTTTTGTACTGTGATTTGCATATTGCGGATTAGACTGAAGCGTATGGTGCAAAATCACAACACCCATATGGTTTGAGCCATTAGAGAAAAAAAAACTATAAAAGAACTTTTTAAAAAACCAACACAAAAAACAAACACACCAACACCCCCTTCCCCACCTCCCTCCAAAAAACCCCAACAACAACAACAAAACAAACAACCCCCCCAAAAAAAAAAAACCAAACAAACCCCAACCTAAATAAAACACCAAATCACCCCCCAAAAAAAAAAAAAAAAAAAAACAACCAACAACAAAACAACAACAAAACAAAAAAACCCCAAACAAACAGAATCCCCAAAACAAACAAACAAACAATCAAAGAAACAAAGAAACCAAACAAAACATCAACCCCCTCAAAAAAAAACCCAACAACAACAAAAAACGAACCCAACCCCCAACAACAAACAAACACCAGAACAGAACGCAACAACGACAACAACAACAACAAACAACGCACACGCAAAACAACAAGCAGGACCCACCAATAAAACAACAACAACAAACAAACAAACAACAACAACACCACCAAAAACACGTTTCGATCAGAAATGAGTACAATGAACACTCGAAAGTCTATTTACGTGTGCCTGCGTGAAACAAGTTGTTAATGTGTCTAGTGACATTCGCACGTTCGTATGAAACTTGCGACAGGTCATGAAGATCTGTGTATTAGGGAGATGAAGGTAGTTTGCTGAGGACGAACTACGAGAGTAAAGGAATATCATTGGCAAGGAATGGGCCTTAACTCCTTAACTGCTGAAGCAATGCGAACGCTACCCTGTTTTAAGAGACATAAATCCCCATGAGCCCCCGCAGTCGCTACAGGACTAACAAGAGACTTCAATCCTCATGAACCCCCGGATTCACACTAACTTACCTCAGGTGATTGCTCACAAACAAGTTCTTTTGAACAAGGCAAGGTCACGGTATCTTTTTGCCATGCCTCCTTTTTGACTTAGGCCCACACTCCACCTTGGGCCACACTTCCCATTGGGCCACACTTCCACTTGGGCCCCCGCCCCCCATCCCCACTTGGGCCACACCTCCAGGATGTTGCGGAAACCGTCTTTTGAAAGTCAGATCGTGACACAATCAACGTAAGGGAAGGGGAAAAGGGGGGGGGGGGGAGGGTAGGACGAAACCTGTATTTATTGTTGTCTCATTGTGGGTTAACTTTGTCTGAAAGTCCTGGCTGGAAAGGACAGCCTGAGCAAAGCCCTGTACGAGGCACAGTGGGTTAACTTTGTCTGAACATCCTGGCTAGACAGCCTGAGCATAGCCCTGTACGAGGCACAGTGCAACTGCTTTCAACTGTCAATATTCTTGCTATAAAAAGTTGTTAAAAGACAGGTTTTCTCTGGAGTACTCCTGAAGGGCACACAATGTCACCTGTCATTAAAGACCATCATTTAGGTGGCAACAGCCAGTCACAGCTACAGCCACAGTCACAGTCACAGCCACAGTCACAGCTACAGCCACAGAGCCACAGCCACAGTCACAGCCACAGTCACAGCTACAGCCACAGCTACAGCCACAGTCACAGTCACAGACACAGTCACAGCTACAGCCACAGCCACAGTCACAGTCACAGCTACAGCCACAGCCACAGCTACAGCTACAGCCACAGCTACAGTCACAGCTACAGCCACAGTCACAGTCACAGCCACAGCCACAGTCACAGCCACAGTCACAGCTACAGCCACAGCCACAGCTACAGCTACAGCCACAGCTACAGCTACAGCCACAGCTACAGCTACAGCCACAGCTACAGCTACAGCCACAGCTACAGCCACAGTCACAGCCACAGTCACAGCCACAGCTACAGCCACAGCCACAGCCACAGTCACAGCTACAACCACAGCTACAGCCACAGTCACAGCCAAAGCCACAGTCACATCCACAGCTACAGCCACAGCCACAGCCACAGTCACAGCCACAGTTACCTAAATGCTGGTCTTTAATGACAGGCGACCTGTCACAAGGTGGTCGCTCAATACATGTTGTGCTGTATGGCCAACACACCTTTTGAATCTCGTAACGACCCTTCATTCCCCCCCCCCCTCCCAACCATCACCCCTTGCCCTGCCCCCCCCATCCCCCTCACACACAGACACGCACGCACGCACACACACACACACACACACACACACACACACACACACACACACACACACACACGCACACACGCACACACGCACGCACGCATCCACGCACACAAGCAAACAAACAAACAAACACACACACACACACACACACACACACACACACACACACACGCACACACACACCAATGTGGTAATACTTCATTTCCCAATGTTCCTCAGTACGCCACTGGCCGATGTTTATAAAATATTCAATCGGGAGAAGCTGCCGGCCGGCTCGGGTTTGCCGGTAATGGTTAATCCAATCAGCGTGTTTGAACGATACTGATTTAAAACGGGGGACCGCAGGCTTGATTGCTTTTTCCATCTCCCCCAATCACGCTTATTACAAAACACGCCTGTTTCCCTCCACAAGGGGTGTAACTCGCCTGCAAGAGGCATCAATCTTCATGAGCCCCTGCTTAAGCAGGGGCTCATGAAGAATGATACCTCTTGAAGTGGTAAATAATATTCATGTACATCTGTGCTCGGTATTCAAAGGAGGACTTACGACTTTCAGTATACGACTAATTTCTTGGGGTGCATACCGTCGCGGTGTTCTCACAGTCGAGTTGTCGACAGAAGTGTGTGCTGGTCTGTCATTTTGGACTTTACAACTTGAAGCCCTAAGGTCCGAAATTACAGACCACTGGGCACACTCATTTTGTGATGTACCTTTCGGTTCAGGGTCAAGTACCACGCATTTCTGAGCCACTCAGCGCTGCGGTAAGGAACAACCCGTTTTGCCCCACTCAGCTCAAACGGCGCGTGAACAAGCCGCATTCCGTCTGCCGTCCGTCGTGTTAGGATGTCGGTGAGGGCGGACGAGATTTTTGACCTTTAGGAAAAACAAGACAAGTTCGAAGAAGTGTTGCTTGCGCGGTGGCGTTAAACCCACTTAATCAGTCATGCAATAATCAATCAATCAATCAATCAATCAATCAATCAATCAATCAATCAATCAATCAATCAATCAATCAATCGATCTATCGATCGGTCGGTCGGTCGGTCGGTAAGTCAGTCCATCCGTCCATGCATCCGTCCATGCATCCGTCCATCCATCCACCGATCAATCCATCTATCCATCCATCCATCCATCTAATTGCATGTGTGCTGGTCTGTGATTGTTTATTTTGCGACTTACTGCACTAAGGTCCAAAATCACAGACCCACACACATGTGTTTTTGTCACGTAATTCTCCCTTTCACAGGCCTTTGTTGATGAAAAGTCGAACATAAATATACACGTATACAGCAATCTGTTTCGGCCGATCGCTTTAATACCGGAAATGCGCACTTTTGATTCATTAGACAGGACGATCAGACGATTCCGTCTGTAACCCCCCCCCCCCCCCCCCCGCCGCCCGCCCCACTCTCCGCCTCCCATATTACCTCACGTCGTGGATATCAACACTGAACTGCGAGTAATGGAAATGTCTGCCTGATTATATCTTTTGCTGTCATCTCAGGCAAGTGCTTGTCTCTGCCTTTATTTCTGCTGGATTCTTTCCTCGGCAAGTGCTTGTCTCTGCCTTTATTTCTGCTGGGTTCTTTCCTCGGCAAGTGCTTGTCTCTGCCTTTATTTCTGCTGGATTCTTTCCTCGGCAAGTGCTTGTCTCTGCCTTTATTTCTGCTGGGTTCTTTCCTCGGCAAGTGCTTGTCTCTGCCTTTATTTCTGCTGGGTTCTTTCCTCGGCAAGTGCTTGTCTCTGCCTTTATTTCTGCTGGATTCTTTCCTCGGCAAGTGCTTGTCTCTGCCTTTATTTCTGCTGGGTTCTTTCCTCGGCAAGTGCTTGTCTCTGCCTTTATTTCTGCTGGGTTCTTTCCTCGGCAAGTGCTTGTCTCTGCCTTTATTTCTGCTGTTTTTTTCTCGATCGAGCTTCTTTAACCCTTTGATTTATCTCTAACAATACCGCTGGGCGGAAACGATGCGTAACTATACTGAGGAGCAAAAGAAATGCGACATTTAATTGACACTAAAGTGTTTCCGATGATTCCAAAAATGTCGCATTTGTTTTGCTGGTTTGTATACGTAACTACAGACCTACGTCACTACCTACGTAGCTAACTAACTAACTATGTTTTTTTCCGCCGAGTGGTATCGTCAGTAGCAGCCAAGGGATTAAGGTGTTAGGAGGGGGCGGGGGGGGGGGGGAGGCGGGAGGGGGGGGGGGTACAGCGGAGATGGAGTGGATAAGGGGTGCAGGGAGTCTCCTGGCAGATGAAAGGTACTGGTGTTGTGTGTGTGTGTGTGTGTGTGTGTGTGTGTGTGTGTGTGTGTGTGTCTGTGTGTGTGTGTCTATGTGCGTGTGTGTCTGTGTGTGTGTCTATGTGTGCCTGTGTGTCTGTGTGTGTGTCTATGTGTGTGTGTGTGTGTGACTGTGTGTGTCTGTGTGTGTCTGTGCGTGTTTGTTTTGTATGCTTGCATGCGTGTGTGCGTGCGAGAGAGAGAGATCAATGAACAATGAACCTTTATTTTATAACGGTAAAAATATTTGGTAACAGGACCAATTTTTAAACTTGCCGTTACTACCATTAAGCTAAGAACTACAATTGAACACTATCACAGATGATGATGAACGTTTTATTGACAGGATAAAGTTTTAGGCGAAAAGCCTCTCTTACAAACTGTCCTGTTAGAAAAGAAATATTAACAGCAAAGAGTAAGAAACACAATAAATCGAAACATGAAGAAATAAACTGGAAAAAAAGCAATGCAAATAATGCAGAGAGAGAGAGAGAGAGAGAGAGAGAGAGAGAGAGAGAGAGAGAGAGAGAGAGAGAGAGAGAGAGAGAGAGAGAGAGAGAGAGAGAGAGAGAGAGAGAGAGAGAGAGAGAGGCCCTATTTATGTTCTGCTGTGAAACGTGCAAAAATGGCTATATACTATTGATCTAGGTATACCTTATGACCAGCGATCCACAACGAGCATCCATTAACCTCAAAAGAACATCTCTGCGTCTGCTGATGGTTCTGAAGCTCGAGTTGATTGATTCCAGCCACTGCCTGAACACCTCATGTTTACTTCGATTGAGCAAAACGGAGAGAAATGAGTCCAGCAAGAGACATAGATCCTCATGAGCCCCCGCGGATGCGGGGGCTCATGAGGATCTATGTCTCTTTCAAAAGTGTGTCGGGCGCATGAGAAGTGCCTTTGCGGTTCCTTTCTTGTTGCTGATCTTTGTCAAGAGCAAAGTTAAAGTCCAACGATTCAAGTTTGATAGCCACGCTGTGTTCTTTTCTTTGCCGGTCGCCGAAGCTTCTGGAACTCCGTGCACTGTGTTCTTTGAGCGGACAACAATATTGCCTGCAAAAAAAAAAAAAAAAAAAAAAAAAAAAAAGCGCCCTCCTCTTTTCCAGCCGTGGAAAAGCCCAGCATAGGAATGTAAAATGATAACATTGTGCTGGCGATATTTTCAGGCGTCTTAGTCATCTGGTAGGGACTCTCCATACAGGGGCAATTTGTAGATGACGAGACTAGATCGTTTAGAATTTAATTTTGTATTCAATTAGGATGTTGTACAGACTGAAACACTTTAATTCTGTGAGGTTTACATGACTCAGAGTTGAAATTAAGTAACCGGTAGATTATTTAGATTATTCGCTTTCAACAAAATATAATGAGACTTCATCACGGCAGATTCTCAAGCTAAGGTTTGTCAAGACGTCTAAAAGGCTTTAGAAAGATATGTCCGGTGCTTCAGTCGTCACTTGGAAATGGAAAATTGCATCGTAACTCGAAAGTAAAAAATTGCCGCTAGGTCCCATGTGAACGTGCAGCATTATAATTATTGAAAACATTCGCCCGCTGAAAGCCAGAGAGAGCAATAGACGGATGCGGGCACGTTTGGAATGAGTTAACTCTTTCTACCCCAGACACACCACAGGAAGATAAGGATCGACCATGATAGTTCAAGGGTGATGCCAGAATAGCTTGGCGCCTATGGGCGCCAAGCTATTCTGGCACCACCCTTGAACTATCATGGTCGATCTGTGTCCTGCACTGCAATGCAGTCAGCAGAGGACAACGGCAACATTTAAGGATTTCGGTGATGGGGTAGAGTGAGTTAAACATTATACTGTGAAAGAATCCAGATAGTTCAAGGGTAGTGCAAGATTAGCTTGGCGCCCTCTAGGCGCCAAGCAAATCTGGCACTACTCTTGAACTATCATGGCAGACCCATCTCCGACAGCTGGCACGCAGCCACCATAGATTCGTCTTTCGGGATAAGCTGATGAGCTTGCTGAAGAAAAGGGCGCAGTTAACTCCCTCCAAAACCCCGTACCTGCCGCTTTAGAGCTGTTCTTAATTGGATGAACTTTTGATCGGCAAACCTAGATCGGAGAAGATCGGCGATCTTTTGGTTTGTTTCTTAATTGAGGTTGAACGAACCTAGGCGAACTTCAGCAAACCAGGTGTGCCATGGTTCTCTTTCTTAACTGAAGTACTTGATTCGGCGTACTTACTGTCTGCGAAGGTGTTCAAAATGGCTGCCGCTATGCCGCTTCGCGATTTGAACGATGTTTGTTTTTGTACTCCTTGCAGTAGCGACCCCACAAACAGCGTTGCGCGTCCAACAAATCAATAAAAACAGGTGTTTTCTTCGCACGAGTGAAATATCGCCGTCCGCCATATTTGTTTGTATCGGTCACTGTCTTCTTATCTCCAACGCTCAAGAGGGTAAAAGTTTTGACCAATCAGAGAAAAGGTTCGCCTTTGTTTGCTCAACACGTTGAGCGAACCTTTTCCGACAGCGAACTATGGTTTGCCGAGGTTCGTGAACTACTTCGAACTAGGTTCGCCGTATCTTTAGATCGTCCAATTAAGAACCAACGTGGTTCGTCCGAGATCGTGAACGGCTGTAGTTCGTTAGAGTTCGCGAACTAAAGTTCGTTTAATTAAGAACATGCTTTACGCTAAAGACTCTCCTCTCCCCAACACGCACAGCAAAGCAGAAACTCCCGTCCGCGTTTCCCACCTATTTCTATTATTATTACGTGCATTTTTTGTTTGTGAAATATTGGTCCAGTCATCGACCACAAACGGAAACCAGCCAAGAAACATGGGTGCACACTGGTCTCTGCAAGAGGCTTAGATCCTCATCAGCTCACGCAATCGAAAAGGGTCATGAGGATCTGTGCTTCTTGCGGTTGGATCGTGTTCACTTTTTCACCGGTAGAGAAGGGGTGAAGGTTTCCGTTGGCCATTGGTTGTCGCGATGAGTGACGCAACAGCCAAACATTCTCGTTTCGTCGGCGTTTTATTTCGGTTTGATGCGAAATGATTGTCGCCGTGAATTTCGCTTTCACCATGAGTGAAGGTTTGCCGCGAAAGGGAGTAACACTGAGGGTTCAGGCGACCGTTAACCACTTCACTGCCGAGATAAAGTGCACACGATCCAAACGCAAGAGGCATAGATCCTCATGAGCCCCCGCGACAGCGGGGGCTCATGAGGATCTATGCCTCTTGCTGAGATAACTTTGTGTGCGTGTTGTTTGGATGGTTTTGGATGGCGGCCGTTGAGTAAACGAAGATTTCAGAAACAAAAGATGCGCACAGTGGTAGACAAGATGGTTTCTTTATCAAATTCATCAGCGTCTCCTTCTCCTCCTGAAATGTCTTCGGGCTAATGACGGCCTCGGCTGTCCCGCGCACAACTGCCAGAGCTCTTGGCGACGTGCGTGTGATCTTTATGTAAGCTCCGGCTGGGACCAGTGTTTTCACTGACAACAAGTACCCTCCCAGGACGCCGTCAGTGCAAGACGGGAGCTGGGGATGAGCTGAAAATGGAGGCCGGTCCCAAACAGACCAGGAGAAACCAGAGCTACCGTTATTAAACGCTGAGGGGACAAACTCTACCTTACTGTACACCGTCACTGTTTGGCATCAGTCTGCTGGAGTATTTGAGCATCATCGGCTAGAAGCTCGAATCACTCTCCGGTAAAGGAGTCCAGCACCGAAGGGAGAGGGGGAGGAGAAGGGGGAGGAGCGGGGAGGGGGAGGAGGGGAAGGAAGGAGGGGTAGGGGGTGGGGGTGGGGGTGATGGTGGTGCGGGGAAGGGGAGCGTCAGTTTCTGGTAGATGAGCGATTGATCAATGAACGGGCCCAGGAACATTTGTGTTTTTATCCAGCCTCTTCCGTCTGCAATTGGCATAGATTGTCATGAGCCCGTGCAGCCTACAGGGACTTATGAGAATCAATGTCTCTTGCTTACAGTGATCGGTCGTTTAGTTGCCTGTCAGAGGAAATCATCAAGGTTTAACCTCTTGACTGCTGCTGAGGAGAACGTTCGGTGAAAAAGACGCGTAGTTACCGAGCGGTACCGTCAGCAGTAGCGTCAGCAGTAGCGTCAGCAACAGTCACATCAAGGGTTAACCCCTTCAATGACGAGAAAAACTGAACACCACCCAAACTGCAAGAGGCATAGATCCTCATGAGCCCCCGCATTCGCGGGGGGCTCATGAGGATCTATTCCTCTGGCTGAAACCACTGTGTGTCCGTGTTGCTTGTACGGCCCGGGGACCTCGGGCGTTGAGTTGATAGTTAGGTCCAAACCCTGGCAGTGAAGGACACGTTGACAAGTCAGCACAGAAACGTCGATGTTGGTTTGTTCTTAGGCCATTCGAGGGAGGACAGGATTGATGGCGACCCATCGCGAACTGGAAAGCATAGGCGCAAAATGGCCACCGATGAGTTTTTGTATCAGAAGAATTTGTCTACCTTAACCCATTTAGCCCGGCGCACGTATTTCCCAAATTTTGGAGGCGTCATCTAACGACTATACACCTGTTGCAGGAGATGGATCGACCATGATCATTCAAGGGCAGTGCCAGATTAGATTGGCTAATCTGGCACTGCCCTTGAATGATCATGGTCGACCCATCTCCTGCTGTAGTGCGTCAAGGCTGATTGGGTTAAAGGCCTATGAGTGTTGTGGATGGAATTAATGGGTCTTATTTTTAAAAGCTTTTAGCTTGTTTGATTCTGGAATTCTTTTGACAATCAGATGAAATGAGTTTGTGAGCATGCCAATGAAAAGGAATCGATTTACGAGGATTTAACTCACGAGGTGGCCGGAACCAAATCGTCTTTGAGGACTAAGCATTGAGGACTAAGCATTGAGGACTAAGCCTTGAGGACTAAGCATTGAGGACTAAGCATTGAGGACTAAGCATTGAGGACTAAACATTGAGGACTAAGCCTTGAGGACTAAGCATTGAGGACTAAGCATTACTAAGCATTGAGGACTAAGCCTTGAGGACTAAGCATTGAGGACTAAGCATTGAGGACTAAGCATTGAGGATTAAGCATTGAAAACTAAGCATTACTAAGCCTTGAGGACTAAGCATTGAGGACTAAGCCTTGAGGACTAAGCATTGAGGACTAAGCATTGAGGACTAAGCCTTGAGGACTAAGCATTACTAAGCATTGAGGACTAAGCCTTGAGGACTAAGCCTTGAGGACTAAGCATTACTAAGCCTTGAGGACTAAGCCTTGAGGACTAAGTCTTGAGGACTAAGCATTGAGGACTAAGCCTTGATGACTAAGCCTTGAGGACTAAGCCTTGAGGACTAAGCATTGAGGAGGACTAAGCATTGAGGACTAAGCCTTGAGGACTAAGCATTACTAAGCATTGAGGACTAAGCCTTGAGGACTAAGCATTACTAAGCCTTGAGGACTAAGCCTTGATGACTAAGCCTTGAGGACTAAGCCTTGAGGACTAAGCATTGAGGACTATGCATTGAGGACTAAGCATTGAGGATTAAGCATTGAGGACTCAGCATACCAGTTCAGGAAACAGATCCAAACTAATTGAACTATTTTTCCACGTGAAAGTAAAAGACCATAAGTGATTTTGGGGTAAAGAGAAAGGTTTAACTTGTAGGTATTACGATGAAAACCTCGCATTGCGGGGGCTCATGAGGATCTATGTCTCTTGCAGACGCGCTGGGTATGGCCGTGGACTTGCTGTCCATTAGGAAGAGTATCGGAATCTCGCGACCCGTCCGACCCTATCACTCACTTCCAATCAGCCCGAGTTTACACTCGCTGTTACTGACCGCTGGACACTGGACCGTCACTAACACACCGGGAAGACAAACACAGACTTAAATGAAGCCGGCGAGAGGCATGGGTCCTCATGAGCCTTCGCAACGGCTACGGTTTTCTGAAGAGGATCCGTGACGTCTTGCCAATATTAGGTTCAGTCTAATGTTTAACGAATCTTTCGTCGTTGAGCATCGATGGCTACATTAGTAACGGCAAATATAATTGTGTATCTTCCTGATTTAGATCAACGGCCTAGGGTTTTAAGGTCTAAACTGACGTACCAGCACACAAATGGCTATACTTAACCCGAAACTTTGGAAACATCCAGAAATCAGCGGGATTGCCATTGGCGTTATATACTGCGTAGACAGATGGCTTAGCGTACGGAGTTCTGACATCGAACTGGGGAGGCGCCCTTTGTAGGCTACAAGCGCCAAACTGGCACCACCCTTCAGATGTCATGGTCGATCCCACACTGCTTGTCTCCCCCGATTCGCTACCGCTAAAATCTACAAGCTAAAAGCTAAAAGCTACAAGCTAAAATCTACAAGCTAAAAACTAAAAGCTAAAAGCTACAAACTAAAAGCTACAAGCTAAAAGGAAAAAAGCGAATCGGGGAGACAACCAGGGTGGAACGACCCGCTAAAGTGTGTTGAAGCAAAAAACAAAAACCTACCCTTGAATTATCATGGTCAAGTCATCTCCTACAACTGGCACATAGTCGTTGGGCAACACCTCCAAACTTTGAGACATGGGACCTTGGGGCTAGAAGGATTATGGCTAAAGACAACAACGTTCACTCGGAGTGAATGAGCTTTGCGTGCACATTATTAGAACTAGGTAACAAAATTCATCTTTATGCGAGTGTTTTGGGCCTAGTTCTGATATAAGGATAACCTCTCTTGGTGAGAAAATCATTCAGCGGATTGTCAACCCACCAGCTTTCCAAAGCCTGTATTCTCGTCACATGTATGCAGCCACAAAGGCCAACTTCATTTGCGACGTCTATATAGTATTCTGCACGTCTCAAATGACTGGCACAGAAGGGTGCTGAACGTGTATATAGTATTCTGCACGTCTCAAATGACTGGCACAGAAGGGTGCTGAACGTGTATATAGTATTCTGCACGTCTCAAATGACTGGCACAGAAGGCTGCTGAACGTGTATATAGTATTCTGCACGTCTCAAATGACTGGCACAGAAGGGTGCTGAACGTGTATATAGTATTCTGCACGTCTCAAATGACTGGCACAGAAGGCTGCTGAACGTGTATATAGTATTCTGCACGTCTCAAATGACTGGCACAGAAGGCTGCTGAACGTGTATATAGTATTCTGCACGTCTCAAATGACTGGCACAGAAGGCTGCTGAACGTCTATATAGTATTCTGCACGTATCAAATGACTGGCACAGAAGGCTGCTGAACAAATTGAAACAAATCGGCCTCTCGGGGCGCATCTATTCATATGTCTGTAGTTTTCTCCATGGCAGAACTTTCTCAGTCAGTTCCACAGACCGTGGACAGCGGCGTGCCCCAGGGCACTGTGATTGCCCCAATACTCTACAACACAATGCTGTATGACCTCTCTTCCTACCTTAAGTTGGCTGGCAGAAACAGCCCCTAAAAATTGACAACTATTTATATTACGCAATATGCTGACGACTTGATATTCCGGCAATCCTCTAAGATTTTGAAAAGCTTCTCTGAGCAGAGAAAACAAGAGACATCACAATTATATCAAAAGGTTCTTGACAAAACCTATGGGTACATGCCTATTAACCGCTTTAATTTGGCCCCTGAGAAAACACAACTTATATTCTTCACCAAAAATCAAGACATCTACAAAACAACATAGGCCCTTGAACGTGTGCAGCTAGTGCCGTGTTCTCAGGTAAAATTCCTGGGGGTCATCTTCACCTCGAACTTAAGCTGGAACGCGCACATAAACTACGTCATCAAGAAAGCCCAGAGTGCGCTGAACTTAATAAGAATAATAAGGAAGCAGTCGTGGGGCCAAGACACAAAGACCCTCCTCCATCTTTGCCAAGCCCTGGCAAACGCAAGCCTCTCCTATGGTCAGGAGTGCTACTTTGCTTCTCTCAAAGCTGACCTCTATCGTTTCCAAGACTGTCAAATTAGCACTTGGCGTCCCGATTCACTGCAAAACACGTGCAGCCTATGCAGAGGCTGGGATCTTGTCCCTGGCTCACCACAGGAAGCTGTAAGTGTCCAAATTTGTCAGCAGAACCTTTACCCTTCCAAACTCAGCCATCCATTTCCTTGTAAAAGATAAAAATGGGACAAATTCAAAGCTAGCAGGAAAAACCACACGCTTGAATCCATAACGAGCTACATCAGTGACATTACTGACTCCCCAGATACATTCTTTGGGGAAGTCGCTCCAAAACCAGTCCCTCTACAGCCACCTTGGCTTCTTGAGTCCGCCAAAGTCAGCATTGAGGACTGTAGCTGCAACAAGACCTCCAACCCCCACTTGCTTGCTGCTCGGGTCCGGGAGTCGTTAATTAAATACATCATCTCCAAATATGTGCTGGAGGATGGTCGGGCCGGGGCCAGCTTCTCCATATCCTCCCTAAATACAGGTAAAAGCTTCCATCTTGTACTAGGCTTCAGTATCTTTTCCGCTGAAATGGCCGCTATCATCTCCGCACTTCAGTTTCTCATTTCCTATCCCCGCACTCCACTCAGAGGTGTGGTCTGTGTGGACTCGCAAGCTGTCCTTAAGGCCATTCGCTCCTCTCGGTCTCGATCCCGACCCGACTTCCTTCAGGAAATCCGGGCACTTTCAAACGTCATTATAAGACAAGGAACTCAGCTGGATTTCCACTGGGTCCCAAGTCACGTTGGGGTTAGGGGCAACGAACTGGCGGATAACGCTGCCAGAGTTGGCGCTCTCAGTGCCCCCCCCCCCCCCCAACTCAACAACTTCATATTCTCCCCTCTACCTCGGAACTCAATTCCAAATACTGCAATCCCATGCAAAACTGCTGGAAAAGGGAGAAGCGAGAACTGTGTGCCGCGAAAGAAAAGCGATGTTTCGCAGATCCTTCCCCCTTTCTCCCTAAACTCCCTTCACCTCAAATGGAGATCATCCTTAGGCTCAGAACGAGATCCTGGAAGCTGAAGTTCACCCAGACCCTATGTCACTGCGGGAGACAGCCGGCCTAGAGCACTCTCTGTTTCTATGCCGCCTGCCTCCTCCACAGCTCTTCAGAATTAGACACTCATGTCAGGCTCGCGACATCAGAAACCTCTTCCAACTCCTATCTGATCATTCTCTGGCCGTGGAGCTGGCGAAAGCCATCCACTCCTCACCAGTATCGACTTACATATAAACAACAGAGATGGGTACGTCCCATCTAAGATGGCAAACAACGAAGCCCTAAGACAAACTCTTTTATAACTGCGCGTGGTCTTTGTAGGCTGCATATGCACCAGTCCACACTCCTTGCGTACACTACGATTATAACAGCGAAATCATAAAAAACCACCCTCATACCACCTTCCCCCCCCCCCATAAAATTATATTATATTATAATAATTTACAAAATTTTATCCATATTTATAAAACCCACCTGTCTCCAATCACCTCTTTGTAGTGAGAGACGTTAAAAATCAAGAAACAAGAACAACAAATGACTGACGGTATTATCTACTGGTAAACACAAGCCTAAACAACAGTTTGACGACACAGTACGCGTGTAGAATACAGACTTCAACACGACCAACAAGAAGCCAAGGTTGTCTTGCGTCCCTGGCGGCAATGGTTCTTCAGGATTCGCTCTTCTCTTCTTGCTTGGGAGTCAGAATCAGAGTGCATAAAGGTGTCAACAGCCTTGTTTATGCCCCCCCCTCCCCCCCCCCTACTAGGGATATACCCATGGGATTGGCGGCTGTGCGGGGTGGTGCGTGGTGTTCATGCTGATTCTCTGTTCTCTCCCTGCACCTCTGGCGCCCACCATCGACCCAAACTCTTAAGAATTTATGCCTTTGTTGTGACCCTGCCTTGGGTACGCATCAGATCTTCGCCACATTCAAGTTGATGGCGTCCACGCCGAGTCTCTATTCAGACCCCTCTCAGGGACTGTTGTGACAATGAGCTTAAGTCCTGCGCAAGCTACTACGCCAGGCGCTCCGCGAAGTGGGGCGCCTGGCGAAGTAGCTTGCGCAGGACTTAAACTCACCATTGCAACTGAGACCAAGTCTCTGGGCTCCTAGCGTTATCGGGGGCTGACAGTCTCCGAGTGATAGCGTCAGACTCTCTCCGACAAGCGACACGCCATCGGGCTGTGGTTGACCGTAGATGGTCGGCGCTGGGTAGTCGTCACCTGCGGCCGAAGTCGGGCCGATTACCTTTTGCAAACTGGGGGCCCCTAGTCCCTGATCCGGGGACTTGGAGCTGGGCGTGAGAGGAAAGTTCATTACTTTTCTGCTCGCTGGCTACTCCGTCCTCTAGCTTTACCGTGCCGGTCTGCTCCAAGCGCTTTGTGGTGACTGTCACCATTGCACCGCAAATGCTGTAAGTTAGTGCAAATGCGGTAAGTTAGTGCACATGCGGTAAGTGAATGCAAATGCGGGGGTTCATGCGAATCCACGTCTTTTGCTGACTCAATCTCCAATGTTGTTATGTTAGATCAAACTGTATCGCACGCCAGGTAAACCAACGTGTGGCAGCCATCCATTCAATTACTAAATTCGCTCTCATGACACAGTGGGAAATGCATCATTTATAACCATTCAAGGGGAGTGCCAGATTAGCTTGATGCTTGGACAGATGTTTATTCATTGGATACGATAGTTCCAAGGTAGTGCCAACTTAGTGGTCTGTATCCTTGTTTTATTTATTATCTTGTCGGGGGAGAGGGACATTGGGAGCGGGAGAGGTTGGGAGAAGTAGAGGGAGGGATGAGAGGAGGCTTAATGTTTTGTCAGCCAACCAACCAACTAGCCAACTAAGCAACCAAGCAACCAATCAGCCAGCCAGCCAACAAATCAACCAACCAAACAAACCAACTATCCAGCCAACCAATCAAACAACTCTCCAACCACCCAACCAAACCAGCCACCACCAAACCAGCCACCACCAAACCAGCCACCACCAAACCAACCAACCGACCACCCAACTAGCCAACCAATCAGCAACCGATCAACCGACCACCCACCGAACTAACCAACCAACCAACCAACCAGTCACTCACCAAACCAACCAACCAATCACCCACCCACCCACCAACTCAGTCCGTAGCCATCTCACCAGTGTTCAACTCCTACCCATTCCCAGCGTTTGGTCGTGATTTCTCGCTCCATCGATCAACACGGGTCTGCTGCGGGTGATGGGGAGAAATATTGGCGGCCAGCGGTCGTGCAGATCTCATGGAACGAATCGTACACTGGACGGCCCGGCTTGTATGGGAAGGGGTGGGGGGGTGGGGGGTGGGGTGGGGGGAAGGGGCTCTTGTTTATTCAGTAGGTATATAACATCAACTAAACTCGGCGCCATCGACATTCATTTAACTAATTCCAGACGCGCGGCATTAAACCACGTATCTGTATGCAGCACGTTGGAAATGGTATGTGTTAACCCTTACCTGCCGGGGCCAGGTGAACGCCACCCATCTGCAAGAGACATAAATCCTCATGAGTCGCCGCGGTCGCGGGGGGCTCATGAGGATTGATGTCTCTTGTTAGTCCTGTCCGTTATGTTTGTCCCATTTACCTCTGTGTTCGTCACGCGAGTGTCGGTGTCCCATTTACCTCTGTGTTCGTCACGCGAGTGTCGGTGTCCCATTTACCTCTGTGTTCGTCACGCGAGTGTCGGTGTCCCATTTACCTCTGTGTTCGTCACGCGAGTGTCGGTGTCCCATTTACCTCTGTGTTCGTCACGCGAGTGTCGGTGTCCCATTTACCTCTGTGTTCGTCACGCGAGTGTCGGTGTCCCATTTACCTCTGTGTTCGTCACGCGAGTGTCGGTGTCCCATTTACCTCTGTGTTCGTCACGCGAGTGTCGGTGTCCCATTTACCTCTGTGTTCGTCACGCGAGTGTCGGTGTCCCATTTACCTATGTGTTCGTCACGCGAGTGTCGGTGTCCCATTTACCTCTGTGTTCGTCACGCGAGTGTCGGTGTCCCATTTACCTCTGTGTTCGTCACGCGAGTGTCGGTGTCCCATTTACCTCTGTGTTCGTCACGCGAGTGTCGGTGTCCCATTTACCTCTGTGTTCGTCACGCGAGTGTCGGTGTCCCATTTACCTCTGTGTTCGTCACGCGAGTGTCGGTGTCCCATTTACCTCTGTGTTCGTCACGCGAGTGTCGGTGTCCCATTTACCTCTGTGTTCGTCACGCGAGTGTCGGTGTCCCATTTACCTGTGTGTTCGTCACGCGAGTGTCGGTGTCCCATTTACCTGTGTGTTCGTCACGCGAGTGTCGGTCAGCGTGCAGTGGTTTTAGACGCGACACCCGCGTCCACTGGCGGCGAGGGGGTTTAGGTGCACTGTTTGCGGACTGGGCTGACTGAAGGCTGACTGTGTTAACTCATTCTACTCCAGACACACCACAGCAGGATAAGGATCCACCATGATAGTTCAAGGGTGATGCCAGAATAGCTTGGCGCCTACGGGCGCCAAGCTATTCTGGCATCACCCTTGAACTATCATAGTCGATCTGTGTCCTGCACTGAAACGCAGTCTTGAGAGGACAGGTGCAAAATGTAAGGATTTTGGTGTTGGGGTAGAGTGAGTTAATGGAATGAATCCGTCTGTAAGGCGGGATGATAGTTCAGTTCCGTTCAGTTCCGTTCGGTCCGGATGGGATCTCTTGAGCTCAGAAAGGGCCATACGCGCTCCCCTCCATCCATCAGAAGTTTTCCCAGAGTGCCTTTCGATATTGTGCTTATATTGGTCTGGTTTACTATGGCTCTCTCACGTCCTGCCAAGTCTGCTCATTGTCCGAAGTTTTCTCCACACGGCCAAGTCTGCCCATAGTCCGAAGTTTTCTCCACACGGCCAAGTCTGCCCATAGTCCGAAGTTTTCTCCACACGGCCAAGTCTGTCCATAGTCCTTAGCTTTCTCCACACGGCCAAGTCTGTCCATAGTCCGAAGTTTTCTTCACACGGCCAAGTCTGTCCATAGTCCTTAGCTTTCTCCACACGGCCAAGTCTGTCCATAGTCCTTAGCTTTCTCCACACGGCCAAGTCTGCCCATAGTCCGAAGTTTTCTCCACACGGCCAAGTCTGTCCATAGTCATGAGCTTTCTCCACACGGCCAAGTCTGCCCATAGTCCTTAACTTTCTCCACACGGCCAAGTCTGTCCATAGTCCTTAGCTTTCTCCACACGGCCGAGTCTGCCCATATTCCGAAGCTTGTTCCACACGGCCAAGTCTGTCCATAGTCCTTAGCTTTCTCCACACGGCCAAGTCTGCCCATAGTCCTTAGCTTTCTCCACACGGCCAAGTCTGTCCATAGTCATTAGCTTTCTCCACACGGCCAAGTCTGCCCTTTCTCCACACGGCCAAGTCTGTCCATAGTCCTTAGCTTTCTCCACACGGCCAAGTCTGCCCATAGTCCTTAGCTTTCTCCACACGGCCAAGTCTGTCCATAGTCCGAAGCTTTTTCCACACGGCCAAGTCTGTCCATAGTCCTTAGCTTTCTCCGCACGGCCAAGTCTGCCCATAGTCCTTAGCTTTCTCCACACGGCCAAGTCTGTCCATAGTCCTTAGCTTTCTCCACACGGCCAAGTCTGTCCATAGTCCTTAGCTTTCTCCACACGGCCAAGTCTGCCCATAGTCCTTAGCTTTCTCCACACGGCCAAGTCTGTCCATAGTCCTTAGAGCTGTTCTTAATTAGACGAACTATTGATCGGCAAACCTAGATCAAAGAAGATCGGCGATCTTTTGGTTTGTTTCTTAAATTGAGGTTGAACGAACCTAGGCGAACTTCAGCAAACCAGGTTTGCCATGGTTCTCTTTCTTAATTGAAATGCTTGATTCGGCGTACTTACTGTCTGCGAAGGTGTTCAAAATGGCTGCCGCTATGCCGCTTCGCGATTTGAACGATGTTTGTTTTTGTACTCCTTGCAGTAGCGACCCCACAAACAGCGTTGCGCCTCCCACAAATCAATAAAAATAGGTCTTGTTCTTCGCACGAGTGAAATATCACCGTCCGCCATATTTGTTTGTATGGGTGACTGTCTTCTTATCTCCAACGCAGAAGAGGGTAAAAGTTTTGACCAATCAGAGAAAAGGTTCGTCTTTGTTTGCTCAACACGTTGAGCGAACCTTTTCCGACAGCGAACTATGGTTTGCCTAGGTTCGTGAACTACTTCGAACTAGGTTCGCCGTATCTTTAGATCGTCCAATCAAAAACCAACCTGGTTCGTCCGAGATCGTGAACTGTAGTTCGTCAGAGTTCGCGAACCAAAGTTCGTTTAATTAAGAACATGCTTTAGCTTTCTCCACACGGCCAAGTCTGCCCATAGTCCTTAGCTTTCTCCACACGGCCAAGTCTGCCCATATTCCGAAGCTTTCTCCACACGGCCAAGTCTGTCCATAGTCCTTAGCTTTCTCCACACGGCCAAGTCTGCCCATAGTCCTTAACTTTCTCCACACGGCCAAGTCTGCCCATAGTCCTTAGCTTTCTCCACACGGCCAAGTCTGCCCATAGTCCTTAGCTTTCTCCACACGGCCAAGTCTGCCCATATTCCGAAGCTTTCTCCACACGGCCAAGTCTGCCCATAGTCCTTAGCTTTCTCCACACGGCCAAGTCTGTCCATAGTCCTTAGCTTTCTCCACACGGCCAAGTCTGTCCATAGTCCTTAGCTTTCTCCACACGGCCAAGTCTGTCCATAGTCCTTAGCTTTCTCCACACGGCCAAGTCTGCCCATAGTCCTTAGCTTTCTCCACACGGCCACGTCTACCCATATTCCGAAGCTTTCTCCACACGGCCAAGTCTGTCCATAGTCCTTAGCTTTCTCCACACGGCCAAGTCTACCCATATTCCGAAGCTTTCTCCACATGGCCAAGTCTGTCCATAGTCCTTAGCTTTCTCCACACGGCCAAGTCTGCCCATAGTCCTTAGCTTTCTCCACACGGCCAAGTCTGTCCATAGTCCTTAGCTTTCTCCACACGGCCAAGTCTGCCCATAGTCCTTAGCTTTCTCCACACGGCCAAGTCTGCCCATAGTCCTTAGCTTTCTCCACACGGCCAAGTCTGTCCATAGTCCGAAGCTTTCTCCACACGGCCAAGTCTGTCCATAGTCCAAACTTTCTCCACACGGCCAAGTCTGTCCATAGTCCTTAGCTTTCTCCACACGGCCAAGTCTGTCCATAGTCCTTAGCTTTCTCCACACGGCCAAGTCTGTCCATAGTCCTTAGCTTTCTCCACACGGCCAAGTCTGCCCATAGTCCTTAGCTTTCTCCACACGGCCAAGTCTGTCCATAGTCCAAACTTTCTCCACACGGCCAAGTCTGTCCATAGTCCTTAGCTTTCTCCACACGGCCAAGTCTGTGCATAGTCCTTAGCTTTCTCCACACGGCCAAGTCTGTCCATAGTCCTTAGCTTTCTCCACACGGCCAAGTCTGTCCATAGTCCAAACTTTCTCCACACGGCCAAGTCTGTCCATAGTCCTTAGCTTTCTCCACACGGCCAAGTCTGTCCATAGTTCTTAGCTTTCTCCACACGGCCAAGTCTGTCCATAGTCCTTAGCTTTCTCCACACGGCCAAGTCTGTCCATAGTCCAAACTTTCTCCACACGGCCAAGTCTGTCCATAGTCCTTAGCTTTCTCCACACGGCCAAGTCTGCCCATAGTCCAAACTTTCTCCACACTGCCAAGTCTGTCCATAGTCCTTAGCTTTCTCCACACGGCCAAGTCTGTCCATAGTCCAGACTTTCTCCACACGGCCAAGTCTGTCCATAGTCCGAAGCTTTCTCCACACGGTCAAGTCTGTCCATAGTCCTTAGCTTTCTCCACACGGCCAAGTTTGTCCATAATCCAAACTTTCTCCACACGGCCAAGTCTGTCCATAGTCCAAACTTTCTCCACACGGCCAAGTCTGTCCATAGTCCAAACTTTCTCCACACGGCCAAGTCTGTCCATAGTCCAAACTTTCTCCACACGGCCAAGTCTGCCCATAGTCCGAAGCTTTCTCCGCACGGCCTCTGCTCCGGAGGCGATCGACTGTGAGGTAGTGCCCTTGGCTCTGTTCCTGGCCATGATAAACGATAGGTAGTGCCGATAGGTCAAGCCAATGCTTCAGTAACCACCTCCCGTTTTGAAAGGTGTGTTTTATTTTTTGTTGTTGATCGGAGTGGCCAGGAGTAGGGGAGCGGGGTGGTGTGTGGGGGGTGGGGGAACGGGTGGCTAGACCACAGATCAGTTCAGCAGGCGTTCAAATAATGTCGAACACCGTCATTGCAGACGTGACACGTCACCGATGAGTTAACCCTTTCGCTCTCGGGAGCGGTTGTTCTGTCGCGATGATTCCGGCAGGACGGGTTAGAGCTCTACAGGAATCATCGAGACAAAAAACAGCTACCGACAGCCAAAGGGTTGAAAGGCCAATCTGATTTGTGGTCCAGTGACCCGAGCATCCAAGCTCACCCCATCAACTGATTTATTAGCTGACGTCAGCTAGTTCCACGACTGCATAGATTTTATTGGCAGTGCTGTAGTGTGGGGCACATACTATTTATTGGCGTTAGAAACTAGGCTTTATTGGTCAGTTGGGATTCAGGCCATGGTAGTGGACGCGACTTGATGTGTGGGTCGGATATCCAAGCCGACCAATCTGTAAAAAACACAGATCCTTATGAACGCCCGCAGCTTACAGAGAGTAGGGCTCATGAGGATCTATGCCTGTCACTGGCGGAGAACGGCTCAACTGGATTCTTGAGCCTCTTCTATGGTGAGAAAAGGTGAACAGCAAACAAACTGCAAGAGGTTTAGATCCTCGTGAGCCCCGCAATTGCACTAACTACCGCAATTGCCGGGGCTCATGAGGATCTATGCCGCTTGCTGACACCACATTGTATTCATGTTTCTGGGCTTCTTTGGCTTTAATTTGCAACGATTCAGAAACACAATCTGCCGCCAATTGCCTTGAAGGAGTTAGGCTGCCAACATGCAGATTCAGATTCAGAAAACTGTATTGCCCCGTGGCAAGTTGACTAGGGACACTTGTCTTTTGATTCGAGATACATATATATAACAAAATTATGTCTTCCGTTTTGCCGCAGTCACTCGACATCCCATACGCAGTTCGCCCTCCCCCACTCAGTTCCCACCCGGACGCAGGTTCAGCCTGTGGACAAAATGGTGAGGGGAGAAGAAGTATTCACTCGGAAGCACGTAAACAACAGATGCAGAACACAAGAGGCAGAAGACAATCAGCTGACACGATAGAAGCAGATCGGACGCTTTGTCACTGCGTTGATCGCTCGACCTCACCCTTGGTCGCACGAACTTTTCAACAAGCAATTCAGTTATATAGTCTTCCATCTCTCGACTGACTCGACTCTATTCCAATTGTATAGTCTTCCATCTCTCGACTGACTCGACTCTATTCCAATTGTATAGTCTTCCATCTCTCGACTCACTCGACTCTATTCCAATTGTATAGTCTTCCATCTCTCGACTGACTCGACTCTATTCCAATTGTATAGTCTTCCATCTCTCGACTGACTCGACTCTATTCCAATTGTATAGTCTTCCATCTCTCGACTCACTCGACTCTATTCCAATTGTATAGTCTTCCATCTCTCGACTGACTCGACTCTATTCCAATTGAGTGATAGCATCTACATGTCTATTGCATAAACCTCAAAACTGCTACCATTTCCTAAGTCGGTAATAAAAACAAAAAAGGAGTTGTTTTTTTTTAAAATCCCAGTAAGCTGACTATCCTCGGGCTGTCGTCGGCCGGAGTGGGACCGCGCATATTCGTGCGTGGACCCAATGCGGCTGACTTCGGCCTTTTGTCGTGTTGTTTACTGCGCCGCGAAGTGTGCCGCTATAGTTTCCTTTTGTCGTGTTGTTTACTGCGCCGCGAAGTGTGCCGCTATAGTTTCCTTTTGTCGTGTTGTTTACTGCGCCGCGAAGTGTGCCGCTATAGTTTCCTTTTGTCGTGTTGTTTACTGCGCCGCGAAGTGTGCCGCTATAGTTTCCTTTTGTCGTGTTGTTTACTGCGCCGCGAAGTGTGCCGCTATAGTTTCCTTTTGTCGTGTTGTTTACTGCGCCGCGAAGTGTGCCGCTATAGTTTCCTTTTGTCGTGTTGTTTACTGCGCCGCGAAGTGTGCCGCTATAGTTTCCTTTTGTCGTGTTGTTTACTGCGCCGCGAAGTGTGCCGCTATAGTTTCCTTTTGTCGTGTTGTTTACTGCGCCGCGAAGTGTGCCGCTATAGTTTCGCAGTGCTATGATTTTGAGTTAGCATTTCTCGCCATGAAGTAGTTTTCGCATCCTGGAAACCGCGGTCGACCACTGACTCCTTTGGGCGGAAGGAGTGGTCGCCCTTGGTACCAGGACGTATCGCCTTGCTTGTGTTTGCCAGCCAGTGTACAAAGGGCTGTCCTAGCTGACCACTGCTGACAACGGTGACAAAGTGCATTCTCCCCGCTGTTTGGGTTTGGTATTTTGTTTCCCTCCACTATCTCGTATCAATACATGATTCTGCAACTCCTTTATCCATAACTGTTTAACCCTATTAGCCCCAAGGTCCCATTTCTCAAATTGAGGAGGTGTTGCTTAACGATTATGTACCAGCTGCAGGAGATGGATTGACCATGATAATTCAAGTGTAGTGCCAGATGAGCTTGGCGCCTGCAGGCGCCAAGCTCATCTGGCACTACCCTTGAATTATCATGGTCGATCCATCTCCTGCTGTAGGGACTCTGGGCTAACAGGGTTACAGTGTTGGTCGCAATATATAATAACAAAAGGCAAAAGAGTTCGTAAAATAATAATATAATAATAACAACAATAACAACAACAACAACAACAATGTAAAAAAAAAAATGTTTCGAGATGACTACAAGTTACCTCCCTTTAATTTGATTGTATTGTATTTCTTGTATTGTATTTTTTTGTATTGTATTTTTTGTATTGTATTTCTTGTATTGTATGTCTTGTATTGTATTTCCTTCACATCGTTGTTATTGCCGTGGGGCGCGTTCAGCAGTCAACGTTGTGTCACAACTAATGCAGCCTATTTAGCGTCAGGAAAAGATGGGAGGACAATATCCCAGAGTGGACAGGACTGAAGCTGGGCTATACGCTGAGAATGGCAGAAAACAGAGAGGAATGGAGGGAGCTGGTTGTTAAGTCATCAGTGGTGCCCCAACGGTTGGCAAGACTACGGGATATAGATAGATATAGATAGATTTAGCGTCAGTGCAAAATCTTTGAAAATGCGTTCATAGCAGTCGTTTGTGTTGTTGTGTAACCAGTAGCAATTGATATTGATATTGATGTACCTACCTATACTGTATTAAAATCTGCATACCACCGCCATGCAAATTATGCAAATATATAACTGAGTGTCCAGGTCATACTATAAGCCTGTGGCTTGTTTTGACCTGATGATAACTGATGTATATTCTTTTATGTACTTGCAAAGTAATAAACTATTTAAACCAGTAGACCGAATGCCTGCAGAAAAACATTTCGCCCCAGACTTCTTGTGCCACGTCAAGCCAAAAGAGACAGCAAATCCGTTTTGTGAAAAGCGAAATTTCAGTTGTGATATAATGTAAATCTCGCTTTTGACAAAAAGGGACTTACTGTCTTTTTACTTCAAAGGGCAGTCTAGCTGGTTCGTTCTTAGACTAGGGGGAGTCACGGGACTCGGAATCGGGGTCGGTGCCTGTCCTGGCATGGATTGATAGAAAAATGTCCCAAAACATCTCATTGCCTTCATAGAGAACCTTCCATTTTCACTCTCCCTAGCCTCCATTCCCGCGCGTCGTGACGTGATGCATGGCGCCGACTGTATCCAGATGTTATTGTCAACTCGCGAGCGCCGTCCCCGGAGGCACGTGCTGTCACGTGATTTGTGGCGCGTGCTGTCACGTGGTTTGCGGCGCGTGCCCGTGAGAAATGACCCGACGCAGAGCGTCACGCGGATCGTAGAGGGTTGAGTCACGCTTCCCTACTCCGTTTAAGTAACAGAGAAGTAGATAGGAGAAACAGTTACAAGTAAGAGGCATAGATCTTCATAAGCCCCTGCGAATGCAGGGGCTTATGAAGATCTATGCCTCTTGCAGATGTCAGGAGGTTGATTGTAGACTCACGTGGGTCGATATCATGCCGACGTCTCCAGAAATCACACGGTGTTACGGGCGTTATGATGACTCTGCTAACTTCCGCCATACGTTACCAAATCCGGCCTGATGGCTGTTCCAGTTGTATTCAGCTGATGTCTTATATAAACGGTGGTTTCGTTGTTGTTGTTGTTTTTGTTTTTTTTTTGCTCTGGGGATACAAATATTGTTGACCATTTGAATACTGTGACTACCCTCACACTGATTGTCTAAATCAAGCCTGCCGATTGTTCCGAATATATTTACTAGGAGGATAAAAATTATATATTTTTGTATCGAGGAGTTTTCAACCTGGTAATTTTGTCAAATGTATACTCAACCGAAGTTTACAAGCCTACGTGTAGATTATATGGCTGAATGGTTGGAATCTGTGTTGGTGGGTGGGGGTATGAGGGGGGAGTCGGAGGGTGGGTGGGTTGGGGTGGACCTGGGATGGGTAGGGAGGGTGAGTGTGAGTCGACGCCTTGCAAGCAACAAAGACTGTCTCAAGACGCACCTAGTTACGGCGATTGAAGTCGGTGTCCTGGGAGTTCCACATTCTAAGCAATCTCTCTCAGTGAACACATTCACACCACTCCCACGCTGACCGACACAGATGCAAACTGGGCCAGCACGAGATGTAGATCCTCATGAGTCCCCCCCACAATTGCCTCTACACACACAATTGTGAGGGCTCATGAGGATCCAGGCCTCTTGTAGATGAACTTGATTCAGCCTTATCATAGCCCAAAGCCTTCCTCAATAAACCAGGATAGCCAAGGTGACCAGATGAAGTACTTTGTACTGTGTGAGACAGTCCTTCCCTATTGTATCGCACGCTTACCAGCAACAACACCCGCAGTTTGAGGGGACGATGGAACAAATCATGGTCAGCGATAGGCATAGATTATCATGAGGTCCTGCAGTGCAAGGGCTCATGAGACTATGTTTTTTTTCTGGTGAAGTGGGATGGCTTAGTTGCTGTCACCACTGGGGGCAGTGTCAAAGCCTGGGGTGCCGTAAACAGTACTGAAAGTGAGTCGTCTCGATTTTTTTCTTCAGACTAAACTGGCTCGCAGCTTTCAATGTCCTTGTGAATACTTGTGTGGATGTCGTAGGCGTTGAGACGACCATGAGTGCTCTGTGATAGTTCCTGATTAACTCGCCGCGGATTCCATCACACACAAAGTGAAGGAGGTAACCCCTCCACTGCCGAACGCCACCCATCTGCAAAAGACATACATCCTCATCAGCCCCCGCAGTTAGGTGTTGAGTCGTGGTTGTAGTATGATATCACACCAGACGGCACGGCACGCACGTAAGGTTCTTTTAAAGAAACTTCACTCAGTTGCAACCCGTCACACGTGGCTTATGGTTGTAGACAACACTGGAGTAACAGTTCCAACAATATTTTATTGCAGCGATGCGATCTCCACACAATGCGTTCACAAATGCAACAACACTGATACAATGTCTCCTCTGCAAAATGTCTACACTTTGACACAATGCGTCTCTCATACAATGTACATCACCATACACTGCATAACTCCTTCACTGACAATGAAGCACGATACCTTGCGTAGCTCTCTCAATGTCAATGTGCTTAGGATACACTGCAATTATACAACTGAACAATGTACCGACGCTGTTACATCGCAATTCCACAACTGAACAATGTACACTCGCGCTTCCTAGCCCCGTCTTATATAATGTCATGCTTTCCAGAATAATCCTGCAACTTCAAACAACACCACCAATCAAAATAGAATACGTAACCAACCCTCATAAATATTAATAAGAAAGAATACTCGAGATTGGTCAACAAAAATCTGGCTGCTATTTTCCAGCCCCTATTTTGGGAAATCCCGAAGCGTTATGACGTCTCACACAAGTATGGCAGACAGTTCACGACCTTGCCTACACTTTCTGGAAGTTTCACGATCTTTCATAATACATACTGACCGGCTGCTAGCTTCACGCGTACAGAAAACAACTATGAGTATGAGTATTAGAGCGGCTTTAATACTGTGTTGCAAAATGTTGCCGACACTTTGATGTTTACAAGTGAGGTCACTAGACTGAGCGCGACTTCGCTCGAACGTTCTAGTCTATTCTCAGCGAATCTACGCATTACAAAGATGGACCGCTATTCTCCGTGCGACTTTGCTAGAAACTTCCGGACTAATCTTAGCGTATCATAACAAAGCCGATTCCGCTCTCTGCGCGAACGATTGCGAATCTTACTGAAAAGGTACGTGATTCGTAATCATGACAGCTCAAATAAATATCGAATCGTTTCCTACGATCAATGCACCCACGCTCTCACAGAACAACACAACCACAATCGTAACAGGGCTCATGAGGATTTATGTCTCTTGTTTGTGTTATGCTGTGTTCTTTGTTTTTGTCCCATTTTGCGTTCTTCACGCGAATGTCAATAAGTGCGCAGACGTTTCAGGCGCTACGTTCGTGATCACATCCAGCGAAGAGGTTAAATCTTTTACAACCAGACATCCCTGTCTGCAGAGTCTAATTTCAACCAGACATCCTTGTCTGCAGTGTCTAATTTCAACCAGACATCCCTGTCTGCAGAGTCTAATTTCAACCAGACATCCCTGTCTGCAGAGTCTAATTTCAACCAGGCATCCCTGTCTGCAAAGTCTAATTTCAACCAGACATCCCTGTCTGCAGAGTCTAATTTCAACCAGACATCCTTGTCTGCAGTGTCTAATTTCAACCAGACATCCCTGTCTGCAGTGTCTAATTTCAACCAGACATCCCTGTCTGCAGAGTCTAATTTCAACCAGACATCCCTGTCTGCAGAGTCTAATTTCAACCAGGAATCCCTGTCTGCAGAGTCTAATTTCAACCAGACATACCTGTCTGCAGAGTCTAATTTCAACCAGACATCCTTGTCTGCAGAGATTATTTTCAACCAGACATCCCTGTCTGCAGAGTCTAATTTCAACCAGACATCCTTGTCTGCAGAGTCTAATTTCAACCAGACATCCCTGTCTGCAGAGTCTAATTTCAACCAGACATCCCTGTCTGCAGATTCTAATTTCTTTTAATTTGCTGTCACTTTGTCAGATATACGGCTTTTGAGACAATCTGAAACAGCAGTGTGTTATTCGGAATATTGCTGGATCAAAAAAATTGTTAGCATTTTGTCGAACTAATTTCTTAAATTGAATCGGCGTGCTTTGATGATTTTATTTATTTATTTATTTATTTAATTATTTAATTATTCATTTATTTATTTATTTTTTGCGGCAATACTGTCCTTCGAGGGCAAATAGGGCCACTCTATAAGGCCCACAACCACCATAAATGTTCAAAGATACACTTCTATAACAGATGGTTACAAAACGCTACACACAGGTCTAGTTATGATTCATTTAGACACAGGACAATCCAGTTCAGCACACGTCGTTTTGATATCAAGTAATTTGACAATGGCTCCACTCCGTTGTAGAAATACGACGCTTTTAGTACGAGATACAGCTAAAAATAGATTGACACGCTCAGAACGGCCGGGCAGCGGGGAGTGGCTGCACACCACAGCAGCAGTTGTCTGGCAAAACTAATCAGTAGGAAATCGGGCTAACTGCACAGCTGTGTCTGTGATGCAAGTGACGTATTTTTATATTACGATATGTCCTATGTGATTTGTGTTTTTATGAAATCGTGTTTATTGCCTTTATGTTTAGACCTCAATAGTTACTAAGTCATATGGGTGAATGTGTGTGTGTGTGTGTGTGTGTGTGTGTGTGTGTGTGTGTGTGTGTGTGTGTGTTCGTGCGCGCGCGCGCACGTGAGTAGCTTAATTATATTTTGATGTGTTTTATGTTCTTCTTTTTAAGTTGCGCAGCACCGCAACGATTTCCTAATGTATTATTACACATGGCAATAAAGTTCTATCATCATCATTATCATCATAAGTGCGATTACGCGTGTGCTTTTGCTGCGTGTCCCAACTGCTGTTAAAGTTCATTAGGTGTCGACAAGGCATAACAAACACAAATGGTGCTGAAATGTGTGTTACAATTTTCGCGTAATGGTACTTTAAAGTAACATTTAGCAGTTCAGCACAACAGACCAATAATGAATACACACTATGTGCCTGTCGCTACCGATAAACAGCCCATCGCCGCCGTAGAACTAGAAGAGGCTTTGAGATTGGCAGCAGACATTGATCAGTTTTGAAAGGACAAGAAAGATCGATAGTAAAGGATACAAGCGTTAGAACGATGTCGAATGAAAGTCTAGGAAGATTTCTTAGGGGCGGGGTGGACATGAAAACCACCCCGCAGGCGTCTTAACAGATTTTCTTTTACTGTCGTAAGAACACTGGTCACACTTTCCGCGCGCGGAGATTTTGCCCACACCGTACCGGAGCCAGTGATCACGGATTTCGCGTGTGAAGCCACTTCACACTCACCGCCATTCGCGTCAAGAACACAGATGTAAATGTTACTAACAAGAGACATAAATCCTCATGAGCCCCCGCGAATGCGGGGGCTCATGAGGATTTATGTCTCTTGCAGATGGGTAGCGTTCGCCTGGCCCCGGCAGGAAAGGGGTTGAACAGATCGATCTGAACTGAGCTGATATATTTTGGCGCTATTCAGCGCCTAGCGCATGACGTTTTCATTGCTTAGTCCGCGGTCTCCCCTGTCCAGGCTGTCCGTCATCGCGTCCAACGTTAGGTCGGCGAGTCTGAGAACACTTTCCAGTTCTAGGTGCGTGTATGTCTGTGATTTTGGACCTTACGGCTAAAAGTCAGAAGGTCCGAAAACACAGGCCAGCACACAAATCACGTGACTGTTGGGGAAAAAAAAACCAACAAGGAAAGAAACGCGTTTAGCATGGACAATGTGGATATTTCTTCAAGTTGCATTTTTCACGGTTCGAAGTCACTTGTCTGTCTGGATTGCTTGGTTGTTCGAGACAGAACGTCGAATACGAGGAACAGAGAGAACATAGATTCTCATGAGCCCCTGTAGGTTTGCGGGGGGCTTATTAGGATCCACGCTTCTTGGAGATAGATGGCCCTCGCCCTCGCTGGCTTGCACATCTTTGTGTATGCTTTGATAAATCTTCCACCAGCGTTCAAACGTTTTATAGAACTCCCTCACTAAAGTACTCCCTCACTAAAGTACTCCCTCACTGTCGACTGAACACGATCCAACTGCAAGAGACATAGATTCTCATGAGCCCCCGCAGTTAGTTGCGGGGCTGATGAGGATCTATGTCTGTTGCTGGCATCGTATTGTATCCACGTTACCTGGAACGCTGGGGCCCTGGTGTTGAATTAACACAAATTTGAGAAAGACAATTTGTGATCACTGGGGGGAAAAAAACCCTCTTACTAAGATCAACGTATGAGCTAAGAGTCTTAGCTCATACGTTGATCTTTGAGCTTCTGCCTCATGGCTACACGCCGTAAGGACCAGAGTTACAGAACAGCTCACATTTGTTGACTCAGCAGTCTTGGGAACAGCCGTAAAAGTTTGTACCAACACCCTCGGCCCGTCTGACGTGAACCGCTATAGTGTATTTGCCCTAGACCAGCGGCCATTTAGAAAGAAAGGTTTATCACTGGCATTACTGGACGGTACGCTCAAGCCAAGATCAACTTCGTCTGTCAGCCAGCCACTGACTGGTCAGTGAAACAGGGCCATTGCAAAGTGACCGGGCAATCTCTGTATATTGACATCGTAACAATAACTTGTTCGTTGCAATGACCAGTCGCCAGAAGCTTCGCCAGTCTATATGTCTGTGACCAGTCAGCAACCAGTGTCTTTATAACAAACACTTGTGAGAGATGAACGTGAGATGAGCTAGCGTGTTATATTTTCGTAAAGACCTGAGTGTTTGACTGACCTACCTCTGTGTATTCAGACATCATATAAACAATAAAAATAATAAAATGCAGGAAAAGAAAAAAACACAATAGTGGACTTATTACTAACCTGGCGTTGGAGAATTTGTAACTGCCGCCGACGCAAAAGCAAGGCGGGAAATAAATTGTTGCATAGCATTAATCTTATACACATCTAAGACAATGTCATAATAACCAGCAGCATCAATAGCGTATAGCGACATCGACAATACAATAGATGTTCAGTTAGCAATGTATGGAGAAAGAAAAAATGTTTGACGTTTACGTGTTATCAGCAGTATTATCTTTATCAGCCGAACTGTGAAGTCACACTGATGGAGAGAGAGAGGGAGAAAGAGAATCAATGAATCAATGAATCAATGAATCAATGAATCTTTATTTTACAACGGTGAAGATATTAACACAGTCAGTGACTATGTCATTTTTCGTACCTGTCGTTGCTACAACTACGACTATCTAAGTACAAAGTATACATAAAAAAGAGACATCAAAACACAATAATACAAAATATATAGTCCACTAAACACAAACAAGCGCATTCGCCGCGCACAAACGCACTCACGCGTCCACACACACACACACACACACACACACACACACACACACACACACACACACACACACACACACACACACACACACACACACACACACACACACACACACATGATTGTTATAATATACACGGACATTCGTGTGTCTACGAATAACTAGATATTATTATTTGAGTAATGTCAGATACTTATAAAGACTTGCCTTGAAACGAGATAATGTCGGAGTGGCTTTAACGTGATGTGGGAGTGAGTTCCACAGTGTGGAACCCGCAAATGACAAAGTAGATTTAAATATATCGATTCGGGGTTTTGGAACAATATAAAGACCCCTCATGTTCCCATAGCAGGAATCTGATTTTTTAAACAACTCTTTTAGATATTCTGGAGCGCTATGGTTCCACACTTTAAATATCAGTACCCCTTTGTTATATTTAAAATGATTTTGAAGGGGCAGGAAACCAGCTTTACTGAGTTTTTCCTCGGTCGTCAAGTGCAGGTCGGGAAGAATTAATTTTGCCATTCTCCTATGTAAAGAATTTAGTCTTTTTAAGTGAACATCACTGCAACAATCCCACACCGTCGATGCGTAGTTTATATGTGACATGATGTGTGCACTGCTGAACAATTTTCTGGTTTCACTATCTGTGTAATACTTTAATTTCGATAACATAAAGACATTTCTAGAGACCGTTTTACAGACATTGTCAATGTGCATCTGCCACCTCAGCTGATTATCAATTGTGACCCCCAATAGACGATGTTCGGCTACCTGTTCTATGATGTCGTCGCCGAGTGATAGATTAAGCTTTAAAGGTTTTAACTGGTGCTTTTGGCGTGTTGCAATAACCATAGATTTTGTTTTAGTAGGATGCAGAATCATTGAGTTGACTTTACACCATGCTGATATATCGTCGAGACTTTTTTGAAGGCCGTTCTCAACTTCACGTATGTCTTTGTTATCTGTGTGGATTGAGGTATCATCGGCGAACATATCACACTGTGTTGCTTCGTAGGTGAGACTTAGAGGCAGGTCATTGATGTAAATACAAAATAAAAGAGGACCTAAGATTGACCCCTGCGGAACTCCGAGTTTAACATCTTTAGTAGAAGAGTAGGTTCCATTAGCAATTACTTTCTGTTTTCTGTTTTCGAGGTATGACATAAAAAAGGAAACAGCCATGTCGTTTCGAAGATAATGCTTAAGTTTGGAAATCAGTATTGTAGGGTTCACTAAGTCGAAGGCCTTTTTAAAGTCAAGATAAATTACACCTGTCAGCTGCGAATTATTCATATTTGAAAGCCATGTGTCTGTTAATCTGCTCAGAGCCGTATGACATGAGTGCCGAGGGCGAAATCCTGACTGAGACGAATGTAGCAACTTTCGCGATTCTAAGTAGTCAGACAAAGAGAGAGAGAGAGAGAGAGAGAGAGAGAGAGAGAGAGAGAGAGAGAGAGAGAGAGAGAGAGAGAGAGAGAGAGAGAGAGAGAGAGAGAGAGAGAGAGAGAGAGAGAGAGACTGATTGCGTCTGTGTCCGACAGAGTGTTAGCCGGGCCTGGTAACGTAAGAGAACATTCAACCCCTTTCAGAGTGAATGAAATTGGGGCGTGTTTCCCTAAATAAGCCACACCTAAACAATGTTACAGGACGGAAGAGGAATGATGCAGAAACAAAAATTGGCGAAATACGGCCATGGACGGGGTCCGGTTTGGACATAAAATACGCAGAGCTGCTTAAGCCGACGTAACACCCTGAACGCGAGGAAAGGCTAGAGCTAGTCTATTTCTGCAAGACATAGATTCTCATGAGCCCCTGTCTCTATGTCTCTTGCAGATTGATTGGTCTTAGGACTGAAAGACTGGAGAAGCTGGCTGTTCCACGGAAAGCGTCATTGGAAAAGAAACATTTAGAAGGTTGCGGTTTGTTGTTAAGAAAAAAGTGTGGAATGAGAGAATATGTGCATTGTTTAGTTTGTTTCTTTTACTGCAGAAAAAAATGTATGCCCTCCCCGACATAAATATCAAAGCAAGCATAAAAGACAATATCTAATTGATTTAGACGAAAACTCTGCACAAGAAAATGGGACTGGGACTGCAGTTTCCAAATATGAATTAAGGAATTGAAGAGTTTGTGTGTGTGTGTGTGTGTGTGTGTGTGTGTGTGTGTGTGTGTGTGTGTGTGTGTGTGTGTGTGTGTGTGTGGCGGGGGGGGGGGGGGGCCGTAATCAAATAATTTAATATAAAATACAGCTGGCGTGTGGGTGAGACTGCTTTGCACGCAGCGACGATTAGTTCTTGGCAAGTGGGGGTTTGCTGCGGTGGTGGGGGTGGGGGATGAGTGCTGTGTGTATGTGTGTGTGTGTGTGTGTGTGTGTGTGTGTGTGTGGATGTGTGTGTGTGTGTGTATCTGTGTGTGTGTGTGTGGGGGGGGGGGGGATATTAGTTTTGGGTTGAGTTGGGTAGGGAGATATTAGTTTAGCCCTAAAAATGCCGCAATATCGGGAGGCGAGTGTGCGGATCTGTCGTCGACGTAAAAATGAAAGAATAATGACGTTTTTTGGTGAGGGATGGATTTGTCTAATTGGATATGACCCAGAAAAAAAAGACGACAGCCTTGAGCTGTGCTCCAGCCATTTAACTCGTTCGAGACGTTCGTCTCGAATGAGTTAAGCACCACGTTGAGCAGAGGGCCTCAAGGTTCCTTTTTGTCGCTGTCAACATTCACGATTCGACGTGGGGATGTCTGACAGTCCAAAACTAATAAAAAATAATATAAATTCGCTCGTAAAAGAAAAGAACACGCTTAGAAATTGCAAGTACTTGTCAGTCATTTCTAATTTTCTTTCTTTCTTTGTTGGGATTTGCATTAAACACGCTTGGCAGTTACCGCTTTGGTCTGGATTCTGTTAAAACTAATGGCGGAAGCATTTTGTTTTGAACATAAATAATTGGTTCAGGCGCACAATTTCAACAAAACAAGCGAACACATGCAAGAAAACAAGCGGCCATATGGCGGTGGTTGTAACCCTTGCGTGCCTGAGACATGTATTATTTGTAATCGTCTGAGATTGGCCAAATATGGATATACCGCTGTGGCTTATATCAAACAGATCTGCCTAATCAGCATTAATCCTTTTGCTGTCGTTAGGGCTTTTTGTCGAGGTGATTCCTGCAGGAATAACAACATCCTGACATCCTGCAGGAAGAACAACATCCTGATGTCCTGCAGGAATAACAAAACCCTGACATCCTGCAGGAATAACAACATACTGACATCCTGCAGAAATAACAACATCCTGACATCCTGCAGGAATAACAACACCCTGACATCCTGCATGAATAAGAACACCCTGACATTCTGCAGGAATAACAACACCCTGACATCCTACAGGAATAACAACACCCTGACATCCTGCAGGAATAACGACACCCTGACATCCTGCAGAAATAACAACACCCTGACATCCTGCAGGAATAACAACACCCTGACATCCTGCAGGAATAACAACACCCTGACATCCTGCAGGAAATACAACACCCTGACATCCTGCAGGAATAACGACACCCTGACATCCTGCAGAAATAACAACACCCTGACATCCTGCAGGAATAACAACACCCTGACATCCTGCAGGAATAACAACACCCTGACACCCTGCAGGAATAACAACACCCTGACATCCTGCCGGAATAACAACACCCTGACATCCTGCCGGAATAACAACACCCTGACATCCTGCCGGAATAACAACATCCTGACATCCTGCAGGAATAACAACACCCTGACATCCTGCAGGAATCACCTCCACAAAAAGCACTACTGATAACCCACGGGGTTAGACGTACTTGTTTACACTGGCATGTGTCCAGAAGCGACGCTAATCATGCACTACCCTTATCCATCATGACCAATCTACTTAAGATAATATTTTTAAGCACTACTGTTACCGACTGTAACATTCTCGTAATGATACCAACTGCTTCACTAGGAATTATTAACACAGTCCAACTGCTTCACTAGGAATTATTAACACAGTCCAACTGCTTCACTAGGAATTATTAACACAGTCCAACTACTTCACTAGAAAATATTAACACAGTCCAACTGCTTCACTAGGAAATATTAACACAGTCCAATTGCTTCACTAGGAAATATTAACACAGTCCAACTGCTTCACTAGGAAATATTAACACAGTCCAACTGCTTCACTAGGAAATATTAACACAGTCCAACTGCCAGAGACACAGATCTTCATGAGCCCCCGCCATTGCATGCGCTCATGAGGATCTATGGCTCTTGTGGCGTTATTTTGTATCTGTGTTCCTAGAACCGAAGAGGGTTCTTTAACGTTCCGTTAACAGTGAGTTAAAAAGCCACAATGATCAGCGGCCACTGGATGGGAAGAAGTTAAATTTGAAAGACAGATTTAGAGCCGCAAAGCCAGAGTTTGGCTACGCACAAGCTGAATAAAAACAAAAAAAAAAACCAACTTAACCCGCAGAGAAGTTAGACCGACCCCGCTCTTGCACCAAACGTACATTCACACAAGCTCCTGCGCCTGCAAGGAACGTATGTAGATCTGTGCCCCTCTCCAGGGATATGAGAGGGAGTTCGCTGACTGGGTTCTACTATGCGCAGAAAGCAAACGAAAGGCATCAGCGGGGACAACAAATATGCGAAGGCGCGCGCGGGAAGTATTTGACATTTGCAGGCGGTGCGGCGGAAAGGCTCAATTCATTTTCACCAGGGTTCTTTACCTTCCATCGCCGAATGGGAGACACACGGACGCGTGCGGTGATATGTGATTTCGGACATTACAGCCGTAAGATTCAAAATCGCAGACCAGTGAACGCCTCCGACCCTCTCCGCCTCCACACCCCCCGCACCAAACTCAGCACGTTCGGCCCCCGCTCCTTCTCAGTATACGGTCCATCCACCTGGAACACTCTCCCACTCTCTCTCCGTCAGAAACACTCTCTCTCTCTCCTCCTTCCAGTCCGCCCTCAAAACTCACCTCTTTCAACAGTTCTAGCACTATATCACCACACTCCCCACCCCAAGCTGACCGTCGTAATGTATTTTCACTATTTGTGGTACGTGAGTCATTGTCTAAAGCGTGCGCATGCGTGTGCGAGTTGTGAGTGCGCGCTTAGAGTTATACTTATTATAAGATAAGCGCATTATAAATACCGTAATTATTATTATTATTATTTATGTCGATCTTTGTAAAGTCGTGCTTATGTCGCTCTTTGTAAAGTCGTGTTTGAAAAGCACACTATGATACGCACTTTAGAGGACGTCTCTTAGGTGTCTCTGCAAAAGTTTCCTCTAGTATTGTGCCAGTGCTGTTCTGTCCCAGGACTTTTGATATCCCGAGGATCGTGTGTCAATATGAGTATAGTTATGTATTTACTAGAAGTGACACCGATATAAGCTAATGAGGCAGTACCACTCAATCACAGTTTAATTAACTCCTTCTACCCCAGACACACCACACCAAGATAAGGATCGACCATGATAGTTCAAGGGTGATGCCAAAATAGCTTGGCGCCCATAGGCGCCAAGCTATTCTGGCATCACCCTTGAACTGTCATGGTCGATCTGTGTCCTGCACTGCACTGCAGGGTCTTCAGAGGACAACGGCAACATTTGGGGATTTCGGTCTTGGGGTAGAAAGAGTTAATAATAGGCGGTCTACCTTTTCTAAGTTGCATTGTCGAAAATGCTCAGTCCAATTTTTGTAATGTTTAACTCGGCATCTGAACAGACTCAGAGACATACAGTCACTTCGTTTAATTACTCAAGACGACACGGCTTCCGGTTTTGCCATCATTGTCCACAAACCACAATATGTTGCTGTCTTAAAACCGCAATATAACATGAAAGCACTGCTCTGAATTTTAGTCCTGCATTGTACTGTCAGAGGAAAAGATGGGAGGACAATACCTCAGAGTGGACAGGACTGAGGCTGGGCGATACGCTAAGAATGGCAGGGAACAGAGAGGAATGGAGGGAGCTGGTTGTCAAGTCATCAGTCGGCAAAACTACGGGAGATAGATAGATAGATAGATAGATAGATAGATAGATAGATAGATAGATAGATAGATAGATAGATAGATAGATAGATAGATAGATAGATAGATAGATAGATAGATAGATAGTATTGTCTGGTCTCAGATCACCTGAAAATACAAACCGTTTGGCTTTGGAAGGGAAAGGGTTTTAGGGTCCAGCGTGGACAAAACTTCCGGCGGTTATTGGGTTAATCTATAACACGAGGGTAACTAGAAAAAAATGTTGGTCTGTGATTTTGGACCGACGGCTTCTGGACCGTCAGATCAGAAATCAGAGACATGAACACGAAAGCACCCAACATCGTCAGAGATTAGTCACACTATGACTTCTGCCTGTCCTGGAACACTGACGTAAATTGAGTTATCAATAGTAAGTGTGTGTTCTGAACAAGAGACACAGATCCTCATGGACCACGCTGCCGCGGGGCCCATGAGGATCTATGTCTCGTGCAGATGTTGCGGCTGTCTGTGGAATGCAAGAGTGAATGCAACCAAAAGGGAGCTAATCTATAACACGAGGGGAGGTAAATACTGGCGCCGCGATAAGAACGAGCTCAAGGACGGTAACTCAGTCTGGAAAGGGCGGTAACTCTTGCTGGGAAGACGGGTAACTCTAGCCGTAAAGGACGGTAAGTCTAGCTGGGAAGCACGGTAACTCTAGCCGGGAGGAACGGTAACTCACGACTGAGACTGAATAGGGAAATTCCCGGCACGGCGTAAAGAGCCTTTTGTTCCGCAGTTTTGCACAAACACCAAGAGGTTTATTGGTGCAGTCGCTATGCGAGTCCCCTTCCACCTGCGCAAAGGCATAGATTATTATGGGGACCGGCAGGCACAGGATCTGCAGTTCAATACCCTCGGTCATCCAAAAGTTGCATAGATCCTCATGAGTTCCGGAAACCGAAGCGGATGTCCGTGGCGCAGTGGTTAAGGCGCCTGCCACCAATGCCAAAGGTGCGAGGTTCGAAAACGGGTTCCGGCGTCGGACTTTTCTCCTCTGGTAAGTGACACCGTTAATTCAGGCGGACCGTCGGGGGTTCTTTCTCCGGGTACTCCGGTTCTTCCACCCCCCACCCATCCCCCCAACCCCCACACTTTGGTACCGGTTTCAGGCCACTTTACAAATTTCAAATACAAGCGATCAAAAATCTCTGTAACTTCAGTAGCTGAACTGGCCCTTCGTCTGTCTTGTATTGTCTTTGTCTTAAATGGCGTAAATCCGTGTCTGTTACGTGAGTGTGCGTGTTGGGTTTCAGTTCGCGGCGCTTTGAGTCGATTTGCCCAAAAATTGAGAAAAAGCGCCTATATAATAACGGTATTATTGTTATTATTATTATTATTAAAACACCCCTAGGTCAACTCCCAGACAATCGCAGGAGACATAGATTCCCATGGGCCATTGCAGAAGCAGGGGCTCGTGAGAATATAGGCCTCTTGTTGTATGTCTGGGTCTATTCAGTTAGTTGGAGATAGTGTCTTTGTACATGTACACGTGCACTGATGCGCACTCCACTCCGCGTCTTTGACGAGTGAGAAGATTTCCTGGCGTTGACATCGCAACTATGCCAAAGTTGTTCTGCTCTCAGACAACGGGTCCTTTTGACATTCTCGGCTTGAGGACGTCACCTGGATTAAATGTCTCCTGTCCTGGAGCCTGATTCCACCGTTCTGTATGCAGCAGGCATAGATCCTGACGATCTTCAGCCCTTCCGTGAAGATCCTGAACCCTTCAGTGAAGATCCTGAACCCTTCAATCATGATCATCAGTCATTAAATCGCGATCCTCCACCCACGCCCTCTGCTCGTGTCCTATACAGGATTGGCAAAGTTTCCATTTTCAGACTTATGAAGTCTTCCGCTATTCCGTAACTCATGCGAGACGTGTCCCATGCAGATACTCTGCTTTTAACCGCGTATCCCGATGCAACACGTCTTGAATAAGTTAAGCCGTTCAGCTCTGACACGCTATAACAAACTATGGACTACCATGATAGTTCAAGGGTGGCGCCAGAATAGCTTGGCGCCTTCAGGCGCCAAGCTATTCTGGCACCACCCTTGAACTATCATGGTCGATCTGTCTCGTGAGCTTGTGTAAAGTCTCCAGGGGACAATTTCCAATTTTAGGTTTTAGGCCTTAGGGCTCAATAGAATATGCTAAATTCGTAGACAATCCCGGAGCCTGATTCAAAATCTTGGAGAGAGATCAGTGAAAGGAAAGGGGAGAAAGGGGAGGTGTGTGAGTGTTGGGGTTGGTGAAGGGGGGGGGGGGGGATGTGAATGACAGCAGCGGTTCAAGACTGAAGTCTGATTCATAATCTTTGAGTGTTGTGCGGGTGGGGGATGGAGAGGTAGGGGTTTAGGGGCTTTGGAGGGTCGGAAGGAGAAAAAACGGGAGATGAAAGGTTGAAGATGGTTCAATATTACGGGTGATTGATTTGGACGCCTGGGTGATTGATTTGGACGCCTGCCCCAAATCTGTTATTCAGGGGTTATTTTATGGGTCGCTGTCAGTAATTGTAGGAGACTGTTGGAGATGGATCGACTCGAAGAGGACTGCTAAAAACAACAACAACATCATCAACAACAACAACAACAACAAAAACCAAACAATTTTGTGCGTGTCTTTTTGTCACTACACTGATTTGTGTGCCTAAATATTAATCAAAATTTCTGTGATGCCTGAAGATGGATTGATACTTGAAAATAGATTGACGATGCTCATGGATGGTGTCCGATTAACTTGGCGCCGTTAGGCGCCAAGCTAATCCGACACCACCCTTGAGTGACATGGGGTAGTGGCTGAAGGACATAGGAGACTGAGGAGACAACCATGCGCCAGTTTTATTTTTTTTTTAAACTTTTATTGTCGTACACAATCCTTGAAATTGCTCAAGGCTAAGGACCAGAATAAGCAGACGCCTGAAAATGTCAAGATCGCTGCATCGCTGGTAATCTGTACCAGTGCGTAGCAGGCTAGATTTTGCTTTTATTAAGTTGTGAAAGAGGCAGGTTACGATTACTGGGTCGCGGGGCTTTGGGCAGGTTGGAGCCAGGCTGTGTTTGGATTAACAGAGAGCATGCTTGGTTCAACAGCAACAGATTGGGCTCTCTCTCTCTCTCTCTCTCTCTCTCTCTCTCTCTCTCTCTCTCTCTCTCTCTCTCTCTCTCTTTGTTTATCTCATTATCTGATTGTTGTTGTTGGTTTTTTTTTTTTTTTTTTTTTTTTTTTTTTTTTTTTTTTTAAATTTTATGGTACACTTGTTAGTTGGTAGCGCATGTATATCTCATTATGTGTATTAACTGTGTTTATGATGTTTTTGTATATGATCGCCATATGTACACACTGGCTGTATCCCTGCTGTCGCCTTCGAGCGGAAGCTGATCGAGGGGGGCAGCCAGTATGACTCGCCTTGTTGGGCGCTTATGGTGTGTCAGTGCGTGCGGCCGCGTGAGTATTTGTGTAAGTAGTTTAGCAAGGACAAGATGGAAGAAAGGTCTTCAGACCTAAATCTTTTTATTCTTGGAAAATAAAGATTCATTGTCATTGTCATTGTCATTGTCATTGTCTCTCTCTCTCTCTCTCTCTCTCTCTCTCTCTCTCTCTCTCTCTCTCTCTCTCTCTCTCTCTCTCTCTCTCTCTCTCTCTCTCTCTCTCTTCTATTTACCAAGGAGTTTAACCCAACACATCCTCAGCTGATTTTATTTCAAGTTGCTTATTGTCCTATGAAGGCTACATTACAGATTAGGAGATAGATCAACCATTTTAGTTCAAGGGTGGTGCCAGAATAGCTTGGCGCCTCAGACGCCAAGCTATCCTGGCACCATCCTTGAACTATCTTAGTCATATTTATTTAGCAATAGTGTATCCGGATGAAAAGGGCTAAGAACGCGAGGCACCTCTTCCTGGTGGTCTCTGGATACCGAGGAAGACAAACAGCTGCACAGTCATCTGCGGGCCTACACTGATGCGGCTCTGAAAACCGAAGCTGGCTGCACGCAGACCGTACAGTTGGGGCGTGGAGTGGCTTGGGACTGGGGCTGCACGCAGACCGTACAGTTGGGGCGTGGAGTGGCTTGGGACTGGGGCTGCACGCAGACCGTACAGTTGGGGCGTGGAGTGGCTTGGGACTGGGGCGGCACGCAGACCGTACAGTTGGGGCGTGGAGTGGCTTGGGACTGGGGCGGCACGCAGACCGCACAGTTGGGGCGTGGAGTGGTTTGGGACTGGGGCGGCACGCAGACCGCACAGTTGGGGCGTGGAGTGGTTTGGGACTGGGGCGGCACGCAGACCGTACAGTTGGGGCGTGGAGTGGCTTGGGACTGGGGCGGCACGCAGACCGTACAGTTGGGGCGTGGAGTGGCTTGGGACTGGGGCGGCACGCAGACCGTACAGTTGGGGCGTGGAGTGGCTTGGGACTGGGGCGGCACGCAGACCGTACAGTTGGGGCGTGGAGTGGCTTGGGACTGGGGCGGCACGCAGACCGTACAGTTGGGGCGTGGAGTGGCTTGGGACTGGGGCGGCACGCAGACCGTACAGTTGGGGCGTGGAGTGGTTTGGGACTGGGGCGGCACGCAGACCGTACAGTTGGGGCGTGGAGTGGCTTGGGACTGGGGCGGCACGCAGACCGTACAGTTGGGGCGTGGAGTGGTTTGGGACTGGGGCGGCACGCAGACCGCACAGTTGGGGCGTGGAGTGGCTTGGGACTGGGGCGGCACGCAGACCGTACAGTTGGGGCGTGGAGTGGCTTGGGACTGGGGCGGCACGCAGACCGCACAGTTGGGGCGTGGAGTGGCTTGGGACTGGGGCGGCACGCAGACCGTACAGTTGGGGCGTGGAGTGGCTTGGGACTGGGGCGGCACGCAGACCGCACAGTTGGGGCGTGGAGTGGCTTGGGACTGGGGCGGCACGCAGACCGTACAGTTGGGGCGTGGAGTGGCTTGGGACTGGGGCGGACATTGGCTTTGGCACTTGTGTGGTCGACTGTACAATGAACGAACGAATGAATGGATGAATGAATGAATGAGTAAATAAATGGATTGATGTATGAATTTGATGAATGGATGAATGGATGATTCGATGAATGAATGAATGAATGGCGATGGATGGATGGATGGATGATTGGATGAATGCATGAATGAATGAATGAATGAATGAATGAATGAATGGCCTCGTTCAGGACACTTACGGGCTCTAGTGATGTGACATGGCGGACGTGTGTTAAGAAAAGGGTGGCGCTAGTTGGGGTGGGGTGGGGGGTGGGGGTGATGAACGGAAAAACACGATGTCACATTCAACAGGTCACAAAACTTCCGCGCAAGACTTTTTGTATCAATGAACCAAGCAAATCCTGACAATTTTTTTCCTGTTCTACCCAAAGGCTGGAGAGTGGGAACTGGATCATAACTGAACTGTCTTTCCTTCCCCTACTTGTTCTTTTTCTTCTTCATCTTTGTTTTCTTCATTTTCACGTCTCTCTTACGTTCCAGTCCTGCTTTTTGATTACACTCGTTGTCTGTCGGCGCAGCGCACTTCAAGACCCTACCATCTGCAAGAGACATAGATTTTCATGAGCCCCTGCATTCGCAGGGGCTCATGAGAATCTATGCCTCTTGCTGACTTCAATTTTCCTCAAACTGAGGATGTTAATGGGAATTATGCACAAGAGCTTTTAAAAGTAGTAGAATGTTTAAACGTATGGCGCCCTGCGGGCTCCAGATGCACGTTTTGTTTTCAATGGCAGATCCTGGTCAATGAATTTTCAAGATGCGTGTTAGTCTGGGATTTTGGACCTTGTGACATAGGGCTGTAAGGTACACAATTACAGACCAACACACATGACGTAAGGGAAGACGAAAACAGAAAGGAGCTTTGCACTGTGTGCAGTTTGCACGCGCACGATATTGACAGAGAATGGTAATGGTGATAGTAATGCTGATGAAACGGAGATAGCATTTCCAGGAACAGAGGCAAGGGCACCAAACAGCCGATGGCCTCCAGAGCTGAGGTGCGGAGAAAGGCATGGGGCGTTGGAAGACTTGAAAGGACGTGAGACCCATGGAAAACCAGACCAATATTGACAGGATATCAAAAAGAACTCTGGGAAGACGTCAGATGGGTGGGACTGACTGACTGACTGAAACTTTATTTATTAAGAAATTAGGCGCACAGGCGTTTCTTCCAATCTGTCCTTGCTACATCTACTTACATACACTAACAGGCAAAGCTACATTACACTCACAAACAACATCGAAAGTAATGCGAATTACAACAACACTACAAACAACAACGATTTAACAAACCACACAGGTATCCATACGAAGATATTTGCACGTGTCATAATATCCGATTGCGGGAGCCCTCCCCAGACACTCCCCCCCCCCCGCCCCGGGGGGCTGGGGGGGGGGGGGGGCAGGATACAAGGATACTTTCACTCGAATGACATGCTTAAGCACATCATTTGTATAAACGGTGCACCCGCACTGCATCCTCCGACCAGGCCTATACGGGAAGCATCCCCACAAACGGCAGGTGAGCGCAAATGGTATGAAAAAAAATAGTTGCATAAAAAATTAAAATAATAAAAAAAGAAAAAAGAATATATGTTTAGACAACACGAGATAATTAAATTTATGTTGCCTTGCATAAATACTTGTACAGTTTTGCTTTAAACGCAGCTAGGGAATTAACTTGTAGATGCGGTGGAAGAGAATTCCACAGGAAACCACCTGCGTATGACAAACTGGATATATACAAATCAATGCGGGGGCGCTTTATGCTCACGTTGCTCCGAGAGGTGCTGTATGTCTTCTCAGTAAGCGGAGTAAAGAGTTCCGATAAGTAGCCGGGGGCCTTACCGTTAAGAGCTTTGTGCACTAGTACGCACTTGTTAAATACTAAGTGTTTGTCAAGAGGAAGGAGTCCAGCCGCCTCGAGCCTTATCTCAGTGGGTAGAGATGAGCTAGAAATAATTAGTTTGGCTGCTCTCCTGTATAGCGAATTTATTTTCTTGAACTGGACCTCGCTGCAGCCATCCCAAACTGCCGAGGCATAATCAATGTGGGACTTGATGTATCCATTGAAAAATAGTTTACGCGTGTTCAGATTAATGACCGCTTTCAGTGTAGACAGTAAAAATAACTTCTTTGAAATTGTCTTTCCGATGTGCATGAGAGGAGGCTGCCAACTGAGTTGGTTATCTACAATTACCCCGCGTACAAGAGACATAAGAGCGCGTATGGCCCTTTCCGAGCGCGGAGATCCCATTTTGACCAAACTGAAGTGGACTCATCATCCTGTCATCATCATGATACATGGATCGCCGCGTACTTATAAAACCTTCAGTTTTTAGTCTGATTTCGGGGGCTTTATGTGGTGGCAAGCCTCCTGCCTACGGAGTTTCTCTCCTGAGCGACTAATGTCTGTGCTGGTCTGTGATTTTGAACCTTAGCCTGGAAGATGTTTGGAGCCGTCAGGTCTAAAATCACAAACAGCACATATTTTGATCGACTGAAGCTTCGCGAGTTACCCCGCTGGGGAAGTTTTCAGTGATGGCGCGTGTTATGTTACTGCGTTGAGAGTTGGATCGAAGCAAAAAATCAAAGGTTTTGAACCAGTAAATCTGCCCGTCTGTACTTGGTGTCCGGTTTGTTTCTCGTTATGTATACTGTGAACACCTAAAGGCCTGCTCCTCTCATTGAACTATACTTCTCATAGTAGATGGTAAAGCTTTACCACAGGCCTGTCTTGCTGTGTTTTCCCAATCAGTGTGTTGCTCAGTTGTATAAAAATAGAGACTATAACGCCTTGGCTTGTCTACCGCTAATTAACTCATTCGAGACGTGCCGCATCCGGTTACTGACGCGGCTTTAAGCCGCGTATCCGAATGCGGCACGTCTCGAATGAGTTAATACTGCGAGTCACAAGGCCAAATCCCCAGCATTTTGACTTCTTGTCTGTAGACCTCAGACGCCTGTCTTCCGGTTGAAGATAGACCATAATAGATAGACCATAATAGATAGACCATAATAGATAGACCATAATAGATAGACCATAATAGATAGACCATAATAGATAGACCATAATAGATAGACCATAATAGATAGACCATAATAGATAGACCATAATAGATAGACCATAATAGACAGACCATAATAGACAGACCATAATAGATAGACCATAATAGATAGACCATAATAGATAGACCATAATAGATAGACCATAATAGACAGACCATAATAGACAAACCATAATAGACAGACCATAATAGATAGACCATAATAGATAGACCATAATAGACAGACCATAATAGACAGACCATAATAGATAGACCATAATAGATAGACCATAATAGACAGACCATAATAGATAGACCATAATAGATAGGCCATAATAGATAGACCATAATAGATAGGCCATACTAGATAGGCCATAATAGACAGACCATAATAGACAGACCATAATAGACAGACCATAATAGACAGACCATAATAGACAGACCATAATAGATAGACCATAAGAGATAGACCATAAGAGACAGACCATAATAGACAGACCATAATAGACAGACCATAATAGACAGACCATAATAGATAGACCATAAGAGATAGACCATAAGAGACAGACCATAATAGACAGACCATAATAGACAGACCATAATAGACAGACCATAATAGATAGACCATAAGAGATAGACCATAAGAGACAGACCATAATAGACAGACCATAATAGACAGACCATAATAGACAGACCATAATAGATAGACCATAAGAGATAGACCATAATAGACAGACCATAATAGACAGACCATAATAGACAGACCATAATAGACAGACCATAATAGTAGAGTTCTGCGATGTAAAAGTAAAACGTCAGTTTCGTGAAACGCAAGATTTTCATTGTGACTTATACAGTACAAATCTCGCTTTTTACGAAGGTGGACTTTATGTGTTTTGCGTTCACAGGGTAGCCTACAATAGCTCGGCGCCTTTGAACACGAGCGATTTTGGCACCACCCTTGAACTATCATTGGCTGTCCACAGCTCCGAAAAGGCAGGACTTGTGAATTGCACAAATTTGCAAGACAGACGATGCTAAATTCAGATCAAAGATGATGAGAATTCTGCCTTGTTAGCTAACCCCTTCCCCTGGACGCGTATTTTGTTTGTGAAATCTGTCTGTCTTTATTCCACCACCCAAAGCTACAGCCGTCCGAGGGACACGGGTACAAATTGGTCTCGGCAAGAGACATAGATCATCATGAGCCCCCGCAGTCGCACTAACTTACCGCAGTCGCGGGGGCTCATGAGGATCTATGTCTCTGCAGTTGGATCGTGTTCACTTTTTTCTCGTAGTTAAGAAGGTGAAGGTGAAGGTGAAGGTGAAGGTGAAGGACAGTAAATCAGCTTTTGAGACAAACAAGATTAATAATAATAATAATAATAATAATAATAATAATAATAATGATAATAATAATAATAATAATGGCTTGGCTTGACTTCGCGAACGAAGATTCTATAGGGCTTGCCCACGTCGTCTGCAGGCATTTTCGTGACTGCGGAGGCCAATCCGGGACAGGTAGGTTCGACCGCAGTGGCTGCAGGGGGAGGTATGGCCAGGGTTCTGAGTTGCGGCATCTCTGTTTTTTTCTTCTGAGCCGCTTGTCCTTAAGGGTAGCTCTGCGAGAGTCCTCAAAGGAGACGGCTGCCTTGTAAATGGTGGAGCGCCAGGTGTCACGGTCCGCAGCAAGCGAAGACCACTGGCGGTGGTCGATTTGGCAGGCACTAAGTGACCTCTTGAGACAGTCTTTGTATCTCTTCTTTGGTGCCCCTCTGTCTCGGTGTCCTGTGGCGAGCTCGCCAAACAGGGCCACAATAATACATAGTATTTATATGGCGCATTTTTCATATTGATAATATAACTCAGTGCGCAGAAGATTACAAACCTACCATCCACAAGAGACATACATCCTCATGAGCCCCGACATTCGCAGGGGCTCATGAGAATCTATGCCTCTTGCAGACTCCCTAAAAATATCTTTTTCCGCCAGACGGACGAAATAGCAGGACGCGTTGTGACGTAATTTCCAAAGTGACGTTGCTAAACAGAGAGCAAAATGACACGCAAAAATGACGCCAGCTTGGGCATCAGGGTCAAAGTTCAAACGCCTCCTGCTGAAATTGTCCCAAATGCGTCGACATAACTTGGGGGAATATCAATCATCCGTTGGCAAGATTTCTCAGTGGTGAAAAAAAGCGGGTAGCTCGTTTTGCCTGTTCAGCGATAGTTGACGTGGATTTTTTTTTTTTACTGTTTTGTTTGTTGTTGTTGTTGTTGCAATCTCCGTTAAGTCAACACCAAACAACCCTGGCTGTCTCAGGAACATAGACTGAAAGTGGTGTCAGCAAGAGACATAGATCCTCATGAGCCCCCGCATACGCGGAGGCTCATGAGGATCTATGTCTCTTGCAGTTGGGTGGTGTTCCATTTATCTCGGCAGTGAACGAGTTAAACATTTTCTGTTTTCTTTTTTCTTTTCAGGGGTGGGGGCGGAGGTGCGATGGGGATGGGGGTGGGGGGTGGGGGTGGGATTACTTCTCGTTACGTGAGTTTACAGTAGTGAGCCTGTTTCAGAATAGATCTTTCATCTGATTTTGCCGAGGCTTCAATTTGTGTACAGTGAATTTATTGCTGAAGTGGCCTGGGGTTTTTCGTGATTGCGCGCATTAACGACTAAACAATTTCGATTTTCTTTTCTGAAATAATCAGTTAGCAAATAGCTCGGCCCGCGCACGTCCGTGCGCTGGCAAACGAATGCTGATGTCGGCCCCAGCACTTTGTGTTTACTGGCTAACTAGCTAGTTAGCTATGTAACAAGTGTGCTGTCGTGTAATGTGTATATGTTACAGTTAATGTGTTTTTTGGAATATGCGTATTCACTGAGACTATACTACTACTACTGATACTATAATAATAATAATAATAATAATAATAATAATAATAATAATAATAATAATAATAATATAAAAATATAAATAATCATAATCACCATCATCATCATCATCATCATCATCATCATCATCATAATCATCATAATCAACAGCAGCAGCAGCATACAACAACAACAACAACAACAACAACAACAACAACAACAACAATTATTATTATTATTATATATCACCTGTTTGACGTCGGTCAAATTTCAGTTACAATGAATATTTTGCCTGCTATTTGGGCTCCAGTTTAAGAACCTATTTCCCGAGTGCCAAGCTGGGTTTGTGAGATCAACGAATACTTAGAGTGAGTGGTACTGTCTAACCATACGGTGCCCTGGAGTGATTCGGGTCATGTGAAGTTGGAGTGTGAAAGTATTGAATCATGTCTAGACGTGTATCTGGGTAGGTATGCATGAGTCTGGACTAAAACGTCGGCCTGGTCTAAGCTATAAATCTTAGCCTACTGTCACAAGTTGTGTGCCATAAGGTAAAAAATCACAGACCAGCACATAACTTGTGACAGTAGGCTAAGATTTGTAGCTCAGCACACAAATTGTGACTGTAGGCTCAGATTTATAGCTTAGGCCAGGCCGTTTTAGTCACCTTTCGTACATACCACTCCAAGGGTCGTGTGTTTGTAAACTATTCATTTTTTTTTTCTTTTCTTTTCCTTTTTACTTCAGAACGAGTACCGCACACTGAGCGAGTCGTGTAAGAGTTACGCCGTGGATCTTTTAGACCTGTGCCGCTCCAATGAGGAGGTGATGGCTGCTCTGCACGGCGGATCAGACATACGCGACCTGTCTCGCATCAAAATGGCCATCAGATACGAGCAGAAAAAGGTACCCTGTCAAATACTACTGATGATGATGATAATGATGATGATGATGATGATGATGTTCATGATGATGATGATAACGATGCTTTTGAAAATATGATACTGTCTTGTTATGACAATAATAATATTATATAATCATTATTATTGTTGTTGTTGCGTTCGCCATTACTATACTTGTGGCTGTCACAATCTTGCAATAGCTGAATCAAACATTGGCACTATCACGGGAATTACAAATCCGTAGACCAAAATATCATTAACCCCTTCACCGCCGAGAAAAAAGTGAACATCATCAGACTGCAGGAGACACAGATACTGATGAGTCCCGGCGACTGCAGGGGCTCATGAGGATGTATGCTTTATGCTGAGACCAATTTGTATCCATGCTTGTTGGACGATGTTGGTTTTTGGTCGTTGTATTAACTCATTCAGCCCTGAAGCACTACAGTAGGAGATGGATCGACCATGATAATTCAAGGTTAGTGCCAGATTAGCTGTCGGCGTCAAGCTAATCTGGCACTACCCTTGAATTATCATGGTCGATCCATCTCCTGCAACAGGAGCATAGTCGTTAGATGACGCCACCAAAATGTGGGAAATACGGGCGTGAATGAGTTAACCGGCCCAGATTGCAGAAACAAAAATGCACGTGCAGTAGCACGGAAGAGGTTAACATCTCAATAGAAGGATATTTCCAGACATCTCAATAGAAGGATATTTCCAGACATCTCAATAGAAGGATATTTCCAGACATCTCAATAGAAGGATATTTCCAGACACCTCAATAGAAGGATGTTTCCAGACATCTCAATAGAAGGATGTTTCCAGACATCTCAATAGAAGGATATTTCCAGCAACCAAACAGCCACGTCACTGGCGCGAGACTGGGGCAATATATGTGCTGCAATATGTATGACAGTGAAATACAAGCTGGATATGAAAATATCGCCAAACGAGGCCTGCTACCGATGAGGTCGGCCCCAGGCGTCTTTGAATTGTCCATGGTCTTGTGACCAAACCGTCATGACTCGTCTGCAAGAGGCCAAGATTCATATGAACCCGTGCAATTGCAGTGGCTAGTGAGAATCTATGCCTTTTGCTATTGTATATAAGCACCATTTACATCAAAAGTCTGGGAGCGACACTAAGGTTTATGTGCAAGATGGCTGGATGACAAAGTCTCGCGTGGGTCCGGGAGGATCTTGGTTGTCTACAACCCTACGCAACCGGGAGGAGATAAATCGCACGTCTCGGCTTGCCCGTTCCGCGCACGCCTCTCTTTCATTAATAGACGTCACCGTGCGGCCCAGCAGTGTTTTTATTTTCCTCTCCCGCAGAATACTACGCGAAGAAAGGAAAACAAGTTTGTGGTCGGACTCCTTTATTGGGAAAATGGTACTGGACGGCTGTGTACTGTCAGAACTAAAATTCCTGTCATTTTTATTAATCCTTTCACTGTCAATGGACGCAGGTTGGGTTTTCAATATCATTGTTAATTCATCGTCAAAGACGTCCAGCGGTCAAAGGAACATGGGAACTATATGGTTTCAGCAAAATCCTCATGAGCCCCTGCAGTTGCGGGGGACGATGAGCATCTCTACCTCTTGTATTTGGGTGATTATCATTTTTTGTCTCTACTGTGAAGGGGTTAAATCACATACTTTGGTCAGTCTTTGAGTAGCCGTGTCCAAACCTCTAGACCTTGGTCAGTCCTTGAGTTGCCGTGTCCAAACCTCTAGACCTTGGTAAGTCCTTGAGTAGCCGTGTCCAAACCTCTAGACCTTGGTCAGTCCTTGAGTAGCCGTGTCCAAAACTGTGTGATGATTTTTTTTTAATGTATCAAAACATTTACCGCCGTAAGATAAAGCATTATTGTCATGATCATTTTTGGGATTTCATTTTTCGGAATTTAAACCTGGGAAATAAATCATGTTTCAAAAGTAGCCAGCATAGAGTGACAGCCACGCATCTACATGACAAAAGTATTGACGATGCCCCGTGTACAACAAGTTAATCTGGCACTATCCTTGAATTTACATGGTCGATCCATCTCCTGCTGTGGTGCGTCGAGGGTACATGTCAGAATAGGTCGGATGCTTACAATGGCTGTATGCTTTCAATGGCTGTATCCTTACAATGGCTGTATGCTTACAATGGCTGTATCCTTACAATAGGTTTGCAGAGCGCGGACTAGTCTGCGTTGCTTACTGTGGCGATACGCTGACAGTTTAACCTCTTGGCTGCCGAAGAAATGTTAACACGATCCAACTGCAAGAGACATAGATCCTCATGAGCCCCCGCAGTTGCGGGGACTCATGAGGATCTATCTATGCCTCTTGCGGGGACGAGTTTGTAGCCATGTTTCTTTGGCTTTTGGTCGTTGACTGAAGAAAGATTTCAGAAACAAACATGCAGTGGCGGGGAAGGGGGTTAGATAGCTGAACTACGACCTGAAAACTAATCCATTCAGGCGCACTGCAATCAAGTCACGTTTTATAAGTATCATTTCCTTCTGAACACATCATACACCCTACTCTCTCACCCGCCCCCCCCCCCCCCCCGCCCCCCCCCAACACACACCCGTTTCGCGCCATCCATCGCTGTCGGTGGACGACACAGAGAAGGACTTACCCATTCAGCCCTGACGCACTGCAGCAGGAGATGGGTCGACCATGATAATTCAAGGGTAGTGCCAGATTAGCTTGGCGCCTATCGGCGCCAAGCTAATCTGGCACTACCCTTGAATTATGATGATATGATGATGATAGAACTTTATTGCCATATGTAACAATACATTAGGAAATCGTTGCGGTGCCGCGCAACATAAAACGACTGAAGAACATTAAACACATCAAAATCAAAATATAATTAAGTTACTAACGTGCACACACACACACACACACACACACACACACACACACACACACACACACACACACACACACACACACACACACACACACACACACACACACCGTATGCCGTAGTACTGAACTATTGTGGTCTAAGCATAAAGACAATAAACACGATTTCACAGTAACACAAATTACATAGGACATATGTGACCCGCCACCACAAAATGAGTCGTAAGTCACCTTTTGGACATTTTGAGATATTGATATCAGCAGAAACTAGAAAGAAAACCCTTTTCAATGGTGCCAATAACATGTGAATCAGACGATTGGTCACCGAGTTATGGTTTATAGAAACTGGGGACCCCACACATGTACCCGACCACGCCACCCGACAATTTTCAAAATGAGTCTAAAGTCACTTTTTGGACATATTGAGATATTGATATCAGCAGAAACTAGAAAGAAAACCCTTTTTAATGGTGCAAATAACATGTGAATCGGACGATTGGTCACCGAGTTATGGTTTTTAGAAACTGGGGACCCCGCACATATACCCGACTATGCCACCCGACAATTTTCACGAATAGCGGGAAATCGGGTCAGGGACATTACGACTCATTTCGTGGTGGCGGGTCACATATCGTAATATAAAACTGAACACGTCACTAGCATCATGGTCGACCCATCTCCTGCAACAGGTGCATAGTCGTTAGATGACGCCTCCACAATTTGGGAAATACGTGCGTCGTGCTGATTGGGTTAATCCTTTTCGTTTAGACGCATAACTCCCAGTATCCAGAAAAAAATTCAACCGTAGGCCTGCATGGAAGAACTTGAGTACCGACAGACAACAGAAATGTTGTAAAATTGCCCTGCACACGGACAATTTTTTTTTAATAAATTTCAACCAAAATTCGTGGCATTTCCAAACATTTCCCAGCAACAGGGTGAACATGATGTGTGCCGCAGTTGTACAATTCTCTTCAATAAAAAATTCAAAGCTTCTTACACAATTTTTCCTGCATAGCTCCCATAACGGTGATTTCATTATTTTCTATGCGAGAAGCCCTTTGCATAAAATGTGGGCTGATCTGTGACGTGGGGCATTATGGCTCGGAACCGTTAGGTCCAAAATCACTGATCAGCACACATTTTATGCAAATATTTTGATTATCCGGGTACCGCAGACTGCAACGCTATAGATCAACCGCTTTTCCCGATTCTCAAGTCTAGCATGTAGTTATTCTGCGAACGCTGACCTTCGGCCAGAGGCATAGATCCTCATGATCCCCCGCAATCTCGGGGTCTCATGAGGATCTATGTCTCTTGCTGGGCTACTCTTCATCAGTGTTTTTCTCCAGCAGAGAAAGTCGTGTGGCGTTGATTGTGTTGCGCAGACAGTGGAGTGGACGGCCTACGACGAATTCCAATTTCAGATGTGAGACTGATTTAGGACTCAGCGATACCCGTCTCCGGCTTAAACCGCGAGGGCTTACTCTGTGTGCGTAGCCGAGGCTCACATTGTCACAGTAGTAAGTAAACAAGGGCATTCCTTCACAGTAAGAGGTCTGTAGATTCTCGTGAGCAAGCAGTATCGACTGTTATCATCAAGACGTACAGATTTTCACACCAGCGAGAAGTATACTCATAGACATGCCCGAAGACATAGAAATAAATCCATGCATCGGCCTGTGAACAAGCGGCATAGATTCTCATGAGCCCCTGCTGCCGCAGGGGCTCATGAGAATCTATGTCTTTTTTTGGTTGCAGGGACGCATGAACATATAATATGCCTTTTGTCGATGGAACGGGAAGAGTTGTATTTTGGGGCTATTCATTTCTTTTCATTGCACGCAACAGGAGTTCAAATATAGCAGGTCTTTGATCGCCTCTTTCATTTACAGTCCGGCATAGCGTTTTGCACTGTGATACGATACAGTGTTACGATCAAGATGAAGATACAGCCGTGTAGGAGGTCATGGTAACCTCTACCCCCCCTCCCCTCCCCACCACCACCACCATCACCCTCCCAATAGCGCTCTTACCCCTTCACTCCACCTCTGTACCCAAACCCGGGCTGTAGGAATCTTTGTCACAAAAATGCCGCACCCATATTTTTTGTGAAACGGTGTAAGTTCGTCTGATGGCAACCTCGTCCGGTTTCTGCCTGAAGAACAAACACAGAAGGAATTCAGGTAAAGGAGGAAGCATTGATATTGATGCGGCACCGGCCCCCGCTGGCTGAGTGGGCCTATGAAAGTCTGTGCCTACATACAGACGGATTTTGAGGTTTTCTCCGCTATTGGAGTGAATGTCCGATTCCAAAGGAAAAAGTCCTGAATCGAATCGCGACCGGCGCGGATGGGCAAGTGGTGCTTTTGTCCGTTTGCGGTTTTATGAGTGTGTTGGACTGTGACTGTGGCTGAAAACCGTAAGGTCCAAATTCACAGACCTGCAAACATATAATATGAGTCTTCTTTTGGTGAGATCATGTTTGGCTGGTACCGGAAATACAGGAAGGAAAACAGTCTTCTGTTTGCTCCAATCGGCAACACTTTCTCTTTCTTTGTCCGGGCCAAGTCGATGGTGGTAATCTGCAATCAGTTGCACACGGATATTACTTTGAACCCCACCCCCCCCCCACCCCTCCACCCCCCTCCACCCCCCACTCCCGTCCCCTCCCCCCTCCCCCCTGCCCCCCACACACCACACACACACACACACACACACACCCAAACACACCCATACGATTAGTTTGTGTCCCCCCCCCCCCCCCCCCCCCCCCTTCAGAAGAAACACAGTACATGCATTTATGGCTAGCCTGTATTTCGACATGTCGGAAACGACAAGCTGTGGGTCGACCACGGTAAGGTCTGAACGTATACTGACGAGCAAAAGAAATGCAACATTTTTGGAATGATCGGAAACACTATAGTGTTTCCGATCATTCCAAAAATGTCGCATTTCTCTGGATCGTCAGTATCTCATTCGTTATGAACGTGACATGCACCCTCCTCTCTCGCCCGTCCCGGTGTGTTACAGTTCATCGCCCACGCGAGTTGCCAGGAGCACCTGATGAGCATGTGGTACAGCGGCGTCCCCTGGTTTCAGCACCAGCCCTTCACCATGAAGCTTTTCCTCCTGCCCCTCGGCATCATGTTCATCCCGGTCACCGCCATCGTCTACGTCTTCTTGCCGTATTCCCGGGTGGGTACACACAGGGTCAGCACTGCCAGCATTGACGTCTGCTTACATTACGCAAACACCATCCGCCCGAAGTCGGCACATTCGTACGCGAACCCACTGCGGCCGACTTCTGCCAGATGGTCTTTGCGTACTGGCACCGTACAAACATCTACCTACATGACGGTCTTTAATGACAGATGATATGTTTTGGACTTTGAGACTTCGGTTGATTGAGAATTTGTCTTTTGGAACCAACTTCTCTTGCAGATTGAGGTGGTTGCCCCAAGCGGCAGAGGTCTTGGGGGTACCTGGGGCTGACGAGGATCTGTCCATGCTCCTTGTTAACCCCGCGTACAGCCATCATCTGCTCCCCATCTAACCCCGGACGAGGCTTTAGTCGGTTTGGGGAGGATGGGGTGGGGGTGGAGGGTGGGGGTTTGGGGAGTGGGGGTGGGGGGGGGGGAACTAAGACGCATGCTGGCGCGAGCACAAGCTACCCCCCCCCCCACCCCTTCCACACTCCTGTCCGCTGCTCCAGAAAACACAATCACCCCATTGTCTTCGTAAATTTCGAAGAAATCTTGGAAACTGAAATGTCAACTCGCTTTATTTGTCGGTCTGTCGTTTTGACTCTTGACCGCGTCAATGCAAATCGTTTTCCCCCTGTCGTCCCAGTGCCCAGCGCGGGCCGTTGAGAGTATTTGTATGTGTGCCGTGTCATTTAGTCTCTCGTACTTGAGTTTGTCCTGTAGCGGGGGCACCCCACTTAGCGGGGTGTTGACATGGTGGTCTCAAGAGTTGAACTCCTATTTCACTTATGGAAATGACACCTGGCATCAGTAGTGAGTGAGCGTAAATCCTGCGCATTAAACTAAGCAAGGTGCTCCGTTATTTAGCGGAGCACTTTGCTGTCTCTCACAGGATTCAGCTCACTCATGCTCCTGGCCCCTGGTCTCAGTGGTAAAATAATCGTGGAATAGAGTTGACGTCAATCTTAGCTTGCTCACGTACAATTGTGCGCGGGCAAGCTAAGATTGACGTCAGGCACAAGATTGATGTCAGGCAAAGATTGACGTAAGGCAAAAGACTGACGTCAGGCAAAAGATTGATGTAAGGCAAAATATTGATGTCAGGCAAAAGACTGACGTCAGGCAAAAGATTGATGTCAGGCAAAACATTGACGTCAAGCAAGATAACTCTTTTTGGGGTATTGTTTTGTGCTGCGTTTCCCCTGTTATATCGTTGATGGCGCGTTGATGTTCAAAGCCCAGTGCTGTACTCAAAGCGAACACTAACGAGATCATAAATGTACACCAAAGCGGAGTCAGTCTTACTGTTAGTCTGTGATTTCTGACCAGCAGTCTAGAACCGTACCCATAATACTGGCTGAGTGGATCTGGACGCTGTGAACCGTATGAAGTCCAGGGTATACTGTGCAAAGTAAAGTTTACGGCAGAGAAACAAGCAATTGAGTTTATAGACCAGTTGAGCGCTATCATTTTTATTGCAAGTCCGGCCAAGTGCACACGTATAGAACACGTGGACAGAATGACGCAATGCTATCTCGTGGATGTACCTTCAGATTAGCTGTCGTACACTTTGCTAAAGATCCTTTTAATCACGTCTGGGTGGAGGGCCTCAATATTTAGTCTTTTCTGTTGCAATGAAACAACAGCAACAACAACAGCAACAGCAATAATAACAACAACAGCAACAACAACAAAAGCAACAAACCAAAACAGCACCAACACCGACACCAACACCACCAACAAAAACAACTAGTGAAACAGACCTAACTGTTTTTGTACTTCGATACACAAGGTAGAAATCACGTCCCTGAAAGTAGGCCTTTAGTTATAATTGTTGTCCTTTATCTCAATCAAGGCACCCTACATCAACAGCTGCGGAAGTGCCGCATAACACTAGCACTATTGGAAATGGACGCAGCTATTTTTGCGGGGCGCCTTTAGTGGGTTAATTTGTCTTGCGCGTCTTTGTTGATGTTAGACTTCTTCCAGTCTATCTGGTAATGGGGGTGTTCCAAAGAACTAGCTGTTACCAATTGTCTGCTTTTTATTTTTTTTTACCTGTTCAGGTGGGAGAGGTGTTGCGGAGTCCCTTCATGAAGTTCGTCAACTACATCTGCTCGTACACGTCCTTCCTGGTGTTGCTGTTCTTCGCCACCACCCTCACCTCCACCACCCACAACACCGACCTCTTCTCCGGCACGGAGGGCGTCGTCAACAGTCTCATCATGTTCTATGTCCTCGGTCAGTATTGGAAATCCACTTTGACAGGGTTAACTTAACACCGTCTGTGCCATTTGACAGCAGTTTGCGTTTCTGCAGTCTTTGTTACTTCAACACCAAAATGTCCTGACTGTTCCCGAAATGTGGACCCAAAGTGTCTCGGCCGTCCCGGCAACATAGATCCAAAGTGGTGTCGTTAAGAGGTATAGATCCTCATGAGCCCCCGCAACTGTGGTAAGGTTGTGAAACTGCGGGGGCTCATGAGGATCTATGCCTCTTGCAGTTGGTGGTGTTCAGATTTTCCGGGCACTGAACGGGATCTATCTATCTATCTATCTATCTATCTATCTATCTATCTATCTATCTATCTATCTATCTATCTATCTATCTATCTATCTATCTATCTATCTATCTATCTATCTATCTATCTATCTATCTATCTATCTATCTATCTATCTATCTATCTATCTATCTATCTATCTATCTATCTATCTATCTATCTATCTATCTATCTATCTATCTATCTATCTATCTATCTATCTATCTATCTATCTATCTATCTATCTATCTATCTATCTATCTATCTATCTATCTATCTATCTATCTATCTATCTATCTATCTATCTATCTATCTATCTATCTATCTATCTATCTATCTATCTATCTATCTATATCTATCTATCTATCTATCTATCTATCTATCTATCTATCTATCTATCTATCTATCTATCTATCTATCTATCTATCTATCTATCTATCTATCTATCTATCTATCTATCTATCTATCTATCTATCTATCTATCTATCTATCTATCTATCTATCTATCTATCTCCCGTAGTCTTGCCGACCGTTGGGGCACCACTGATGACTTGGCAACCAGCTCCCTCCATTCCTCTCTGTTCTCTGCCATTGTCAGCGTATCGCCCAGCCTCAGTCCACTCTGAGATATTGTCCTCCCATCTTTTCCTCTGTCTTCCTCTCCTTCGACCTCCTTGCACAGTGCCTTGCAGGATTGTTTTGGCAAGCCCTGCTGAACGCGTGACATGCCCATACCACTTCAGTTTGCGTTTTTTCACAATGGCTAATAGGTCTTCATATGACCCGATGGCTTGCCTGATTCTTCTTCCCACTTCCACGTTTGTGACATGATCTCTGTATGAAATGCCAAGCAGGATTCGAAAACATCTCCTTTCAATGTCTGCTATGAGGGTCCATGACTCGCAGGCATACAAAAACACTGAGATGACTAAGGAGCGCATCAGTCTGATCTTGGAGCAGAGTGTGATGTTTCTGTCCTTCCATCTGGTCTTCAATCTTGTCAGTGCTGTTGTTGTCTGTGCAATCCTGGACAATATTTCTGGTTTTGATCCCTCATCTATCACAATGGCTCCTAAGTATTTGAACTTATTAACGGTTTCCAGTTTTTGGCTTCCAATCATGATGTGAGTGCCAATGCCACTGGTGTTATTGGTCATCAGTTTGGTCTTCTCTGCACTGATTTCCATCCCGTACGCAATGGCTGTACTGTCCAGCTTGTCCACCAGCTGAGCTAGTTCCTTCTCTGTTCCTGCAAGGCCATCAATGTCGTCCGCAAAGCGCAAGTTCGTGGTTGTTCTGCCTCCTGAACGGGATAAATAGAGGTTATCTCTAAATCAGAAGTAGGCCAAACATTGCACGGACTTTAATCATTGCGTGGATTCATCCAGCCTACTCCATCCGCAAAAGGCGGGCACTCTCACGAGCCGCCTCAGACACAGAGGCTCATGAGAATCTATAGCTCTCAGAGGCTCATGAGAATCTATAGCTCTCAGAGGCTCATGAGAATCTATAGCTCTCAGTCTTGCTCGCTAGGGGTCGCCAGGAGTCGCTTCGTGGTGTTCTCCCCCTCGCTGCCACCTGAAACCACAGCACGCTGGCCGACACTCGCGTCAAGAGCACAGATATAAATGGGACCAGACGCGGGCACAAACAACACAGGACTAGCAAGAGACATAAATTCTCATGAGCCCCCGCGAATGCGGGGGCTCATGAGGATTTATGTCTCTTGCAGATGGGTGGCGTTCGCCTGGCCCCGGCAGGTGAGGGGTCAACTGTATGGTTTCTGAAAGGACGCTTGCCACAGTGCGATCCAGCCAAACGCTCTTTTCAGTCCTTACTATAAAGGACCACAGCTTAATGACTTGACCTGACTGATTTGGAAATAAATCATATCGCGTAAAAATACACGACTGTACACGGGCAATGCATAGACATTATGTCCGCTTCTCTGTGACTGATGACGGACATTTCAAAATAGTTTGCACATACTGTCTTTATTTTCTGCTGTGTTTACCTGGCAGGTATGTTCTGGGCGGAGTGCAAGCAGCTGTGGGAGATGGGGGTGCGCGGCTACTTCAGCCAGATGTGGAATTACATGGACATCACCATGCTGGCTCTCTACACGGCGGCCTACGCCATAGAGGCCGTCATCTACACCAAGGTGGTGTTTCTACAGAGGGGCCTGAACGCACGCCAAACCGTCAGTATGGGTAGGTGAGGACTCATTTCTGGTATCTATCCACCCGTGTCTGTCTGTCGCCGTTGGCGTACTTCACAGGCGCTTGACTTCAAACCCGTAACTTTCCTGCATCACGCCTTGCAGGCGTGATGCAGGAAAGTTGCGGGTTTGCAGTCGAGTGACTGTGGTGCGCTTCAAGTCGTATGTGTGAGGATGTTAGACCTTTAGGGTTTAACGTATTGTGTTCACCACGAAGGTGATTTGAAAGACGGGGGACTTAATAGGGTCTGAACAAATTGTGACCCCGGCTGGATTCGAATCCGTGACCTAACGTACGAGAGTCGGACGCTCAACCTCCGAGCGGGCCACCCAGCCGCCCAAGTAGATAATGTCTGTGTGCTTCTCTGAGCGTTTCGATCTCACGGCTCTTCGCTCTAACCCCTTGACTGGCCAGAAAAAAATAAACGTGGTCCAACTGTAAGAGGGAGAGATCGACATTGGCCAACACATGGAGCCGTGACGATGTAAGCCTCTCGCTGACATCGCTGTGGAATCCATGTTGCTGGATCAACGTGTGGAGTTGATCCAAATGCGAGAGGCATAGATCCTCATGAGCCTTTCGCTGACACCGCTTTCAATCCACTTTCCATTATCAACGGCCGTGTGAAGTTGATCCAAATGCGAGAGGCATAGATCCTCATGAGCCTCTCGCTGACTCCGCTTTGAACGTTCCATGTTCCTTGGACGACAGGGATCGTCGGTGTTGAATTACCGAAGACTACAGAAACGCGAATTAAGATCTAAACGCACACATGAGAACGTGAGCATGGGCCGCGAAACTCTAGGTCCTAATCAGCCCCTGAAAGTGCTATTGCCAGGACTTGTGATCATGTATGCAGATTAGGCGCTGGTGATGCTGCTTATATTCCGGAAGTGACGTTTCTCCTACCTCCATCCTTATCTTGACCCCTTCACTGCCGAGAAAAGTCAACACGATCCGACTGCAAGAGGTATAGATCCTCATGAGCCCACGCCATAGCGGGGGCTCATGAGGATCTATGCCTCTTGCTGAGACGAATTTGTATCGATATTTGTTGGAGGGTTTGGGCTTTTGAATGAAGGAAGATTACAGAAACAACAATGAACGTACCGTGGCAGGCGAGGGGTTAATGCGTGTGACGTCTGTTACAGCGAGGAGACGGGTATCCCCGACCCTCAGATCCTGTCCCGCGTCCTGTTCTCCGTGGCCAACGTCATGAGCTTTGCGCGCATCGCCTACATCCTGCCGGCCAGCGAGACGTTCGGCCAGCTGCAGATCTCGTATGGCCGCATGCTGCAGGACGTGGGCAAGTTCATCTTCATCTACTTCACCGTCATGATCGCCTTCATCTGTGGACTCACCTCGCTCTACAGCCTGTCGGACAACGCGTACTTCGCCAAGTGAGTCCGGGCGTGGGGAAGTGGGGTGGGGGGTGGTAAGGGGGGGGGGGGGAGGAGGGGGTGGGGGTGCGTGTGTGTGTGTGTATGTCTGTATGTGTGTGTGTGTGTGCGTGTGTGTGTGTATGTCTGTGTATGTGTTTGTGTGTGTTTGTGTGTGTGTGTGTGTGTGTTTGTGTGTGCGTGTGTGTTTGTGTGTGTGTGTGTTTGTGTGTGCGTGTGTGTTTGTGTGTGTGTGTGTGTTTGTGTGTGTGTGTGTGTTTGTGTGTATGTGTGTTTGTGTGTGTATGTGTGTTTGTGTGTGTGCGTGTATGTGTGCGTGTATGCGTACGTGTGTGTGTTTGTGTGTGTGCATTCTTTCTATGTGTGTATGTACCGTGTGAATGTGTGTGTTTGTGTGTGTGAGCGTATGTGTGTGCGGGTATGTGTGTATGTGTTTCTTTGTTGTTAATGTTGTTGTTCTTGTTTAGCCGCTATTTAGTGTGTGTGGTTTCCATTGTTGGGATATCGAGTGTCGCGTATGGTTTGCACTGGACGTCCGCCGGCGATCTGATGTTACAAACAGCAGACACTCGTCACCCTGCCTCTCCCCACCCCCACCCTTCCCATGACATCATCCACCACTTCATTGTGTCTGTTCCTGAAGTAAGTGCCACATAAAATTGCGTCAGTGACGTACCGGAACACACCGACTGACTGGCAATCTACGTCAGTGGTAACATAACCATCCTCATCGCCTCCTCTACTGTAGGGAGGTACCGATCATTATTGTCAAAAGGCGTAAATTTCCATGAGCCCCTGCGTACGCAGGGGCTCATGAAAATTTACGCCTTTTGCAGATGAACGTGTTGACTGATGAGAAGGGAGGGTGAAAAGACTCAGGTAGCGGCGGCGACTTCAGAGAGGTGTGTGTTGTTTCACACCTGACGCACAAGGACTAACGCCTCGCAGACGCGCCCACAACGTGGTACACTTTAAGCAGCGGGGCGCCGTGGGGTATGGGGCACTAGGGTACTCTGTATACCAGGGGCCGGGATGTACAGCGGCGTGTCTCTTTCACGCTTAGACAGTCTGTCTAGCACCAACCCTGACCTGCACTGTAGCGCATGTTGTCTTCAGAAGAAAGTTCCAAGACTTTGCAAATTCCACAGCAGAGGGCGTGTTGATTTTCATTCTCAATGATTCGCGGCCGTCTTTCAAATCACCTCCGCGGTAGCCATGGACATTGAAATCGAAGTTGAGTCGTGTAGTTTCAGTTCCTGGCAGGTGACGCTGCGAGTTGGAGGAAGGTTGGCCCGGCTTTGTGGTGGCATGCAGACGGCGTGTCTGTCGTTCAGTATGTCTTTTATCCCAATCTCCTGGGAACACACACACAAGGCGGGGTTGTTCATTGGTGTTTGGACTGTCGGGCTTACCGTTGCGGTGTACAGCGCCGAGGAATTGGCCGCTAATGTCGGCAAGGCGTACATTTTCATCACCCCTGCCTTGCAGGAAGCCATGACTTACACCTCTTGCTGGCTGCTATTTACATCTATTTACTTGCTTAGACTGGCGAGGTCATCCTGGTTTGTGTTGTAGGATTTGTGCTGCTCTACACATTGGTTTGGAATTTGGCCCTCACATGGAGATGGGGTTTGAGGAATGCCGGCACATCACCCAGTCTGACATTATTCTTTTATCTTATTAAGCGTTTATGTCATATGTCGGACTGAACGGTTTTACTGGCACCGATTGGACACGCTTGAAATGTCCACAATGCCACTTATTCTTAATGTTGGAGTTAGGGTTTTTGCGCTCGCGTGTGTGTGTTTGTGTGTGTGTGTGTGTGTGTGTGTGTGTGTTGTGTGTGTGTGTGTGTGTGTGTGTGTGTGTGTGTGTGTGTGTGTGTGTGTTAGAGAGGGGATGTGTGTGTAGAGGGGATGGGAGCGGTTTAAGGGTGTGGGGTGGAAGGGTGGAGGGACACTTAAACTTAAACTCAGTGCAGGCACATTCAGCTTTTGCGTCATAGGGTTTGTTGTGAAGGTAAAGTAGTGATCAAGATAGGTATTTGTGTGGTATTTCATAAATAAAATGAAAACAGTAACAGGTGCAGATCATCATGAACTCCCGCAGACGGAGGTGTGGTGGTGGTGTGTGTGTGGGGGTGGGGGTGTGGGGGTGAGGGCTGGCATTCTCTTGGTCATTGGCGGATGACTTGGGGTATGTGAAGACATGCTTTGTGTTTTACATTTGTTATTATTATTAACCCCTTCACTGCCGATAAAAAAGTCAACACGATCCGACTGCAAGAGACATAGATCCTCATGAGTCCCCGCGACTGCGGGGGCTCATGAGGATCTATGCCTGTTGCCGAGACCAATTTGTCTCCGTGTTTCTTGGAGGGTGTTGGCTTTGGGACTCTGAATAAACCAAGAGTTGTGAAACACCAATGTACGTACAGCGGCAGAGAGGGGGTTAAACACGCTCTCGTTGAAATACGCCATGCACCGTGTGACGATACGCCATGCACCGTGTGACGATACGCCATGCACCGTGTGACCATACGCCATGCACCGTGTGACCATACTTCATCCAAAACAGATCTTCAGTGTGCCGGTACCTCCACAACAACTTCTGTCTGAAGACTCATGTGCCCGGCATGCAAGCTTTTGCACCTCTGGCATGGGCCCTTTGTCAACTGCCATTTATACAGAGGGAGCCGTCATGCCGCGTTCAGGTTCAACACTACCACGCCGAACGTACAGCAACAACAGTGGATCAGCATTCGTTTTAATCCAAGCCCCCTGCATCAATAGCTCCGGCAACTCTGTTCGACACTTCCGCAGCTGTTGATGCGGGGCGCCCGTGATGAGTAGCGGCAGCATGTTGGTTGCTACACCCAAGCTGTGCGATGTTGGTTGCTGAGGCTGACGCGGGCAGTTTCTTGTGCAGTGCCAAAATATTGCCAGAAGCTTGACTGACGGAACAGGTGTTTGTGCAACACACAGTGCAAACACTCAACGCTGAGTGACCTTGTTATCTCGGTGCATTGTTAGTTCATTGTCTTTACCTTAGTACACCACGGGACGAGTGACTACGCTGAGTGACCTTGTTATCTCGGTGCATTGTTAGTTCATTGTCTTTACCTTAGTAGACACCACGGGACGAGTGACAACGCTGAGTGACCTTGTTATCTCGGTGCATTGTTAGTTCATTGTCTTTACCTTAGTACACCACGGGACGAGTGACTACGCTGAGTGACCTTGTTATCTCGGTGCATTGTTAGTTCATTGTCTTTACCTTAGTACACCACGGGACGAGTGAGTACACTGAGGGGAGAGGGAGGGGAGATTACGGCAAGGGTTTGGTGCCCCTGACTCGGATCTTCAACGCTCAGAGTCAGGGGAACGACACTCTTGCCGTAATTCAGTTTTGTCCCCCTGTGGTCAGTGTGGCAAATTCTGCCCCTTTCTACTGTATACTGGCGAGCAAAAGAAACGAGACGTTTTTGAAATCATCTGATTCCAAAAATGTTGCAATTCCTTTGCTGGTGAGTGTACGAATGCATACCGGGAATGACGTGATGGGTACAAAGCACAGTGCACGCTTGCATGCGTACTGTACACCACGCGGCTCAGCAGATGCACACACGATAAGGGATGATGGCTGTTCGTAGTGGGTTAATGGATGGTGTCAGAGGTTTCAGTTGTTGAAAGATAGGATGTATGAATAGCTTTTTTGTAGACCTTACAATGAGAGAGAGAGAGAGAGAGAGAGAGAGAGAGAGAGAGAGAGAGAGAGAGAGAGAGAGAGAGAGAGAGAGAGAGGGAGGGAGGGAGGGAGGGAGGGAGGAGAGAGAGAGAGAGAGAGAGAGAGAGAGAGAGAGAGAGAGAGAGAGAGAGAGAGAGAGAGAGAGAGAGAGAGAAATCTGTTGTGACTCTGAACTAATTCTATGCATGTTTGCTACATCTATGTAGCATATTGTACGTGACACAAGTGGCAATATACAAGTAGCAGTAAACTGTAATAGACACAAGGAAACCACTCCTCCAAACTAAACCAACCAGAAATAATTATTAAACGACAACAACAAACAACAACAACAACAACAACACCAACAACAAACAGCAACAACTAAGCGAACAGACAAAGAAAGAAAGACACACAAATAAAATCAAACAAAATAACAAACAACTGTACAAAACAGAGCAAATACACTAAACCAAACCAGAGCAGGTCAAAGCAAAACAAGTAAACGTAGACAGAACAGAATGAAAGAATCAGAAATATGAATACAAAATTGATGTCTCCTTCAGTTGGATTTAGTTGTTGTTTTTTTCATCGACAAAGATGGGGTTATGCAATTAGACCTACTTTGATGGAAGACAGGAATGTCTGTTTACGTGTTTGGATGCAAACGGAGCATTTCAGCCGCCATAACAAAGCTGCGATGAATCCATCAACTTTACTATCAGTACGCGCGTAATGCACGTGTCTGTGTCAGTTACTAACTCATTCTACCCCATCACCGAAATCCCCAAATGTTGCCGTTGTCCTCAGAAGACTGCATTGCAGTGCAGAGCTCAGATCGACCATGATAGTTCAAGGGTGATGCCAGAATAGCTTGGCGCCCATAGGCGCCAAGCTATTCTGGCATCACTCTTGAACTATCATGGTCGATCCTTATCAGTCTTGCTGTGGTGCGTCTAAAAGTACTTGTCTGACTGCGGCAAAATACTGCCATTGTCAGCCTACCCAGTGAGTCAGTAAGCGAGTGAGTGAGTGAATGTTTGCTATGTAGTTTCCTCGTGATGCAGGCAGCCCGCACCCTGTTAGACAAACTACGATCTAAAAATCGTCTGAGTCAGTCCTCCTTGCAAGAGCTGGTCGACATGAAAATGTGTGGTGTTCTGTGAATGCGGACCTTACGGCTCAAAACCGTAAGGTCCAGAATCACGGAGCAACACACACGTTTAATTCGCAAAGTGTTTCAACCTATTTATCAAGCTGGGCTCCATTTGTTTTAGTGTCCACTAGTATCTTTCCCTCAACCGGTTCTCTAAAAGAAACATTGACTCTCATGAACTTCTGCAGCCGAAGGTGCTCGCGTCAATCCACGCTTCTTGCGAGTGGAGATAGGTTCCGGTGATATTCTCCGTTTGAGTCGATCTTGCGGGGTTGTCTCTGACTGCACAGTTCTTACACATTCAGGCAGTGCAGTGCTACCTGATTTATAAGTTAGATTGTCTGTAAGAGATGGAGAAGTTTGGCTGTTTTTTTTTTTTTTTCACGCCGAGATTAACTGTATAGACAGCTGTCTCCTTCACTGCTTAAGAACACTGAATGTCACCCAAGTTCAAAGGGTATAGATTCTCATGAGCCCCCGCAATTGCGGGGGCTCATGAGGATCTATATCTCTTGTTGAAGCCACCATGTTATTTTGACAGCTTTGGTATCAGTTTCAGCCCACTTAATCAAATTTCAACTACAAACGATTGTGAATTTCCAAAAACTACAGTAGCTCGCTTGAGCTTGCCCTTAGCACCACGTGAATGTTCTGTATTTATGTACAGTGTGTGAGTGAATGCGCGTGATTCACGTGAGCGTGCTTGTTGGGTTCAGTTCGCGGCGGCGCTTTGAGCCGATTTTCAATTGGGATAAAGCGCCTATTTAATGCGCTTATTAATTTTATCTCGTTCGCTAAATTTATGATTTCAAGAACACTGTACGTCCACTATGAGGACACAGGCTGTATGAAGTCCACTGGCAGGACACAGGCTGTATGAAGTCCACTGACAGGACACAGGCTGTATGAAGTCCACTCCCAGGACACAGGCTGTATGAAGTCCACTGGCAGGACACAGGCTGTATGAAGTCCACTGGCAGGACACAGGCTGTATGAAGTCCACTGGCAGGACACAGGCTGTATGAAGTCCACTGGCAGGACACAGGCTGTATGAAGTCCACTGGCAGGACACATGCTGTATGAAGTCCACTGGCAGGACACAGGCTGTATGAAGTCCACTGGCAATGAATTGTCTGTAAAGGGGTTACCGAGATAGAGAAGTTTGATATAGTCCTCTCATGGCTAGATTAACTGCATGCACAGTAAGGACCCCCCACGCCCCCTTTCAACCCCACCCCCACCCCACCCCACCCCGGAGGAGGTAATATTGTACCCTACTCTTAAAACAGTTATTGATAAATGAGTGAGTTTGCTGCCTTCTCAGTTCATGTTGGTTTATTTTATTTTATTTGTTTAAATATATTTGTTATCATTTTATTTTATTTTTAGATAATTTTTATTAGATTATTTTATATTATTTTCAAAATTTTGTTATTTTTTTAAAATTTAATACAGCCTTATGCAGACGACAGGCACATTATTCTGGGCGGCGTTTGGTATGGGGAATTCCGCTGCGCCGGAGATCGAGCGGGGCACGTCGGGAAGGGACCGCATGGTGGAGCTAGTGGGCTACATACTGTACAGTGTCTACATCCTGGGGGCTGTCGTCGTCCTCATCAACATGCTCATCGCCATGATGAGCAACACTTTTGAGGAAATTCAGGTAAGATTAACACCTTCACCTCCGTGTCTGTTACTGACGATACTGTTACTGACGATACTGTTCGGCGAAAAAGACGCGTAATTAGTAACGTTATTCAGCCGAACGTTATCGTAATTAGTAACGTTAATACAGCCGAATGTTATCGTTACCAGCAGTGACGGGCGTTACGGATATACAGCTGAGTTACAATGCAGTCCAACCTCTGTATTACCTGTACCAGTTTGTCGTGAAACTTGAAATAAGGCGGACAGATCTCAGACTGCGCAGTCGATTCTCAAATCTCGACTTTTAATTACAGTTAAATTAAACAGATCGACCATGACCGCTCAAGGGTGGTGCCAGAATAGCTCGGCGCATATAGGTCTATAGGCGCCAAGATATTCTAGCACCACCCTTGAACTATTATGGGCGATTGATGTTCTGTTGCATTGTGTGAAAGTGAAATAAATAATAAAGAGCATTTATATGGCGCGGAATCCCCAGGGGCAGTGGGCTCTAAGCGCGTTACAAACACATGTACATATGCAGACTCTCACTACCTTTAAAAAAGTCTTAAAAAAATAAAGTTTAATCTACGCACACACATACTACTAAAACACACAAGTAAATAGGTTAAGTATGTCTATGGTTGTATGTTTTTTAAAGGAGCTAAATGTTTCAATCAGTTGTCAAGTTATTTGGTGACTCGTCAATGGTGCCTTTGTGCGTGCCTGTAGGTTTGGTCTGCTGGCGTACTTGTTTTGGGAATATGTATGGGCCTGAATACGCGCCTGTAGGTTTGGTCTACTTGCGTACTTGTTTTAGGAATGTAAGGTTATACTATGTAAGTTTACGCCTGTATACGTGCCTGTAGGTTTGGCCTGCAGGACCTCTATCATGTCTTTGTGGATTTTAAGAAAGCGTTTGACAGGGTGTGGCATGCAGCCCTTTGGCCCACCATGAAGCTATACAACATCAATGCCAACCTGATCAAAGTCAGCAAACCTTTACAACAAGGCCACTAACGCAGTCTGCTTCAACGGCAAAATAGGAAACTGGTTTAGGACTACAGTTGGAGTCAGACAAGGCTGCTTGCTCTCACCTACTCTTTTCAACATCTTCCTGGAAAGAATCATGACGGACGCTCTGAAAGATCATGAAGGAACTGTCAGTATTGGAGGCAGAACAATCACGAACTTGCGCTTTGCGGACGACATTGATGGCCTTGCAGGAACAGAGAAGGAGCTAGCTCAGCTGGTGGAAAAGCTGGATAGTACAGCCATTGCATATGGGATGGAAATCAGTGGAGAGAAGACCAAACTGATGACCAATAACGCCAGTGGCATTGGCACTGAAATCATGGTTGGAGGCCAAAAACTGGAAACAGTTAAGAAATTCAAATACCTAGGAGCCATTGTGACAGATGAGGGATCAAAACCAGAAATACTGTCTAGGATTGCGCAGACAACAACAGCACTGACAAGATTGAAGACCATATGGAAGGACAGAAACATCACACTCTGCTCCAAGATCAGACTGATGCGCTCCTTAGTCATCTCAGTGTTCTTGTATGCCTGCGAGTCATGGACCCTCACAGCAGACATTGAAAGGAGGATACAAGCCACTGAAATGATATGTTTTCAAAGGCTGCTTGGCATTTCATACAGAGATCACATCACAAACGAGGAAGTGGGAAGCAGAATCAGGCAAGCCATCGGGCCCTATGAAGACTTATTAACCATTGTGAGAAAACGCAAACTGAAGTGGTATGGGCATGTCACGCGTTCAGCAGGGCTTGCCAAAACAATCCTGCAAGGCACTGTGCAAGGAGGACGAAGGAGAGGAAGACAGAGGAAAAGATGGGAGGACAATATCTCAGAGTGGACAGGACTGAAGCTGGGCGATACGCTGACAATGGCAGAGAACAGAGAGGATTGGAGGGAGCTGGTTGCCAAGTCATCAGTGGTGCCCCAACGGTCGGCAAGACTACGGGATATAGATAGATAGGTTTGGCCTACTGGCGTACTTGTTTTAGGAATGTAAGGTTATATTATGTAAGTTTACGCCTGTATACGGGCCTTTACGTTTTTGTTTTCGTGGTGTGTTTGTTTCAGGAGTGTGAGGACATCGAGTGGAAGTTTGCGCGCGCCAAGCTGTGGATCTCGTTCATAGAGGAAGGCACCACACTGCCCATCCCCTTCAACATCGTGCCCACCCCCAAGTCTGTCCTCAGGCTAGGGTACTACATCAAAAGCATCTTCCTCGACTGCACAGTGAGTTCGATCCGCAAGGCTCCCACAAAAAGAGAATAGATGAAAATATCATAATTTAGAATTGGTCAGCGAATTGATGGAAGGATGGATGAATGGATGGATGGATGGATGGATGAATGGATGGATGGATGGATGGCTGGATGGCTGGATGGATGGCTGGATGGATGGATGGATGGATGGATGGATCTCTTCATCCATCCATGAATGATTGAATCAATCACTCAATAAATCAAGAGAAAACACATCTTCAAGGAGTGATTGAAATTATTAAGTGTAAATCATCAAATCAATAATTTGAGCTTTACTGTAAAACCTAAAACACCTCGATGTCCCGTGAGCATGGATTGACAGTGGATTCAGCAAAAGGTGTCAACAGCGGGGGCTCATGAGGATCTATGCCTCTTGCAGTTGGGTTCTGTTGAACTTTCCTCGGCACTGAACGGGTTACCCCTTCAGCCCCAGCGCGCCACGGCAAGACATACATCAAGGGTGGTAGTTCACGGGTTGTGCCCGGATAGCTTGGTTCCCATAGGCGCCACTAAGCTATTCTGGCACAACCCTTGAACTATCACGCTCGATCTGTTTCCAGAAGTGTAATACAGTCTTCCGGGGGCAACGTCAACATTTGCGGATTTCGGTCCTGGAGCAGAATGAGTTAAAGATAGGATACTGTTGGTGATGTTGTATTGTGTTTTTCCCACTTTGTTTCCAGAGAGATTTTGAAGACGCGGACGACAGGGACGGCGGCTTTTCTATAGATTATAAGGTAAACAACACACACAAAGAAATAATGAAGTCAATTGTTCTATTGCTTATCTGTTTCTCTATAGATTATAAGGTAAACAACTCACACAAAGAAATAATGAAGTCAATTGTTCTATTGCTTATCTGTTTCTCTATAGATTATAAGGTAAACAACTCACACAAAGAAATAATGAAGTCAATTGTTCTATTGCTTATCTGTTTCTCTATAGATTATAAGGTAAACAACACACACAAAGAAATAATGAAGTCAATTGTTCTATTGCTTATCTGTTTCTCTATAGATTATAAGGTAAACAACACACACAAAGAAATAATGAAGTCAATTTGTCTATTGCTTATCTGTTTAGCGAATTGTTACCCCATTCAGCCCTGACGTATTACAGCAGGAGATGGATCGACCATGATAACTCAAGGGTAGTGCCAGATTAGCTTGGCGCCAGTCACAGCTACAGCCACAGTCACAGCTATAGCCACAGTCACAGCTACAGCCACAGTCACAGCTACATCCACAGTCAGCTATAGCCACAGTCACAGCTACAGCCACAGTCACAGCCACAGTCACAGCTACAGTCACAGCTATAGCCACAGTCACAGCTACAGCCACAGTCACAGCCACATCCACAGTCAGCTATAGCCACAGTCACAGCTACAGCCACAGTCACAGCTACAGCCACAGTCACAGCTACATCCACAGTCAGCTATAGCCACAGTCACAGCTACAGCCACAGTCACAGCTATAGCCACAGTCACAGCTACAGCCACAGTCACAGCTATAGCCACAGTCACAGCTACAGCCACAGTCACAGCCACATCCACAGTCAGCTATAGCCACAGTCACAGCTACAGCCACAGTCACAGCTACAGCCACAGTCACAGCTACATCCACAGTCAGCTATAGCCACAGTCACAGCTACAGTCACAGCTACAGCCACAGTCACAGCTGCAGCCACAGTCACAGCTACAGCCACAGTCACAGCCACATCCACAGTCAGCTATAGCCACAGTCACAGCTACAGCCACAGTCACAGCTATAGCCACAGTCACAGCTACAGCCACAGTCACAGCCACATCTACAGTCACAGCTATAGCCACAGTCACAGCTATAGCCACAGTCACAGCTACAGCCACAGTCACAGCTACAGCCACAGTCACAGCTACATCCACAGTCACAGCTACAGCCACAGTCACAGCTACAGCCACAGTCACAGCTACAGCCACCTAAATGATGGTCTTTAGTGACAGGTGGCCGCTGATAAGAGCGGTCACTCACCACAGGTTTTGTTGTATTGAGGACAGTGTTTTCTCTTCCCGCAGGCCATCATGCACAAGGTTGTCCTCCGCTACGTGCACAAGATGAAGTTTGAGAAAAAGGGGGACAGTTTGAAGGAAGGTAAATGCCCTTGTTTCTGCACCAACCCGTAATACGCATGATCATCTTTGATAATATGTCATTTTCGACCTTACTGTCTCAAATCACGAGGCAGCACACGTGTCATTTTTTTCAGTGCCCCTCCTGTACCGGTTGTGATATTAAACTATAATCTCATATGCCCGTTGACCAATATGATAAGCGGTATTATTGTGATGATGATGATGATGATGATGGTCATGATGATGATGATGATGATGAGGATTATTATTATTATTATTATTATTATTATTATCTTTATTATTATTTATTATAAGGTTGTTTATGGAGTACAGACATCCTTGCACTCTGAAGTAACCAGTATCGTTTGCAGGAGTGTTCCCAGGACGAACTGCCTCGCGGAGTATCTCACAAGCGCATTTCTATTCAAATGAGATGCTGAAGAAACCAGTACACCACGCTGAAGCACCAGTACACCATGCTGAAGCATCTCATCTGAATACAAGTGTACTTGTGGCGTCCTCCCATTTGGTCTATGTGGTCAACACTCCCCCGGTCGGTACTGGAAGAGCCAACTTGAGATGATATCTGTATATTCCGCCAATGTCCAGACATGCTGGACGCTAAGGAGGAGATCCTGGCCCAGACCTACAACATGTGCTCCGCTCTGCACGCGCGCGTCGACACTCTGGAGCGCCACCTGTCGGTCATCAGCCGCGACCCCTCCTTCAAGGACAATTACTGTGCCTCGCGCAACACCATCACGACCAGCCCCAACACCACCACCTCCACGGTCACCGCCAGTAACGCCCCCAATACGACAGCGACTACAACAATGACGAATGTAAACACTACAGCTACGCCACAACCTATGGAGGTTCGTGCCACAGTTACCCAGGACGTTCTTTCGTTTTTTAGTCCCTTCTATTTATAGAAAGGACTTTTTATAACGGGTCGCTGTGGGGCGGATTTAATAGCATGTCCATGATGTCAAAGGCGGGCAGGCTAAGCCTCTAACAATCGAAGTAACAAGATAAAAATTACGTCATGTCTAGTTACTCTAACCTCGCTGCTGAACGTACATTTGGCTCGAAACGTTGTATGTGCGTATGTTAGTTAGTTAGTTATTTGGGTTTAACGCCGAGCAGGCAACTAAGGCCATCTCACGGCGGAGTGTATGTGCGTATGTATGTATGTATGTATGTATGTATGTATGTATGTATGTATGTATGTATGTATGTATGTATGTATGTATGTATGTATGTAAACACGATAATCTCCGATATTACTGTACTCACAAACTTGAAACTTGGCAAACTACTTTATTATGTAGGTGGCTAAGAGAGCCTTCGAGCATATTGTAATTGAATGTCTCATTGAAGATATAAACAACCCGTTTATAGGAAGTCGGTTGACCCAGATTAGAGTCCGTAGTTTTTGTCAAATTTTCTTGAACGTTTGGATATAGCTAGTTTGCAGAAAGACATTGGATGAGTTCGTTAGCCAGCTTTGTATCCTTTCAACTTCTTTAGTAAAAATAATTCTTTTCAGAAAAGAATTAAAACAGTAAGAAACCTTGACCTCTAGAGAAAGTCAGACAGTGACGGTGACGTAAAAGAAGCAACTCCGTCACCACGCAGACATTGACATAATACTCTAAATATGACGTAATTCTCTCTCTCTCACACAAACATGCGCGCATCTGCAGGAGGAATAGATCCTATGCATCTTCGAGATGTTTGGAGCGCGCGCACCACGCAGACACTGACATAATACTCTAGATATGACGTTTCCCCCGGACAAAATCTTCATTTTCTTGAGAGAATGCAATATTTGTAACAAGACCTGAGCATTCATAGACTATGTGAATTTCATTATTTTGCCCTTTTTGAGAGTCTGTAGACGTTTCTTTTAAAGACTCGTGCGACATTTTAGCATGACGTATTTTTAAGGTATATTTACATCTTGTCTTAAGACGTTTCTTCTAGCTGGCCAGATTTTTACCCATCCCGCCGTGAGATGGCCTTAGTCGCCTGCTCGGCGTTAAACACCAATAACTAACTAAATATGACGTCATTCTCTCTCTCGCGCTCGGCTCGCGCGCGGCTCTCTCTCTCTTAATGTATTTCACCTTTACAATAAGGTTCCTGACATTTCAATATTTTTAAACCAGCCTTCACACTTCCATCTCTTTGGGCTAACGGAATCACGTCTGGACTCAAGAATTAGCGACGAAAATCTGTGCATCCCAAACTTTTCCTTAATTCGTCGTGACCCAAACACCCTCAAACACACAGGGATTGCTGTTTATGTTCATAACTCGATTGCACATATGGTACGCAGACGTGATGATCTGGAGTCAACTGAGATTGAGTGTGTATGGCTAGAAGTAAAAATTAATAACTCATCGCCAATTATAATGGGTTATGTATATAGAAATCCATCGTCCACTGTCGAGTGGTATGATGACTTTGTGCAGATGATGGATAAAGTGAATGATACTGACAAAGATGTACTGCTGTTAGGTGATTTTAACATTGACTTACTGAAAACAAATCCCACGTGGCAATCGACAACAACTCTTTTTGGGTTGAAGCAACTAATCCAAGCTCCTACTAGAATAACCCAATCATCCGCTACACTCATTGATCACATCTATACCAACAACTGTAAGTCAGTACTAGAGACCAGCGTCCCCCCACTAGCTGTCAGTGATCATTTTCCCATCACCTGTACATGGTCGTGCAAGATGCCCAAACAAAAGAGGGATCAGCATGTGTACATTACCTATAGGTCTTTTAAAAAACTAAACAAAGATGCTTTTTTACACGATCTTAGCCTTACACCGTTTCATGATGTGTACAATTGTACCAACCCAGATAAGGCTGTTTCTCTCTTACTTGATCTGTTCCTAGGGGTGCTAAACAAACATGCGCCAGTAAGAAGAAAGCGAGTCCGATCCCGCCAGCCTCCCTCATGGATAACCGACGAAATCAAACAAGCAATGGATGATAGAAATAAGGCTAAGAAAGAAAAGAACTTTCATGAATTTAAAAGATTGCGAAATAAAGTTAAGTACTTAATTAGAGAGGCGCAGAGATCGTTTGTAACCAAAACAGTCGAAGAAGACAGAAACCCTTCCTCTATCTGGACAGCACTTAATACGCTTACCAACAACAAGCGTAAACAGTGCAATACCATTCCAGAAAACCTCTCCGCTGAGGAGTTTAATAACCACTTTCTATCAGCCCCCAAAGACTTACTCAGTTCTCACAATCGCAATCAGTCGATATATTCCACACCAGAAAAGCTAACTAAGTTCTGTAAGCAAAGATTGTCCTCAGATGATATTTTCGTCATCCCTGATATTGCTGTACACGAGGTAGGCAAATGCATTTCTATCCTAAAAAAGAAAACGTCTTCTGGCAGTGATGGTATCAATGGATATATCCTTGACCTGTCGCAACCATACATAGTGGAACCTCTTACATACATTTATAACCTATGTATACAAAAAAATGTCTTCCCAGCAGCTTTCAAAAAATCAAAAATAGTGCCTGTTCCTAAAGCAAACGATTCTTCTGAAATTAATAACTTTCGCCCCATTTCCCTTCTATCAGTTCTCTCGAAGCCTCTGGAAAAGCATGTTCACAAACATCTTCTGGAATTTCTTGAAAAAAGGTCCCTATTATATCATCACCAGTCAGGTTTTCGTCCCAAGCATTCATGCCACACTGCACTCGCACGAATAGTGAATTCGTGGGTCAACAGCATAAATGATAATAAAATGGCTGGTGCTGTCTTCTTGGATCTAAGAAAAGCGTTTGATCTTATCGATCATACCATCTTACTGAAAAAGCTTGCCACCTACTTAAACAAAAAGAGTCCCTCAGCTCTTTCGTTTCTGAACTCCTATCTTACAAAAAGAACACAAACAGTCTATGTCAATGGAAAATGTTCTTCTGAACAATTTGTAGAGTATGGAGTGCCCCAGGGGTCTATTTTAGGCCCACTACTGTTTTGTATCTTCGTTAACGATCTACCGTTACATGTAACGTGTAGTGTGACTGAGTGTGACATGTTTGCCGACGACTCAACATTACATTCCGCTGGTAAAACTGTGCCTGAAATTGCAAATAATCTTCAAGAGAGTCTTCATGAAGTCTCTCGGTGGTGTAATGAAAATCGCATGCTTGTAAATCCCACAAAAACAAAAAGCATGCTTATCACAACCCGCCAGAAACATCAGCTCAAACCTCCATCACTCAACCTTTCTTTGGACTCCATCTCAGTTGAGCAGGTCAGTCAACACCGCCTGCTTGGAGTAATAATAGATGATGATCTAAGCTGGCATAACCACCTATATTATATGAGAAAACATTTGTCCAAAAAGTTGTTTCTACTTTCCAAACTTAAAACGATCATTGACCTTAAGACACGCAAACTATTTTTTAATGCCTACATTAAGCCACACATTGATTATGCCTCAACAATATGGGATGGCTGCAGTGAAAATCACTTCAAGAAGATAAACTCATTATACAAGCGCGCTGCTAAGCTTATCCTCCCTGATCCGTCTTTATCCACTGATGACAAGCTGCAGGCCATCGGACTTCTCCCTTTGGTTAAGCACCTCGCACTAAACAAATGTGTACTGATGCACAAAATTCTTAACGGGAAAGCTCCACCTTACTTATCTAGGCTTTTTTCGCCAACTGAAAAAAAATACAGCACCTCCAGGAACAGTCTCTCTATAAAAAGGCCCCGTATAGACCTGTTCAAATCTAGCCTGTCTTATTCAGGTGCTCTTTTATGGAATTCCCTTCCTCCCACTATTCAACAAACCACGTCCCTCTCTCTGTTTAAAAGTAGAGTACATGATTACCTTTCTAAGACATCGTTATGCTGATCCTTTCTTCTTCTTTGTTTTTCGACATAATACGCTTCATTTTTTTTTTTTTTTCATCTAGCCTCCAAATTGTTTGTTCAGTTTTCTAACTTGTTTTTGATAGTACAAAAATATCATACCTACTTATATGTTAGATAATTATGTGCGCACGTACGTGTGTATGTGTATGTACAAAAGTGCGCATGTGCACGAGTACAGGTATATGTGTGTCTGTGTGCGTGTGTGTATGCGTGTGTGTGACGTTTATTATTAGTTAGTTTTTGTTGTTTGGTTGGTGTTCCTTAAGTAGCTTAGCAAGGACAGATTGTAAGAAAGGCCTGCGCGCCTAATATCTCAATCCTTGGAAAATAAAGTTTCGTTCGTTCGTTCGTTCGTTCGTTCGTTCTCTCTCTCTCTCTCTCTCTCTCTCTCTCTCTCTCTCTCTCTCTCTCTCTCTCTCTCTCTCTCTCTCTCTCTCTCTCTCTCTCTCTCCCATATGAAGTGCCGAGTTTTCTCAGAGAACACTTTAAAAAAAAACCAGATATATCAAATACTTTCACCATCCCTAATATTACAGCTGAGGAAGTCGGCAGATATATTTCTAGCATGCCGAACAAAAGTCTGCTGGCATTGATGGTATTGATAATGAAACCCTAAAAATCTCATTACCGTATACAGTAGAATCACGAACATATATTTTCAACCTCTGCATAAAGCAAAGTACATTTCCAACCATTCTTAAAGAAGCAAAAGTAATCCCAATCGCTAAATCTAAAGATCTTGAAGATATCAATAATTATTGTCCCATCTCCCTTCTATCAGCTTTGTCAAAACCCCTTGATAAACACATTCAAAAACATCTCCTTGACGTTCTGGAAAAAGGTAAATTACTTAATATTCACCAGTCTGGTTTTAGACCGAAACATTCTTGTCAGTCAGCACTGACATATATTGTAGACAACTGGCTGGAATCAATCAATAAAAGCCTGATGTCAGAAGCAGTTTCCTTAGATCTTAAAAAGGCGTTTGACCTTGTGGACCATGACATTCTCCTAAATAGGCTAACAGTTTATCAATTGAACGCAACCGCCATAGCATTCTTCCGATCATATCTCAAAGACAGAAAACAAATGGTGTACGCCCATGGAAGATACTCTAAGCAAGGAAATGTAAAATACGGCGTCCCCCAGGGATCTATTTTGGGACATCTTTTATTCATACTATTTATTAATGATCTACCGTTGCATATCACTAATTCTGACCTTAATTGTAATATATTTGCTGACGATACGAGTCTTCATGTTTCTGGTAAAAAACGACGGACATTAGCCATAGTTTACAATGCAGTCTCAATGAGGTATCTGACAGGTGTAGACAGAACCATATGGTTCTTCACCCAGCTAAAACAAAGAGTATCTTAATCGCCACGCGACAAAAACATCAAAGCCGACTACAGCCATTACAATTACAATTAAACGCTGAACCTGTTGAACAAGTCACTGAGCGTAAATTCTTAGGAATACATGTTGATGAACAACTGTGCTGGGAGACCCATATACATGCTGTTTGTAAGACCATTGCTAAAAACACTTTCTTATTGTCCCAGGTTAGACATGTAAGGGATACAAATACCCGTAAAGTGTTTTTTCATGCTCATATAAAATCCCACGTTGATTAATAATAATAAGCGCATTAAATAGGCGCTTTATCCCAATTGAAAATCGGCTCAAAGCGCCGCCGCGAACTGAAACCAACAAGCACGCTCACGTGAATCACGCGCATTCACTCACACACTGTACATAAACACAGAACATTCACGTGGTGCTAAGGGCAAGCTCAAGCGAGCTACTGTAGTTTTTGGAAATTCAAAATCGTTTGTATTTGAAATTTGATTAAGTGGGCTGAAACTGATACCAAAGTGGAGGGGGAGGAAGAGCCGGAGTACCCGGAGAAAGAACCCCCGACGGTCCGCCCGAATTAACGGTGACACTTACTAGAGGAGAAAAATCCGACGCCGGAACCCGTAGTCGAACCACGCACCTTTAGCATTGGTGGCAGGCGCCTTAACCACTGCGCCACGGACCGCCCATTATTATGTCTCCACAGTGTGGGACGGCTGCAGTGATGTCCACATGAAGAGGTTAAACTCCATATACAAAAGAGCTGTAAAAATGATAAATAGACGCCCCATCCCTACCACAGAAAAATGTATACATTTAAACATTCTCGGTCTGCGTCAGCAAATTACTTAAAAAGAAATGCGTCTTTATGCATAAGATACTGAATAATATGACGCCCCAGTATCTAATCACTAAATTTATATCTCTCCAAGAACGTGAACGGACCTCAAGAAACAATACCTTAACCTTACCACTGCCAAGAATCGACCTTTTTATAACTAGTATGTCATTCTCTGGTCCGTTTGCTTGAAATTCAATCCCTGCACATTTGAAAACTATTACCTCACCAGGAAGTTTTAAAACAAAACTTTCTGATTACCTGATGAGTCAAACTTAGTACTTCTCAGGTACTGTAATAGTTCCTTACCTCATGTATTTTATAAGATGGTTTTATGTGTGTGTGTGTGTGTGTGTGTGTGTGTGTGTGTGTGTGTGTGTGTGTGTGTGTATGTGTGTGTGTGTATGTGTGTGTGTGTGCTCGTGTTTGTTTGTGTGTGTAGGTGTATGTGTGTGTGATGAGTGTTATTATTTTTTTCTGTATATAATGATGCTATTGGGTTTTGTATGTAAATATATTTTTATAGTTTCCCCCTTTTTAAGCTGTAGATGTTAGCAACGTCAAGTTTGTAAAATGACGATTTGTTTTCTGTCAAAACTTTTTACCTTTGAAAAATAAAGTTTCATCCTCTCTCTCTCTCTCTCTCTCTCTCTCTCTCTCTCTCTCTCTCTCTCTCTCTCTCTCTCTCTCTCTCTCTCTCTCTCACACACACACACACACACACACAAACAAGTGCGCATATCTAGGAGGAATAGATCCTCTTGCGGCCTCCAGGCGCATGAGGATCTATGTCTCTTGGAGATGTTTGAAGCGCGCGCGTCTCTTCTTGGCTTGACTTCGCGAACGAAGATTTTATAGGAGTTGCCCACGACGTCTGCAGGCTTGTTCGTGGCTGCGGAGGCCAATCCGAGACAGGCAGGTTCGACCGCAGTGGCTGCAGGGAAAGGTATGGGCAGGGTTCTGAGCTGCGGCATCTTTGTTTTTTCTCCTGAGCCGCTTGTCCTTAAGGCTAGCTCTGTGAGAGTCCTCAAAGGAGACAGCTGCCTTGTAAATGGTGGAGCGCCAGGTGTCACGGTCCGCAGCAAGCGAAGACCACTGGTGGTGGTCGATTTGGCAGGCACTAAGTGACTTCTTGAGACAGTCTTTGTATCTCTTCTTTGGTGCCCCTCTGTCACGGTGTCCAGTAGCAAGCTCGCCGAACAGGGTGATCTTTGGTAGGCGATGATCCTCCATCCTGGAGACATGCCCCGCCCAGCGGAGCTGTGTCCGCAGCAGCAAAGCCTCGATGCTCACAGTTTCAGCCTGTTCAAGGACCTCGACGTTGGTGACATAGTCACTCCAGTGAATGTTCAGGATGGTACGCAAGCAGCGCTGGTGGAAGCGTTCGAGGAGTCGTAGAGGGCGGTAGAGGGCCCATCACTCGGAACCATACAGCAGGATGGTGAGGACCACAGCTCTGTACACGCTGATCTTGGTGCCTGTTTTCAGCTGTTGATTGTGGCACACCCGCTTGAAAAGTCGCCCGAAAGCGCTGTTCGCTTTTGCCAGCCTGCTGTCAAGCTCCTTGTCCAGCTTGGCGTCCGACGTGATAATGCAGCCAAGGTAAGTAAACTGGTGCACTGACTTTAGTTCAGACTCGCCAATGGTGATGTGAGGAGGGCGATACACTGTCTTGGGTGCCGGCTGATGGAGGACCTCTGCCTTTTTCAGACTGACCTCGAGTCCAAAGAGCTGGGCAGCATCTGCGAAGCGTATGCACGCACTAACACGCACACACACATCGACGCGCTTTCAGAAGAGCGTGCAGGTGACCCGTGTACTTAGTATGTCATGTAGCTAGTTAAAGTCAACCTGCTTTCACCCAAATTACAGCAAGACTGAAATTGTACCGTGAAGTTCTAGTTTCGTCACCATTTTCTCAAGCCTATAAAGCGAAAGTGAAACTCATATCACGTAAAATATAAAATTACGTAAAAACTAAAACTTACGTCATGACAAATGACGTTTGACAAATCAATGACGCGTATGTCCTGCGCCCCTTATAGAACTCACCGACGCATTGGTAAATCTGGGATAATTTTTCAATAGGAGATATTTCAACACCAGAATCAGGTCAAAGACAAAAGGTAGAGATTATTGACAGCGAGGACAGCTCTCTAATTTAGAAGGGACTTTGTGGATTATGGTTCATACCATCTCGTTTTTTTTTTAGCTGGCGGGGATGGGGTGGTGAGGGGCTGGTGGAAGGGGGTGCTGGGGGAGGCACGGGAGGGGGGGGGGCAGGGGGGGTGGGGGTGGGGGTGGAGGGGTGGGGGCGGGGCTCTAGAACTGAGGGTAGAGGAGTAGGAGATAGTACCGAAGGCGCCTGTCAGTTGTGCGTTGACTTTCCATGCCTTTACCTGATCAGGATCATAAATGGTAAATACTAATACTGTAAATACTAAGTTAATACTAATGCTGTAAAAGCTTACAAAGAAGCAGGTATTCTGTCTTTATATGACCTACGTAAATTAGCAACTGCAAAATACATTGTCCGAAGCCTGTCTGTGAAAAATTCAGTACGAGAAGACATATTTTTTGACGCAGATGTGGATTTCCCGAAGAGAGCGCAAACAAGCCAGTATCTTATACCAATACGCAACAATGTCAAAGATGCTATAGAAAACTGCACAATATAGATATCAAGTCTATACCAGTTATACCAGTAACACCTACTATACCTCCGTGGAAACATACTAATGCTGCTTTCGATATAGATTACTCAAATGATATAGATTACTCAAATGATATAGATTACTCAAATGATATAGATTACTCAAATGATATAGTTTACTCAAATGATATAGATTACTCAGATGATATAGATTACTCAAATGATATAGATTACTCAGATGATATAGATTACTCAGATGATATAGATTACTCAGATGATATAGATTACTCAAATGATATAGATTACTCAGATGATATAGATTACTCAAATGATATAGATTACTCAAATGATATAGATTACTCAAATGATATAGATTACTCAAATGATATAGATTACTCAAATGATATAGATTACTCAAATGATATAGATTACTCAGATGTAAAAACAAGATGAGAATGTAAACGTTTTAGCAAATTTAGTGAAAGAAAAATTACAGAAAACATTTTCAACATTTCAAAAAATAATTTTCAAAGATAGGTCTGTCTTAGATTCTTCAGACTGTGGTGCAGGCTTTGTTATTCCGGATCTCAAAGTGAAAAAAATTCTTTTATCTCGGAGAAGGATTTCTATAATTATTTACGTCTGAACTTTATGCGATTCTCATGGCACTAAATTATTTTCAACATATACCTTATGATATATTTAACATTTTGATTTGTGTCGATTCTAAATCTGGCAAATCTATCTATCTATCTATCTATCTATCTATCTATCTATCTATCTATCTATCTGTCTGTCTGTCTGTCTGTCTGTCTGTCTGTCTGTCTGTCTGTCTATCTATCGATCTAATCTGTCTGTCTGTCTGTACGTCTGTATGTCTGTCTGTCTGTCTGTCTGTCAGTCTGTCCGTCGTCCGTCCGTCTGTCTGTCTGTCTGTCTGTCTATCACGTAGTCTTGCCGACCATTGGGGCACCACTGATGACTTGGCAACCGCGCCCTCCATTCCACTTTGTTCTCCGCCATTCTTAGTGTGTCGCTCAGCTTCAGTCCTGTCCACTCTGAGATATTGGAGGCCCATCTTTTTCTCTGTCTTCCTCTCCTACGCCCTCCTTGCACAGTGCCTTGCAGGGCTGATTGTCTTGGCAAGCCCTGGTGATCGCGTGATATGCCCATTCCACTTCAGTTTGCGTTTTTTCACAATGGCTAATAGGTCTTTATACGGCCCGATGGCTTGCCTGATTCTGCTTCCCACTTCCTCGTTCGTGATGTGATCTCTGTACGAAATGCCAAGCAGCCTTCGAAAACATCTCATTTCAGTGGCTTGTATCCTCCTTTCGAGGTCTGCTGTGAGGGTCCATGACTCACAGGCATATAAGAACGCTGAGATGACTAAGGTGCGCATCAGTCTGATTTTGGAGCAGAGTGTGATGTTTCTGTCCTACCATATGGTCTTCAGTCTTGTCAGCACTGTTGTCTGCGCAATCCTGGACAGTATTTCTGGTTTTGATCCCTCATCTGTCACAATGGCTCCTAAGTATTTGAATTTTTTAACTGTTGTTTTTTTTTTGGCCTCCAACCATGATTTCAGTGCCAATGCCACTGACGTTATTGGTCATCAGTTTGGTCTTCTCTGCACTGATTTCCATTCCATACGCAATGGCTGTACTGTCCAGCTTTTCCACCAGCTGAGCTAGCTCCTTCTCTGTTCCTGTAAGGCCATAGTGTCGTCTGCAAAGCGCAATTCGTGATTGTTCTGCCTCCAATACTGACAGTTCCTTCATGATCTTTCAGAGCGCCCATCATGATTCTGTTCAGGAAGATGTTGAAAAGAGTAGGTGAGAGCAAGCAGCCTTGTCTGACTCCGACTTTTGTCCTAAACCAATTTTCTATTTTGCTGTTGAAGCAGACTGTACTAGTGGCCTTGTTGTAAAGGTTTTCTATTACTTTGATCAGGTTGGTATTGATGTTGTACAGCTACATGTTGGACGAAAGGGCTGCATGCCACACCCCGTCAAACGCCTTCTTAAAATCCACAAAAATATGATAGAGGTCTTGCTGGTGGTGGAGGTACCTCTCACATAGAACTGTCAGGTTGAAGATCTGCTCAGTTGTGCTGCGCCCTGGTCTGACGCCTGCCTGTTCCTCAACTATGATTTCATCTGCCTGTGGCTTCAGCTTGTTCAGTAGGATCTTTAACATGACTTTGCTTGGGTGGCAAAAAAGACTGCTCGTGCGATAATTCTGGCATTGATGTAAGTTGCCTTTTTGGGGGAGAGTTATTATAAGTGATTGGGTCTATGGTGTGGGCCAATCTCCTGACTGCCAGATCTTATTGCAGATTGTTAGTAAGGCGCTTATCATGTCTTCTCCCCCTTCTTGGACTAGCTCTGCAGGGATGTTGTCTGCTCCTGCTGCCTTTCCTTTTTTCAGCGACTTCACGGCAGCCTATACATCTTCTCGGAGGATGGGATAGTTGTCACTGTTGGTCACTCGTGGGGTGACAAGTATGCCTTGGTTCCCTGTAGCTCGCTGGTTGAACAAATATGAGCAGTACTCTGTTCATCTCTTCAGAATGTCTTGTCTTCAGTAAGACAGTTCCCTTCGCTATCTTGAATGATAGAGGAGCGTCCTTGTTTTGCACTGGTCAGGTCTTTCACCAGCTAGTATGCTTTTTTGCTATTATTTTTATTCAGATTTTCTTCTACGTGTTTACACTAGTCTTCAATCCACCTCTCCTTTGCCTTTTTCATGCTTATCCTAATATCCTGGTTAATTTCTCTGTATCGTTTAGCTCCTTCTACCTCTGACTTCTTTTTATAATATTCTCGAGGCTTGTCACACAGATCAAGGATGTCAGTTGTATCCCAAGGTTTCTTTGCTTGTCGGTGTTTGCCAAGGATCTCACCGGCTGTTTGGGTTACAGCAGTGTTAAATGTGTTGATCAGTGTGTCCACATCCATGTCGTCTGCACCTAGAAGTAGCAGTTGTGCGAAGTTTCCTCCTATCTGTCCTATATAGTCTAAAAAGCTGGGATTTTAAAACATTAAAAAGACTTAGTTTATGAAATAAAACATATTACAAGCTGTTTTATGTCCAGAGGAATAGGGATATATTTTCTTTGGATACCCTCACACTGCGGAATTTATTGGAATGAAATTTGTAACAGAAAAGCCCAAAAAGAGCTATAAATAGAGAAAACTCATCAGTTTGTAATAATATGCAATTATCTCAACATTAAATGTACTCTGTGCTAAACAGGTGTTTTTTTCTCACAAAGATGATATGAAATATACTTATCATGTTCCACCTTGTTGAAGAAAAACAACTTCGTTGATATACAAGTTAAGACTAAATTCTTCGAAAACAAAATTCTCAAAAGACATCAAATGCGAGTGTTTAAGGCCCGTCTATGTTAAACATATAATCTGTGAATGTCCTATTACAACGAATCTGTTGACACAAAATAACATAACAGTTGAAAAATTAGCAGAAAATACGTATGACAACTTACATAGAAATATTGCAATTCAAATAGTTAATATCATAATTCATAATCCGGTGAGTAAACTATTATAATAATTAATTTGTGTGTGGATTTTGATGTTAATTATTGCTATTCTTTTGATATTAAGAAGCTGTGTGTTTGGTTGTTGATTTTGTGTGTGTGTGTGTGTGTGTGTGTGTGTGTGTGTTTTCTTTCTAATGTCACCAATGTGCGAAAAGACGTTAAATAAAATCTTGATCCTGATCCTGATAAATAGTAAATATCCTGTCAATCCACAAATATCATAATAATTATTACGGCATCCAGTAGTAGAAGTTAAATGCACAGTCTCAGCTTCAGAGCAGAAGTGACGAGTGCCTTCTGTATGTTAATTTAAAAAAATGTGTTCTAGTCTTTTAGTCACGTACACACAAATTGAACTGTAGAGCGCTATAAAGAATTGTCTTATAAATGTATGCTGGTCTGTGATTTTAGACCTTTCGGCTTTAACCCATGTGCTGGCATGTGTGCTGGCGTTAATCCGTTGAGTCTCACCAGACGCGGACCGTGTTTATGCGGTTCATGACCCAAACCCTGGCTGTCTCATGACCCAAACCCTGGCTGTCTCATGACCCAAACCCTGGCTGTCTCAAGACCCAAACCCTGGCTGTCTCATGACCCAAACCCTGGCTGTCTCAAGACCCAAACCCTGGCTGTCTCATGACCCAAACCCTGGCTGTCTCAAGACCCAAACCCTGGCTGTCTCATGACCCAAACCCTGGCTGTCTCAAGACCCAAACCCTGGCTGTCTCATGACCCAAACCCTGGCTGTCTCAAGACCCAAACCCTGGCTGTCTCAAGACCCAAACCCTGGCTGTCTCATGACCCAAACCCTGGCTGTCTCATGACCCAAACCCTGGCTGTCTCAAGAACACAGATTGAAAGTGACATCAGCAAGAGGTATAGATCCTCATGAGTCCTCGCGACTGCGGTAAGTTATTGCGACTGTAGGGGCTGATAAGGATCTGAGCCTTTTGCAGTTGGGCGGCGTTCACATTCTCTCGGTGCTTAACGGTGCAAAATCACAGACCAGCACATCCTAAGGACTTTCAACAGCATCCTAAGGACTTTCTGTTTGATTGTCTGTAGGTGCGGGTGTCTTCATCCACGCCGACTGCGACCCCGTCCCCCCACCGCCCCCTCCACTCCACCATGTCCATGCCGACGCACACCCGCGCGGACTCTCCCCGCTCCCAGCAGCGACTGACCGCCAGCTTTTACGATCCGAAACGAGAGTTCGTCAGCCGCCGGTGGTCTTACTACAGCCACGACCGCCCGCGTCGCTCCGCCGAGAGACAGTTGGGGGAACCTCAGCAAGGGGCGGGACAGAATTTGACAGACCAGGAGCAACAGCAACAGAAACAGCAACGGTCAAGACGACAACAACAACAGCAACAGCAACGAGGACAACAACAGCAACAGCAGCGGCGACAAGAGATAAGAGAAGAGAACACTGTGTCGTCCGGTCTCAGTCAGGAACAACAGAAGCGCCACAGTCGGCTACAGCGTCAACAGAGCAGGACAGACTACTCTCCAGTGCGGTACGAAGACAGGGGAGATCATTCGCCCGTCCGGTATGAGGACAGGAGAGACCACTCTCCGGTGCGCTACCAGGACAGGGGGCAGCACTCTGCACACACCGAGGAGAGGTCACGTAACGGAAGACGTAGTGCAGGGCGGCCTGTGTCTGGTGACGTGGGCAGGGTGAGTGGATGGATGGATGGATGGATGGATGGATGGCTGAATGGCTGGATGGCTGAATGGCTGGATGGATGGCTGGGTGGCTGGATGGCTGGGTGGCTGGATGGCTGGATGGCTGGATGGATGAATGGCTGGATGGTTGGGTGGTTGGCTGGGTTAATCAATTGAATGATTACAAGGCAATACTTTTTTAAAATAATGTTTTCCCGTGTATCATGGCGTGTTGAAGTATCCTCGGGCCCACAACGGCTACAGTGAGCCCGCGCACGCCAGTGCGCCGGCTCACTGCGGCCGTCGTGGGACCGAAGACATTTTGCTGCTGAGGTAAAGGCTTTGTTTGATTCCACAGGGCTTTTTACAACGGTCGCCCACGCAGCCAGCCAGCCCACAACAATCCTCCAGTTCCAACTCTCAGAGAGGGGAGCTGTCCCCCCAGTCGCCCCAGTCCCCCGCCCATGCGCTGTCCCCCACCCAGGACATAACGCCCATCCTCCGCCCGGACCTCACCCCCACGCGATCCCAGGGTTTGCGGCGCGAGTTCAGTCGCATGGAGCGGCCCGTGACCCGAGGGGGCGGGGCATTGGGCGGGGGCAGCCCGAGCCCCAACAGCAAGGGCAGCCGGAGCCCGCTCAGTGGGGGGCTGAGGAGCATAACGCCCCGGGCCAGCCCCAGCACCTCCCCCACTCAGCCACACCAGGACTGTCACGAGATGGTGGAGGTGGGGGAGAAGCACTCCCGGACACAGTCGCTACACAGGGACGCCACGCGAACCGCCACCAGCAGGCTGCCGTCTATACCCAGCCAGCGGAGCAAGGAGGTGTAGTGACTGCATTCAAGCATGAATAGACGATATCGGGCAATCAGAAATAGACGATATCGGGCAATCAGGAATAGACGATATCGGGCAATCAGAAATAGACGATATCGGGCAATCAGGAATAGACGATATCGGGCAATCAGAAATAGACGATATCGGGCAATCAGAAATAGACGATATCGGGCAATCAGAAATAGACGATATCGGGCAATCAGAAATAGACGATATCGGGCAATCAGAAATAGACGATATCGGGCAATCAGAAATAGACGATATCGGGCAATCAGGAATAGACGATATCGGGCAATCAGAAATAGACGATATCGGGCAATCACAAATAGACGATATCGGGCAATCAGAAATAGACGATATCGGGCAATCACAAATAGACGATATCGGGCAATCAGGAATAGGTCCAGAAACTGCGCGACTTTTGATTGACGCCGTCACTGCCGAGAAAAAGTGAACGCAAGTCCAAGCGCAAGTGGCATAGATCCTCATGAGCCCCTGCGACTGCGGGGGCTCATGAGGATCTATGCCACTTGCTGTGATCAATTTGTAACCATGTTTCTCGGACGGTGTGGGCTTGTTTTCGTTGCATGAGCACCGTTGTCAGAAACAAAAATGTACGTCGAGTGGCAGGGAAGGGGTTTAAAACTCGGACAAAAACACGCGATATCGCTTGTTTGTCCGGGCTTTTAATGCACTATTTGCGCCAAAAGACCAACAGTTGTCGCTTGTTTTTCTGAGTTTTCAATCCGGCCACGGTTGGCGTCCAGAGACGCGCAGTCTTCGATCTATATACTTCTGATTTCCAGGAATCGTCCATTGAACAATATTGATGAACCACAAAACAGACCTACGACCCGTGTTACCCTCCATACCAAAGCATGCAATTCGCAGAGTAACCACATTATTTGGATGAACGTACTGCTGGCAACAGCGATCTGACGTCAACAACAGCTGACAGCTGTCTCCAGCGCGTTGTCTCGACTGTTAATAACGGGTTTTAATTAGCTGACTCACTGCTTGGCAAGCGTGCCCGTCAGTGGCGGGTTAGTGTAATAAATTATGTCGATTTCTTTGAGTGAAGCTGCGCGCGCCCGGTGCAGATTCATTTGTACGTCTGTACCAAAGCCTGTTTTGACTTAACCCTTAAGCTCTAACATGCCACGATAGGATGTGGATCGACCATGACAGTTCAAGGGTGGTGTCGGAATAGCTTGGCGCCTTTAGGCGCCAAGCTATTCCGACACCACCCTTGAACTGTCTTGGTCGATACGTCTGCAGACCTGAAAGAATACATAAAGAAATGTATACTGTACGTCTGCAGACCTGAAAGGATACATAAAGAAATGTATACTGTACGTCTGCAGACCTGAAAGGATACATAAAGAAATAAATGTATACTGTACGTCTGCAGACCTGAAAGGATACATAAAGAAATGTATACTGTACGTCTGCAGACCTGAAAGGATACATAAAGAAATGTATACTGTACGTCTGCAGACCTGAAAGGATACATAAAGAAATGTACACTGTACGTCTGCAGACCTGAAAGGATACATAAAGAAATGTACACTGCACGTCTGCAGACCTGAAAGGATACATAAAGAAATGTACACTGTACGTCTGCAGACCTGAAAGGATACATAAAGAAATGTATACTGTACGTCTGCAGACCTGAAAGGATACATAAAGAAATGTATACTGTACGTCTGCAGACCTGAAAGGATACATAAAGAAATGTACACTGCACGTCTGCAGACCTGAAAGGATACATAAAGAAATGTATACTGTACGTCTGCAGACCTGAAAGGATACATAAAGAAATGTATACTGTACGTCTGCAGACCTGAAAGGATACATAAAGAAATGTACACTGCACGTCTGCAGACCTGAAAGGATACATAAAGAAATGTATACTGTACGTCTGCAGACCTGAAAGGATACATAAAGAAATGTATACTGTACGTCTGCAGACCTGAAAGGATACATAAAGAAATGTATACTGTACGTCTGCAGACCTGAAAGGATACATAAAGAAATGTATACTGTACGTCTGCAGACCTGAAAGGATACATAAAGAAATGTATACTGTACGTCTGCAGACCTGAAAGGATACATAAAGAAATGTATACTGTACGTCTGCAGACCTGAAAGGATACATAAAGAAATGTATACTGCACGTCTGCAGACCTGAAAGGATACATAAAGAAATGTACACTGTACGTCTGCAGACCTGAAAGGATACATAAAGAAATGTACACTGTACGTCTGCAGACCTGAAAGGATACATAAAGAAATGTACACTGCACGTCTGCAGACCTGAAAGGATACATAAAGAAATGTATACTGTACGTCTGCAGACCTGAAAGGATACATAAAGAAATGTACACTGTAATCCTCAAGATGTTATGAGATAAAGGAGCCGAAATCGATATTATTATTACAACAATGGAGTACATCGACTCGTCTTTTATTTTTCATGGTACCGAAGTTATCGTCCATCTTGCAACACTCTTTATGGTTTGAATTTTTAGTACATCTCTTCCCGGTAGCATTGTTTCAGACCTATGAACATCTCTCTAGACCTATGAACATCTCTCTAGACCTATGAACATCTCTCTAGACCTATGAACATCTCTCTAGACCTATGAACATCTCTCTAGACCTATGAACATCTCTCTAGACATATGAACATCTCTCTAGACCTATGAACATCTCTCTAGACATATGAACATCTCTCTAGACCTATGAACATCTCTCTAGACCTATGAACATCTCTCTAGACATATGAACATCTCTCTAGACCTATGAACATCTCTCTAGACCTATGAACATCTCTCTAGACATATGAACATCTCTCTAGACCTATGAACATCTCTCTAGACATATGAACATCTCTCTAGACCTATGAACATCTCTCTCTATACTAAGGAACAAAAAAGAAAAAAAGCGACATGATTCGAGTACATTGGAAACACTGAAGTGTCGCATTCCCTTTGCTCGTCAGTATAATTATGTATAACGGGCCGAGGAGGAAATTACCGAAGTTGGGTAACTTGGCTTCTGGTACTACCTCTAAACTATCATGGTTGACCGAATCTGTTATCATATAATGATCAGGTCTGAATGGGGTTAATGTTTGTTTGTTTTCCAGAGGATATCAGAATCGCGCGCCAGTAGCAGTTTAACCCTATGCGTGTCGGTAGCGGTTTAACCCTTTGCGTGTCGGTAGCGGGTTTTGTCGCGTTGATTCCTGTATGAATGACCGCAACAAAAACCCTACCGACACGCATAGGGTTAGAATCAGGTTATCAGGATCAGGTCAAAGACAGTACCTTTTTATAGTAAGGGACGACAGTAGGTGTGCTCCTTTATAGTAACGACTACAGGGACCGTTTGGCTGGGTGGCCCCATGTCACCTGGCCTGTGTCGTGTCAGCTGTCGTACAGTCTATACATGATTGGAATCTGGAACTGGATGTCAATCAGACAACTCCTTGCGTGCAAGAGGCATATCCCCAGTAGACAAAACATCTACAGGCTCACTACGGCCGCATTGGGCCCGCGCACATCCGTGTATAAACACACACACACTGCAGCCGTCGTTGGCCCGAGGACCGTTGCTTACTGGGATACTCTAATTAACCCCTTACTTACGCCTGTCACCCCTCCCCGGGTATAGGCCGTCGACGAGAGACCTCCAGCGACTCCTGTCCTGTGCTTCTTCGATTTTACTCCAGGTGGTTCCCAGTCTCTTGATGTCTGCTTGGAGGTCTCGACGCCAGGTGTTTCTCGGCCTACCTCTTTTCCTCTTTCCCTGGGGGTTCCATGACAATGCCTGCCTAGTGATACTGGAAACTGGCAACTGCATAATTATTCACGTCTCGCAAGTGGAGCCTGCTGGATGGATCCTCGGGATGTTTGAAGTCTGTGCAGTGTTTGAAGTCCGTGCAGTGTTTGAGGTACTTGTGAGTTGGGGATAACCTCCATTAACAATGTATTTAGGGTGTTTGTGTTCCTCAAGAAGAACTTTAGTGTACACGAGTGATTCATAATGTATTACCGGTTGAAATCACTCGTGTTATTGGTATCAACACGCACGCACACGCACACGCACACACACACACACACACACACACACACACACACACACACACACACACACACACACACACACACACACACACACACACACACTACTGAACTGCAGGAAGCACAGAATTTGATGAGCATCCGCAGGTGCGGCGACTCGATGTTGTATGCTTCTTGGTGGTCATGTTTTGTATTCTTTTTCTCTGGGCCCGGGACGTTTAATCCCTTCACTGCTGAGAACAATTCAACACCACCCAGCTGCAAGAGGTATAGATCCTCATCAGCCCCCGCAGTTGCGGGGGCTCATGGGCATCTATGCCTCTTGGTGAAACCATGTTGATTTCATGTTGTATGGACGGTGTGGTGATGTTTGATGTTGTAATGACGATTGAAAACGCACGCTGCGTCCTCGGACGGTAAAGAGGTTAACTTACGATGATTTGACGAACGCAGCGTGTGGCCAGTAGCAGTGCAAGGGTTAAGCATGTCCGCTATTGACCGTTTAACTGATGGAATCTCCACTATGCATGAACTACTCATGTTTTCAATAAGACAACTTCCATGAAGCAAATTTATGCAAAGTTGAATTTGTACAAAAATAGATCATATGAACACGTATTTCCACTTTAATTACTGAAATACATCGGCACATGTTTTGAGCGATCACCCGTCTGAGATTCGCCTGTTACTAAAGACCAGCATATAGGTGGCTGTAGCTGTCCACTGTGGCTGTGGCTGTGGATGTAGCTGTGACTGTGGCTGTGGCTGTGGCTGTGACTGTGGCTGTGGCTGTAGCTGTGACTGTGGCTGTGGCCACCGAAATGATGGTCTTTAATGACAGGCGACAATTTTTTTTTTTTTACTCTGCAGGACTTCTCTTGAGAAAATGCCTGTCTATTGAGACCAAGTTATTTCTTGAAAAAAGGCGGTTGTTCACAACACGCTCTACTGTTTATTAACTCATTCAGCCCGACGCACGTATTTCCCAAATTTTGGAGGCGTCATCTAACGACTATGCACCAGTGGCAGGAGATGGATCGACCATGATAATTCAAGGGCAGTGCCAGATTAGCTTGGCGCCGACTGGCGCCAAGCTAATCTGGCACTACCCTTGAATTATCATGGTCGACCCATCTCCTGCTGTAGAGCGTCAGGGCTGATTGGGTTAACGGTCTTGGCGCACAGATCCAGCAGTAGTAGTGTTCAACTTTTAATTTTGTACAGAGCAGAAGAAAAAGTGTCTGTGTGTGATAAGACCGCCCTGGTTTGTCGCCATCGATTTAGCGTATTCGTGTAAAGAAGAGGGAGACAGCCAGTGTGAAATTAGAACTACGAGCTGTTGGCTCCAGGCCGAAATCGGTCACACTGACCACAGGGGCGAGGGAATTCAGGAGTTGTGTTTCCTTGACAGGCTCCAGGCGACGCTTCGTAGCCCGCCAAGGGGACACAACTCTTGAATTCCCTGCCCCTGTGGTCACGCGTCACAACACGCGGTCAGTTGAGTGGGTTGTGATGGTTGTAGGGCAGTGTCGGATTGGCTTGTAGGCACGCGTATTTGGCCGCCGTCAGATGTGGCCTTATAATACAATGCGCAACAAGGTCGTGGGACCAACGTCGCCCCGATGATCTTGTGCCCTTTGGGTAGTTGCCTGCTCGACGTTTAAACTAACAAGCTTATTTGGCAGTACCCTGGAGCTATCACTGGTGAATTTAATACGTCTCCCGTGTTGATCAGGGTGAATGTTTTGTGTTAGGATTTCAATGCTTCTCCCCAATGCGCAAATGGCCATCGGGCCGACGTCGGCCGAAGTCGGCCCGATGGCCTTTTGCGCGTTGGGCCATTTCTTGCACCAAAATTTTGACAATCTCCTCTGTCCCGCCCCTCCCCCCCCCCACCCCCTCCCCACCCAAAAATATATACAGAATATAAAAAAAATAAATCAGAGCCGCATAACTCTGTTGACCACGCTGATAAATGTTTAGGATTTGATTCTAGAAAGATCATTTTATTCTTTAGTAAAACGTCTTGAAAAAAAAAGAACGCACAAGTTGAGATATTGTCCTCTTGTCCCCCCCCCCCCCTCCACCAACTTCCACCCCCTTATCGTTAAATTCGAGTTATTTACTCTTCCATGTTAGTTGAGCCTAAGCTGTTGTTGTTGTTGTTTTTGGCGTTGCTGTTGTTGTTTTGGGTTTGGTGTTCATGTTTTATCGAACGAAGTAAACTTTTAGTGCAGTAAAGCAGATGGTGTTGAACGATTGTCAAGTTGCTTACTGGACATGGATGTCGCGAAGCTGTGACGTTTACATACAATAAATTATTGCAATAAATCATATCGTCCCTTGTCTGTGTTACACTGATTTCACTACACTCCCAGTAAACCAAAGGTCTTCGGGCTCGCGACGGCCGCAGTGGGTCGGAGCACGGATGTTCTCGGGGCCACTGCGGCCGTCACGGGCCCGAGGACGTTTTGCTACTCGGGCTGTCAGTCGTGAGAACATGGTGTGCCTTCCTGGTGTGTTCGCCATGCCTATACTGCACTTTATATACTCTGACCTCCTTCGGATATGAAATGTAGGTCAAAACTGCACGTGCTTTGACGAAACGGTGTATAAATAGACCGGAGAAAACACGCGATGACGCGCGTTTGTCCCGGGCTTTTAATCGGCCACCGTTTTCGTCGAAACTGATTCAGACGTGGGAACTGACTTTGACCTACTGGCTCTGATCTCCGGAAGTCGCCTATTTGCGATAGCCCGAATACCTGCCCGTCATAATCAGAGCGGGGTAGTTTTGAGCCCTTTTTAGCCCCACTTTTTAAAAAAATCTCGCTTCAAAGCTGAGAGACATTTAGATGGCAGTTACTGGCTTTGGACTAAGTAGTTTCCGGCAAATGGCGGTTTGTGCCGCCAGGAAGGAACCAAGGGATCTAACTATTTTTTTTTTGTTGCTTTGTCCAGCGCTGAGTTCTTTCCCTTAGTTTTTGTGTGTTATTGTGTATTATGGTATTCACCCCTTCAATGCCAAACGACGTACATTTTGTTTCTGAAATCCGTGTTCACTGAACGACCAAAAGCCACAACCTGTCTAATGATCAAAGACACAAAGTTGTCTCAGAAAGAGGCATAGTTCCTCATGAGCCCTCGCTGTCGCGGGGGCTCATGAGGATCTATACCTCTCGCAATTAGATCGTGTACACCTTTTTTTATCGGCAATGGAGGGGTTAATACTTGTTGTGGAGTTGGCTGGAACAGCACCAGAATCCGGTGGTTGTATGGAAATCACCCACACCGTTATTGAAGTGAACCCTTTTAGCGTCATGGGCGCATTTCCCGAATTTTGGAAGTGTTACTTGACGAATTTGTACCATTTGCAGGAGGTGGATTGATCATTGACCATGATAATTCAAGGCGCCAAGCTAATCTGGCACTACCCTTGAATCATCATAGTCTATCCATCTCCTGCTGTAATGTGTTGGCGTTGTAAGAGTTACCTCGTCCATGGTGGGGTTTGCTGTCATCATGTATCAGTAAAGGGGGGTTTCAGTGTTGTCTTGCCCCACCTTATTTCTTTCTAGCCTTCTTTTGACAATTCGTGTGAGCAGGCACATAACCGATGTGTGCTACTGCTCCTTGTGGGCAGCGGGGCAACACACTCACGTTCAAAGTTGAAGAATAGCAGGCACATAACCGATGTGTCAGCGGGGCAACACACCCACGTTCACAGTTGAAGAATAGCAGGCACATAACCGATGTGTGCTACTGCTCCTTGTGGGCAGCGGGGCAAGACACCCACGTTCACAGTTGAAGAATAGCAGCACATAACCGATGTGTCAGCGGGGCAAGACACCCACGTTCACAGTTGAAGAATAGCAGGCACATAACCGATGTGTGCTACTGCTCCTTGTGGGCAGCGGGGCAACACACCCACGTTCACAGTTGAAGAATAGCAGGCACATAACCGATGTGTCAGCGGGGCAACACACCCACGTTCACAGTTGAAGAATAGCAGCACATAACCGATGTGTCAGCGGGGCAACACACCCACGTTCACAGTTGAAGAATAGCAGCACATAACCGATGTGTCAGCGGGGCAACACACCCACGTTCACAGTTGAAGAATAGCAGGCACATAACCGATGTGTCAGCGGGGCAACACACCCACGTTCACAGTTGAAGAATAGCAGGCACATAACCGATGTGTCAGCGGGGCAACACACCCACGTTCACAGTTGAAGAATAGCAGCACATAACCGATGTGTCAGCGGGGCAACACACCCACGTTCACAGTTGAAGAATAGGAGGTATAAATCCGTCGAATAAAACAAAACGTTAATTATAAGCAAGACATTTGAAAGGAGATCTGAACTTCTAACTAATAATAATAATAATAAAGGGCATTTACATCGCGCTGAATCCCCATGATCAGTGGACTCTAAGCGCGCTACAAAAAATGTATGTGTGCAGAATCTCACAACATTTACAAATTTAATCTACGCACACACATACAACTGAAACACGCATAACAAAACCATTTCCGAGTTAAACGCATTTTGATAATAATAATAGTATTTATATGGCGCATTTCTCATATTTATATATAACTCAATGCGCAGGACATAGCCGCGAACTGAACCCAACAAGCACGCTCACGTGAATCACGCGCATTCCCTCACACACTGTACATAAACACAGAACATTCACGTGATGCTAAGGGCAAGCTCAAGCGAGCTACTGAAATATGCTGATGATGCTGATGCGCCACCACGATGGGACTACACGGTCAACAAAGGGAAGACCTAAGATCAAGGCCACCACGATGGTGCTAAACGGTCAGCAAAAGGAGGACCTAAGATCAAAGCTACCATGATGGTGCTACAAAGTCAACAGAAGGAAGACCTAAGATCAGCACCACCGCGATGGCGCTACGCGGTCAACAAAATAATGGATGACCTGTGATCGTCCAAGCCACCATGATGGTGCTAAACTCTCCCTTTATTGCTTGCAGAAGTTGTTGCTTGGGTTTGGGCCTTATGGCTTTGATGGATCAATCAACTAATCAATCAATCAATCAATCAATCAGTCAATCAATTAATCAATCTGTCTATCCAGCCAACCATCCATCCATCTAATTCTCGTCCAGTTGGTGGCGGAAAGTCGCTGCAATGTAAATTTCGTCTGCCCGAACATGCCGTCTCACTTTTATTGCCTGAAAGCTGACGGCTTACGTCAAATAAAGTATTATTGTTTGTATTATAAATATGTCTGGCGTCATTTTGTTGACGTCATATGCAAGACCTGATGACGATGAAACGATTAAATTGAAGGCAGACTTTTCCGTTGAAATTATTGCATCTTGTTCGAAGGTTTCTGCTATCAACAACGAAAGTTATTAAATGATTTCTTTGCTCTGAAAAGAAAAAGATGTCGGGCAGAAATACGTGAGGATTCTAAAGCGACAGCTTGTTTTCATCGACTGAAGCAATTTGCAAATTGACGTAACGAAACATAGGACAGTTCTTTGAACCAAGTGACAATATTTGCAGACTTTTTGTGCCTTTTATTACGGTAGAAAATCCAGGGATGCCAACTTTGCGATTCATACGAAGGTATCTGCCTGCAAAATGGAGCACTAGGTTACTGTAAGTATCATTCCCACTGAATAACCGACGCCATTCCTGTCCAGCTTGAAGAGCCTAGATCCTTATGAGCCCCTACAGTCGCACTTCTCATTGCTGCAGTTGCAGGGGCTCATGAGAATCTAGACCTCGAAGGTTTGGTTCAAATCGAACACAGACGAGTAGGATGTACAGCATGATCAGCAGCAGAAAACAGTGGCTTGTGTCATCAAATACGACACGCTTTATTACTGATTCAAGGTGACCCGCATCAATAGCTGCGGAAGTGTCGTATAGCGTTGCCGCCGGCAACGCTAAACGACACTTTCGCAGCTATTGACGCGGGTCACCTTCAATGAGTTCATCATGTTTGTGCGGAGAAGTACCCAACGGAGAAAGAAACACGCTTAGAAAAGACGGGTACAACACAATTTATTAATATTTCGGGTAAATACCCTTTGTCAAAATAGACAAACAAACAAACAGAGAGATTAGCCGCTACTTATCTTCAATGGCAGAAAGAATGTGCAAATGTGCCACATTCTTTCTGCCAATGAAGATAAGTAGCGGCTAATCTCTCTGTTTGTTTGTTTGTCTATTTTGACAAAGGGTATTTACCCGAAATATTAATAAATTGTGTTGTACCCGTCTTTTCTAAGCGTGTTTCTTTCTCCGTTGGGTACTTCTTTGCATATTACACGCTTGGCAGTCACCTTTTTGGTCTGGATTGTTTGTGCGGGGTTTTGTCGCAATGTGAGCGCGCGTATATTTGGTGTGTGTGTGTGTGTGTGTGTTTATGTGCGCGCGCCCTTGCGTGCGTACGTGTGTGTGTGTGTGTGTTTGTGTGCGCGCGCCCTTGCGTGCGTACGCGTGTGTGTGTGTGTGTGTGTGTGTGTGTGTGTGTGTGTGTGTGTGTGTGTGTGTGTGTGTGTGTGTGTATGTGTGTGTCCACCATAATCGTATCGATTCTTGTGAACTTCAGCCGGCGTCTCCGTATCTACGGGGAATCCTGTTCATATTTTCCCCTAAACTGCTTCAAATTTCTGTTGCTTTTTGTGACCCAGCATCGCGAGTATTGGCGTGATCGGGCTGCTTCGTTTCTGGCCGTCTAGCAAGCTGCCCACAGTGGAGCCGCCGACACCACGACTCAAGTCTTGTACGGAGTTTGTGGAGAACGAGAGCGAGAGGAAGGGCAAGAGAAACATTGTCTATGTACCGGTAGGGACTGTCGACGTAATTTCAACAGCACACACTCACAAGCCGATTCATGCGTCGCACACGAACACACAGACAACCGCACGCACAACCACGTCCACAAATGCACACACACAAAGCCGATTTTTAAAAAATGCAATACTTGTGTGGGTTGTTAGTTTGGCAAGGTGGCTGACTAGTTGTTAACCCGCTCACTGCCGGGATGCAAGAGACACGGATCCTGTTGAGCCCGGGGGCTGATCAGTATCCATGCCTCTTCCTGAGATCGACTGGCATCCATGTTGCGTGGGCAGTGCTGGCTTGTGGTCGCTGGATCAACGAAGAGCTCAGACTCGATGCCCGTTGGTGATGAAGGGAGCTGGATGACGGATTAACCACCTTGGTGTCTGTCTGTAACCGTTACCAGTGGCCACATGCACAAGGGGGTTAACCTACTTTATCCCAAAGGCAGGTGTCACGTAACGACAGTCCCAGGTGCAGTAGATGGATCGACCATGATAATTCAAGGGTAGTGCCAGATTAGCTTGGCGCCTGACGGCGCCAAGCTAATCTGACACTACTCTTGAATTATCATGGTCGATCCATCTCCTGCTGTAGTGCGTCTGGGCTGAATGTGTCAACGCTTGCTTTCCAGATTCTTCGTAGCGCCAGCACGACCCTGCACAACATGTTTGCTCGCTACGCCATACGCCATAACCTGAACGTCGTCCTGCCCCAGCTGCATGCAGAACGAAACAGCTCGTGCAAGTACTGCTTCACCAGCTTGAAGCGCAGAGACATAGTGCCCATCCCCAGCGGGCAACAGTACAACGTGCTGATCAATAGACACGTCTTCAATCGCCCCTCCATCAAGAGGTACACACAGTCCTTTGCTTCGTACTCTAGCAGTGACGTAGGAATTGGGGGACCCTGCCCACCCCCCACCCCCCTACCTCCTTACTCCCCTTTTCCCCGTGCTCCACCCCTCCCCACCCCCACCCCCACCCCCCCGCACACACACACCCCAACCCGTCACCGCGCGATGAAGGTGTGGAGCCAGAGTATCTCCTGCTCCTTCCCACCAAATGTTTTTGGGAGAAAAACAAAGTTTAAAATAAATCATATTTTGAGGGGAAAAAATGTTTTTGGAAGAACAAAATCTTTATGGAGAAGGAAATGTCATGAAATTTGATTGCAGTTTCCATTTGTTTTTTACGAGGCTGGACTGTAGTTTCCTTTCCTTGCAGCACCCTTCCCTCCTCCTCTCTTCCCCCCCCCCCCCCCCATTTAAACAATAATACGCCAGGCATGCTGACCCTCCCCTCTCCCCCTATGCCCCCCCCCCCTCCCCCCACCATATAAAAAATATCCTCCTACGCCAACGTCTAGTCTGCGTCTTGACCTCCACAACAGGACATTCCTATTTTCGTTCACTTGCGATAGTAAAGGGAGTCTGTGTTTTGGGCTAATGGTTGTCCGTCGGCCGTCGTCCGCGGTAAACTTTAACGTTTGCATTTTCTCTGAGGCAGTTGAAGCCACAGTCTTCACACTTGGCAAAGGGTACTTTGTGACATACCAATTTCAGTGACGTTTCTCAAAGGCCAAGGTCACTTGGAGCTCTAAAATGGGTCAAAATAGAGGAATAGGGTGTGTGTGTGTGTGTGTGTGTGTGGGGGGGGGGGTGCGGTGGGGGAGTTTAGGCGAGCAGACCTACAACTCGTTTCTCCCATTCAGGTTGGAACCCGGGACCCTCTGGACTAGACGTGTCCCCTTGGACTTTTATTCCCGCACTCGGTGCTTTGTGTGACGTGCGTGTTAAACCCCTCACTGCTGGACAAATGAGACCCTCCGACTGGAAGAGGCAAAGATCCTCATGACCCGCCGCATCTGCGGTAAGTTATCTGCGGGGGCTGATGAAGTTCTTTGCCTGGTGCTGACCCAGTTCAGACACGCGTTCCGTGTACTGATGGGATTATACGTTGTTGAATTTGCCCTGCTTTTAAAGACATAATTGTGCGTTGACTGGCGGTGATGGGGTTTGTACAGTCGTGCCAATATTACCGTTCAACGTTGTCCGTCCTGTTGTGGGAACCTGACCGGCATTGCTTGTGGGTCTCCCGTCAGGGTGGTGCCCCCAGGAACGTTCTACTGTACCATGATGCGAGACCCCTTCGCGCGCTTTAAGTCTACTTTGCACACCTTCCCTGAGGTTCAGGACCTGAAGGAGCTGGCCTTCAACACCACAGTGCCGTACCAGAAATTCTCCGACGCAAAGATACAGGAGGAAACGGAGTTACACCCGTACTCCCACCTCATCTTCAACAGGGCATCCCAGGACACCGGCCTGTCTATGAGACAAAGCAAGGCAAGGGTTGTTGTTGTTGTTGTTGGGCATTAGTCATGATAGAAACACACTTTGAAAGAACAAAAAGTGGTCATGTCCTTGTCGTTAACTCATTCAGCCCGGCGCACGTATTTCCCAAATTTTGGAGGCGTCATCTAACGACAATGCTCCTGTTGCAGGAGATGGATCGAGGGCAGTGCCAGATTAGCTTGGCGCCGACAGGCGCCAAGCTAATCTGGCACTACCCTTGAATTATCATGGTCGGCCCATCTCGTGCTGTAGTGCGTCAGGGCTGAATGGGTTAACATGTTGTGAAGCGTGTCGTTTTCTTTTGCTGGCATTTCCTGGCATTTTGTATGCTGGGCAGCCACTGATTATCCCCTGTCACTGCAGCCACACAAATACGGTGTACGTCCCAAGTCTGGTCAACGCGACAGAGCTCCAGCAGCCCCATGCCCAATGGATACAAAGCGGTTTCAGCAAGAGGTATAGATCCTCATGAGCCCCCGCAATTGCGGTAAGTTAGTGCAATTGCGGTAAGTTAGTGCAATTGCGGTAAGTTAGTGCAATTGCGGTAAGTTAGTGCAATTGCGGTAAGTTAGTGCAATTGCGGTAAGTTAGTGCAATTGCGGTAAGTTAGTGCTATTGCGGGGGCTTATGAGGATCTATACCTCTTGCAGTTGTGTGGTGTCCGTTCTTTTCGTTGAGGAAGAGAAAGATGTATGGCACAAGTTCCTTATCTTCCTCTAGTTATACCGATGGTGTGCTGAAGAGGTCGCCTAAACCCAAACAGCTGCAAACACCGACAATACAATCTGGAGACATAGACCTGGGTGTGGGGTTGGGGGTGGTGGTGGTCGGGGGCGCTTCCGTATTCATTGCTACCAGTCACTGACTAAGTGCACCCGTCTTTCCTATCTTTTTTTTGGTGAAAACTAGATCTATGATCATTGGTCGATAATGCACAATTTTCTTCCCTGACAGTGCTTTCTGGCTCACGTGCAAAGGAAAAGTGAGTCTATGTTCTGGGCCAGTGGTCGTCCGTCCGTTGTCCGTCGTCCGTGGTAAACCTTACACATGCCCGGTTTTGAGGCCGATTCCCGATCAGTTTCGAATCGGTAGGTGATCGGGCCGGACTAAAAAAACGTGCACTGCCACACATTTTCCGACTTGTTTAGCCGACCGGTTTGAACCGAAGATCAAAGTCGTACCTGTTCTGCAAAATGGCTGCTAGTTTTGACAGTGATGATGATGTGCTTGCATTATCAGCAGTTTTGCATCATATTCGGGAAGAGGCGTGCGAAACATCAGCAACGGCGGTGGTACTGATCACAACAGGCGTGTCCCGCCATTTGCAAACTGAAACGACGTGCTTTGCGAGACGCGCTCTGATTGGTTGAATCTTACAACCGGGGCCGATTCGGATCGGAAAAATAGAGCAGGTTCTATACACCCGATTCCCAGCCGATTGGGACCGGATCGGATAATTGACGTCATCCGATCGCAATCGGATCGGAATCGGCTTCAAAATCGGGGCACAACCGGCACGTGTGGCGGGGCCTTAACGTTGGCATTTTCTCTGAGACTGTTAATGCCAAACTCTTCAAACGTGGCCCAAGGATACTTTGTGGCAAGACCTTTCTAAACTTACCAATTTGATTGACCTCTCACAAAGGTCAAGGTCGCAGGGGATCAGGAAATAGGTAACAAATAGCTATATTTTGACATATTTTGTTTTCTCAAATAATATGCACAACTTCAAACACAAACTTGGTACAAAGATACTTGATGGGAAGGCCTTTCTATACATACTAATTTGGATGACCCCTCGGAAAGGCGAACGTCACAAGAGCTCAGGAAAAAGGTAATAAATAGCCATATTTTGACAAAAGATGCTTTTTCTCAAGTACTATTCACAACTTTAAACCCAAACTTAGTACAGAGATACCTGAGGGCAAGACCTATCTACGCATACTAATTTGGATGAGCCATCTGAAAGGTCAAGGGTCACATGAGGTCAGCAAATGTGTGTAAAATGCCAATGTTTGATAGAATTGTAGTTATTATCAACAGTTTTGCAAACTTTTCAATCAAATTTAGCACAAAGGTAGCTGATGATGAACAGACCTTTATACACTAATGTCAAAGGTCAAGGTTCACGGGGGTTTGACAGATGTGTGAAAACTCTGAGAAAAGTTTGAGAAAAAACCATGGATTTTGCTGGTGCAGAAGCTGAGTATCACAAAGGTCACACATATAGATCGGTCATACACGTGAGCCATAAGGGCTTTGGCTTTCATGTATCTCTTTTTTTTCGCAGAACAAAAATGACATGTGGAGGCACATCCGCCTTTTGGACAAATACATGAACCTGGTGATGATCATGGAACAGTTCAGCGAGTCCCTCATCCTCCTGAAGCGGAAAGCGCACCTTGACTGGCAGGACATCTTATATTTGCATGTAGGATTACACACACACACACACACACACACACACACACACACACACACACACACACACACACACACACACACACACACACACACACACACTCACACACACACACACACACCATCACACACACACACACACACACACACACACACAACCTCTCTGCATATCGTGTTACCGCGCTGCAAAAAAAGGTCAGACCTGGTTTATTCGCATTTCATGTTCATAGTGCGGTTTTGTTTGCGACAAACGACTACAGTCAACAAACGAGTTCGAGCGGCTAGCCAACATCTACCATAAGCACAGACCCGTGGAGCCGTAATACTGAGGCGGACCGGTACACAAACATGATACTTGCATGAAGGCCCCGGGGTAGAACCTGAGTTGCTTGTATATAGAATCTTACATCGGTGTTTAGGTGATACTGACAATCTCACTCGAGTGGTTTTAAAACCTTATCCTACGAGCGAAAGCGAGTAGGGTAAGGTTTTAAGACCACGAGAGTGAGATTCTCAGGATCACCTAAACACTGATGAAAGAATCTATTTCTTTCTCACCTTTTTCTTGGCATGAATCCGATGTCAGCTGGTCTTCGGCACACACCTAGTCACAACCCAGCCGCCATTGTGTCTTGGCAAAAGTCTTGACGTCATTTACTTTGTAATGTGACGTCAATATTTTGGATGCCAGACAAATGTTCCTAACAGCGCAGTACATAACGCCACAAGACCAGTTGTCACTGTGAAATGATGTCATTGCGCTTGAGCTGAAAGTAGGTCAAGTTTCAATATCGCGTGTGCCCATACCTATTTGTTGACCAGACTTTCTACAGGACAATGTTGTGCACACTTGGCCGTTCACGTAACACGGCTGTATCTCACACGTATGATACTGCCAAGCTGTAACACGCGTGCATCTCTTCCTGAAGGCAGCAAAGCAGGAGATGTGTAAGAAAGCGTATTTCATGACAGGTGTCACTGTATGCTGATCTGCGATACGGCCTCTACACCATTAGGCCCAATAAGGCAATGGCACGTAGAGCTGAGAGCGCCAGTGTCGCTTGGTGCTGGTACGTTGTGAAGGCTGCCGTTATTCTGCAAAAACCTTTGTTTTCATCCCTACGTCACACGACCAAATCTTTAGCGCAAATCGTACCATGTGACTGAGCTACAAAAAACCCTTGTAGCGACAAATGGCGGACTTCTTGTAGCCCTCTTTGTGGATGTTCTATAAATGATCACCAAAACGTTCTAAAGTAAAAAGTTACTTAGTGTTGTTCGAAACAACAGGCACACTACTGGAGACGGTAACGTCATGAAATTTTAAATTACGTCATAAGTATATTATGTATAAATATACATTCCTTTTTACCTCAGTAATGTCTGGCGTGATCCGAGTCGGAAGATTTCTTCTCGATTTCTTTTACGAAAATAGTGAAGGAATGAAAACAAATACGTTATTGATATCAGGGACTTGCTTTACGGACCCTTGCAGGCCTTCGGGGTACAATGGTTCCTTTGACCTCCCTCAGGCCTTCAAGGGTCCGTGTAGCAAACTCCTGCTATCAATAACTTACAATTATTATGTTCATTTATTTATTTTTTTTTATATAGAAAAACGAGAATTTCGTTGTATAAGAATGAAATCTCGCTTTTCTAAAGAATGATCATACTGCCTTTTGCAATATAACGACGGAAAAGAAACCTTCGTACACTTGTGACGTCAGATAACCTGCCGCATTGTTGCTATTACCACTAATACACAATCCACACCAAACAGGGGACTGCCAAGCGTGTAAAACGGAGAGAAGAAACCATCAGAAACACGCTTAGACTAGACAGTTACAACGCAATTAGATTGTATTGTAACTGTCTTTTCTAATCGTCTTTCTTTCTCCGTTGGATTCTTCTCTACCACTAATACACACACTAATACAGAACTACCCGTGAACTGTTATATTCGAAAAAAATTGTTGCATGTGACGTCTCTCAAATTCCTTGAAACAAAAGTGTTAAAGTATTTAACTCACTCTACCCCAGCCCCACCACAGCAAGATAAGGATTGACCATGATAGTTCAAGGGTGATGCCAGGATAGCTTGGCGCCTATGGGCGCCAAGCTATTCTGGCATCACCCTTGAACTATCAGGGTCGATCTGTGTCCTGCACTGCAATGCAGTTTTCAGAGAATAACGGCAAAATGTGGTGATTTCGGTCTTGGGGTAGAATGAGTTAACTCACGCTGTCAGTCACGCTGTAGTTTGTTGTTGTTAGCATTTGTCTGTTCCACGTTACCACTGTAAGTTGTGATCCCCGGCCAACCATGTTGAGAGGTAAAGCGCCGCCAAACTTGCCTTTGTTTTGTTTTGGTACTAAAGTCATTGCACAGTACGCTTTTGTTCGTTACCGTTATGCGGTGGGGTGGGATGCGGTGATGGGGAGTGTGGGTTCTGAGGCTCTTTTACAGATCATTTGCGGAGAGTGTTTTGAGATTTTGGCTCACGTGCAAAGCAAAAGTGAGTATGTTCTGGGCCAGTGGTCGTCCGTCCGTTGTCCGTCGTCCGTCCGCCGTCGTGCATGGTAAAAACTTTAACGTTACCGTTTTCTCGGAGACTATTCAAGCCACAGTCTTCAAACTTGGCCCAAGGATACTTTGTGGCAAGACCTTTCTCAACACACCAATTTCAGTGACCTCTCACAAAGGTCAAGGTCACAGGGGATCAGGAAATATATCAAAAATAGCTATATTTTCACATAATTATTTTTTTCTCAAATACTATTCTGATTTGGTTGATCCCTCGGAAAGATCAAGGGTCAAAAGAGCTCAGGAAATAGGAAAACAAATAGCCATATTTTGACAAAAGATGTTTTTTTTCTCAATTACTATTCATAACTTCAGACACAAAATTTTTACAAAGATACCTGATGGTAAGACCTTTATATGCGTACTAATTTGGTTGATCCCTCGGAAAGGTCAAGAGTCACAAGAGCTCAAGAAATAGGTCCAGAAAGGCCATATTTTGACAAAAGATGTTTTTTCTCTAAGACTATTCAGAACTTCAAACCTAAACTTGCTACAGAGATACCTGATGGTAAGATCTATCTATGCATACTAATTGGATGACTCCTCGGAAAGGTCAAGGGTCACAAGAGTTCAGGAAATAGTTCAAAAATAGACATTTTGACAAGAATTTATTTTTCTCAATTACTGTTCACAACTTCAAACCCAAACTTGGTACCGAGATACCGATGGTAAGATCTATCTATGCACACTACTTTGGATGACCCCTCGGAAAAGGTCAAGGTCACAAGAGGTCGACAAATGTGTATAAAATGCCAGTTTTTGATAGAATTATAGTTATTATCAACCTTTTTAGAAACGTTTTAATCAAATGTGGCACACAGGTAGCTGATGATAAGACCTTCCTATGTATACTAATTTAGTCGAATCATTGCAAAGGTCAGGGGTCACAAGGGTTTCACATATGTTTGAAACTGATTAGCCTTGAACGGACCATACAAATCTGCTCCAAGATCATTGGTGAGCCTCAGAAACCTATGTAGTCTTTTTTACCAGCAGACAGTGAAGAATGTAATGTCCATTATTAGCCAAAAAGACCATATTTTACATACAAAATTTGAACTGTTGTCCTCAGCCCGCGGTACGGATGTCACAGCTGTAAGACAAACAGAAAGCAAACAGAACAAACACCGCTGTTGTTCTTTTGAACAAAGTGGCATAGACCTTTATTAAATGTATTCAGCTGTGACATCACTCACATCAGTACTCGAGCATGAGGGGGATGGAAAGTGCTAGTCCTGTTCTTGTAAGGTTTATGTGATAACATTTTTTTTTAACAATATAATTTTTGTCAGTATTAGTATAGTTGTCAGTATTAGTATAGTTGTCAGTATTAGCATAGCTGTCAGTATTAGTATAGCTGTCAGTATTAGTATAGCTATCAGTATTAGCATAGCTGTCAGTATTAGCATAGCTGTCAGTATTAGTATAGTTGCCAGTATTGGTATAGTTGTCAGTATTAGCATAGTTGTCAGTATTAGCATAGTTGTCAGTATTAGGATAGTTGTCAGTAGTCAGTATTAGTATAGCTGTCAGTATTAGCATAGATGTCAGTATGAGTATAGTTGTCAGTATAGTTGTCAGTATTAGTAGTATAGTTGTCAGTATAGTTGTCAGTATTAGTATAGTTGTCAGTATAGTTGTCAGTATTAGTATAGTTGTCAGTATTAGCATAGTTGTCAGTATTAGTTTAGTTGTCAGTATTTGTATAGTTGTCAGTATTAGCATAGTTGTCAGTATCAGCATAGTTGTCAGTATTAGTATAGTTGTCAGTATAGTTGTCATTATTAGTATAGTTGTCAGTATAGCTGTCAGTATTAGTATAGTTGTCAGTATTTGTATAGTTGTCAGTATTCGCATAGTTGTCAGTATTAGCGTAGTTGTCAGTATTAGTATAGTTGTCAGTATTAGTATAATTGACAGTATTAGTATATTAAATTTTGTCAGTATTAGCATAGTTGTCAGTATTAGCATATCTGTCAGTATTAGCATATTCAGTTTTGAAAAAAAAACATGAATTTTGTTGGTGCAGAAGAAATCCCTTTACTTATTGTCACACGTGTGGATCGGTCATACATGTCCATCTTATTCAATTTTCCTTCAGTTGACATATTTATATGCTCCCGTCCAAACTGGAATTGTCCCTCCATGGGATAAATAAAGTTTTTGACTTGACTTCACTTGATTTGGCTTGGCTTGACTTGGCTTGACTTGGCTTGGCTTGGCTTGACCTGACTTGACTTGGCTTGGCTTGGCTTGACTTGACTTGGCTTGACCTGGCTTGACTTGGCTTGGCTTAACTTGACTTGGCTTGGCTTGGCTTGGCTTGGCTTGGCATGGTTTGGCTTGGCTTGGCTTGGCTTGTCAGTATTAGGCGAGGCGTGACTGTGACTTGGCTCATGACTTGGCTTGGCTTGGCTTGACTTGACTTGACTTGACTTGGCTTGGCTTGGCTTGACATGACATGACATGGCTTGGCAAGGCATGGCATGGCTTGGCTTGACATGGCTTGGCTTGGCTTGGCTTGACTTGACTTGACCTGACTTGGCTTGACTTGACTTGGCTTGGCTTGACTTGACTTGGCTTGGCTTGACTTGACTTGGCTTGGTTTGACTTGACATGACTTGGCTTGGCTTGGCTAGACTTGACTTGACTTGACCTGACTTGGCTTGACTTGGCTTGACTTGACTTGACTTGACTTGACTTGGGTGGGCCAGGGGTGAATTCTGCCACGGGCATAGTGCGCTCAAAACAGTTAAGGATTTTCTCCATTTGGACACCAGGGAAGATTGCCATCTATTTATGAGGTTTTATCAAAAGGACTGAAAACCATTTTATTAGGTAGATAGACCGTGTAAATTCAAGGGTAGTGCCAGATTAGCTTGCGCCCCCAGGCGCCAAGCTAACCTGGCACTACCCTGAACTATCATGATCGATTCTTCACCTGCGTATCATGGATCCGTTGTGTCTTAGTTGCAGAAAGGCAAGCAACACGGGCTTATCTATCTGGATGATCCACGCATGCAGACGTTCATGAAGTGGCAGAGGGCGGACAATGAGATGTACCTGCACTTCTTGACGAAACTATCGTCGGAGGTCGCGAAGGAAGGGCACGGCTTCTACCAGGAAATGGGCGCCTTTGTCAACTTACAATTCATTGTGCGGGACTACTGCCAGCGTGTCTACGACGCGAGTCCGCTGTATGTAGAGGAAACCAAGTGGAACAATGAATTTAACTGGACGAGGCGTGACTGTGACTTGGCCATGGTCCGTGACCAGGACGGAATGACGGAGATCTTGATTGAGCGGGCAGAGGACAAGCTAATGTGCAGTTAACCCGTTCAACTCCACACCCGCATTTCCCAAAATCTGCAGGGGTCACGTGACGACCGTGCTCCCACTGGAACTGGATCGACCGTGATAATTCAAGGATAGTGCCAGATTAGTTTGGCGTCGTCAGGCGCCAAGGTAATCTGGTACTAGACTTGAATTATGATGGTTGATCTATCTCCTGTGGTAGTGCGTTGCAACTAAATGGGTTACACTAGGTAGAAGAGTTAGTAGATGGATGAAAGTAAGCAACACAGAAATCAACACGCTTCAGTAAAAGATGAAAAAATCAGTTGACGTACAAGTCAGCAGACACAAACACACTTCAGAAAGCTACGCACAAAGCAGTTCACTTAACCTAACCCATTCAGGCCTGACGCCCAACAGCATGAGATGTTGACAATTCGCTGTTTGATGTATGTATGGTAGTATCATCAGCAAATAAGTCAGATGTTGCATCGGGATGTGAGATAGAGAATGGCAAATCATTGATAAATATGTTAATAACAATGGGCCCAAAATTGACCCCTGAGCAACACCACACGTTACTTAACCTTCACTCGAGTAATTACCATTAAGCAAAACTTTCTGTCTTCTGTCACTTAGATAGGATGATATCAGATGCACGGTAAAAGATGAAAAAATCAGTTCACGTACAAGTCAGCAGACACAAACACGCTTCAGAAAGCTACGCACAAAGCAGTTCACTTAACCCATTCAGGCCTGACGCCCAACAGCAGGAGATGGGTCGACCATGATAATTCAAGGGTAGTGCCAGATTAGCTTGGCGCCTGTCGGCGCCAAGCTAACCTGGCACTGCCCTTGAATTATCATGGTCGATCCATCTCCTGCAACTGCTGCATAGTCGTTAGATGACGCCTCCAAAATTTGGGAAATACGTGCGTCGGGCTGAATAGGTTAAGGTCACTCAGCATGGTTTCAAACTTGATCAAACGTCCGCGAAACTGTTGGAAACAGGTGACTGTCATATTATGTCTGTCAAACACTGGGACATAGTGAGTCCAGAAATAGGTCACAACAAGCCATATTGCGAGGACAAGTTGCTCTCTCTCTTTCAAATACTGTTTTCGGCTTTAAAACCGAACTTTGTACACAGATACCTGATGATAAGACCTTTCCGTGCATACAAATTTGCATGACCTTAAGAAACATGGGTCACAGGAGGTTGGCAAAAGTGTGAATATTGCTAATTTTGTATAGATGTTTAGTTTTTTTGGCTCACGTGAGATAGCAAAGGCCATCAGGCCGACGTCGGCCGCCATTGGACCGCGCACAGCCGTGCACGGGCCAACGGCCCGATGGCCTTTTAATGGGCCATTAGACGTCTGGTGCCCGTCGTCCGTGTTAAACATGAACATTCGCATTTTCTCGGAGATTATTCCTCAGACTTCAAGCTTGGCCCAAGGGTACTTTGTGGTAAAACCTTTGGAAACATACCAATTTCAGTGACCTCTCGCATAGGTCAAGGTTACAGGAGTCCAGAAAGGAGTAAAAATAGCCATAGATTGTTTCTCCTCAAATATTATACTCCCAGGCGATAAAAACGCAAAAATTGTCGGTAAATGTACCTGCATAAGAAAGCAAGAATATTTTATTAGTTGTTTACTTCAGATCTTCAGCCTAGTACTCTTCACAAAAGGTTGGAAGAGTTATCGTGGCTACCTTGGAGGACACAGGGCTTCATTACTGGTGAAAATAAGCAAAACAGGGCACACTCTGACAAGCACGTTTCCTGTGAGATGTTTTAACATACATGTTGTGTAGATTGCTTATGATGTTATTGACTGCCTCAAAGGGAATTTGACTCACAAAATTTACTAGAGAACCAGAACTTCCGGAGCACATGATTTTTGTTTTAATAAATCTTATTTTATTTAATATGAATTACTTTCAAACCATTTTTGGCTCACGTGTGAAGCAAAAAGTTAATCTATTTTCTGGGCCAGTTATCGTCCGTCCGTCTTCCGGCGTCCGTCCGCCGTCGTCCATCGTAAACTTTGACGTCGGCATTTTCTCGGAGACTATTCAAGCCACAGTCTTCAAACTTGGCCCAAGGATACTTTGTGGCATGACCTTTCTAAATATACCAATATGAGTGACTTCTCACAAAGGTCAAGGTCATAGGGGATCAGGAAATAGGTCCAAAACAGCTATATTTTGTTATTATTTATTTTTTTTATCAAATACTATGCTGTTACGTTTGTGGTTGTGTTATTCCTTGAGAACATGTGTGTGTTAATCATAGGAAAGATCCGATATTCATTGGAGTTATTCTGGATAAGATATATGTACCTTTGTAGTAGGATTCATTTTCTTTTCCACGGAGAATTGCGATCGATTTTTGTTGTGACGCGTAGTTTCGCTACAATGTTGTAAAGTTTGACGTACATTAGACTGGAAGGTTCGAGCAGGGTCGCGATCTTTCTAGTGACCTCAGATATGACGTCAAAGTGGTCGGCAACATTTCGTAACATTGTATCAAAGGCGCTTAGAGGGTACTGGAAATTTGTAGTTATTTCTAGAGCATTCTTTTTCATGAATATTAATAAGTTTTGGTTACGTTTTCTATTCTGATTGGTTGTGTTGTGCGAATTTGCTGTATTATTCTGGAAATCTGTAATAGTATAAAAGACCGTGCTAGGAAGTATATGTGTACATTGTATGAGAGACGCAGTGTGTCAAAAGTGTTGATGCTTTGTAGAAGAGAAAGTGTATCAATGTTGGTGCATTTGTGGATGCATTGTGCGGAGATCGCATCGCTTCAATCAAATATTGTTGGAACTGTTACTCCAGTGTGGCCTATTACCTTGTGCCACGTGTGACGAGTTGCAGCTGAGTGACGTTTCTTTACAAGAACCCTACGTGCGTGCGTCTGGTGTGCCGGTGTGTCATACTACGACATCGGCTACCACGTAAGATATGCACAACTATGCCCAGACACTGCACGTTGCTTGGTTTTTAGCTGTGTCCTGATGCTCCCCATTTCACTTTCAATATCCCCTAATTTTAGTGTCACTGATGACGTCATATAATAATAATAATAATAATAATAATAATAATAATAATAATAATGGATATTTATATAGCGCTTAATCTTACTCAAAAGCTCTAAGCGCTTTACAATCTGTACACAAAAATAAAATACAATGACATATGCACATAACAAACAAAGCACAATGCCCGAACACACCACTTTTACAATAAACTAAACAACAATACATACATAATAATTTATATTCTAATTAACATTCAGTCTAAACAAGGAGGATTGCAGAACTACAACTAAGGCATCAAACACTGGCAGTCATTCAAAGTAAAGCTTGAAGAGGTGAGTTTTCAACGACCTCCTGAAGTCAGAGACAGACTCACTGTTTCTGACCTCAAGAGGAAGTGTATTCCATAACACTGGGGCTTGATAAACAAAAGTGCGCTGACCAAATGTTTTAGTTTTGACAGAAGGTACACACAGCTTCCGTTTATCAGAAGAGGAGCGGAGCTCACGAGAGGGTGTATACACATGCAGCAAAGAGGACAAGTATTCTGGGCCGGTGCCTGAAAGGCAGTTAAAACAGATTGACATAACTTTGTATTGAATACGTGAGGACACAGGTAGCCAGTGAAGGGACTTCAAGATGGGTGTGACATGCTCAGTCTTACGGACTCTCACAACAAGCCGGGCTGCATTGTTCTGAATTTTTTGGAGGCGATCAATGAGATACTGAGGGCAGCCACAAAGCAAAGAGTTACAATAATCTAGCTTGGACAGCACAAATGCACAAACTAGTGTTTTAGTGGCTTCCACGGTCAGCAGGTGACGAACTGAACTAATACGACGAAGTTCCAGATAAGCGGATCTACACACTGCACTGACATGCTGTGACATAGATAACTCGCTGTCAAGTGTAACACCCAGGTTTCTCACACTCGCAGAGAAGCCAATGAGTGTTCCATCCACAGACAATGATGATGGTAAAGGCAGGGACGAAGATAATCTTGGATTAGCTACCAACATTGCTTCAGTTTTGCCATCATTTAACATCAGTTTGTTGGTGGTCATCCATGATTTGACATGGTCAATGCACTGGCTTATACTTTGGACGGCATTCACAGCTCGTTCGACAGTATCACTTTTGTACATCTGCGTATCATCTGCAAATGTATGATGGGAAATGGAGCGACTACAAATCAGGTCGGACAGGGGCTGAACATACAGTAAGAACAATACAGGTCCTAGGACCGAGCCCTGGGGTACACCAAACCGAAGAGGTGATGGCTCAGAACGACAGCTGTCGACAGAAACAATCTGGGATCGTTCAGTCAGGTATGAACTAAACCATGCCAAGACTGTGCCTTCAATGCCAAATACAGATTGAAGACGGCACAGCAAAATTTCATGGTCAATAGTGTCGAACGCACTGGACAGGTCCAGCAAAGCAAGGACTGTGATCTTACGCTCGTCCAAAGCACAAAGCAGGTCATTGAATATCTTCAGCAAAGCTGTTTCAGTGCTACGATGGGGACGATATGCAGACTGGAATACACTGAACAGACTATTAGAGTTGACATGCTTTAAAGTTTGAACAAGGACAATTTTCTCAAGAATCTTTGATAGAAATGTAAGATTGGAAACTGGGCGATAGTTTTTCAGTACATTTGGGTCTAAAGATGGTTTCTTCAATAGGGGTTTCACAAGTGCAGTCTTGAAGCTTTCAGGAAAAATACCAGTGGAGAGAGAGTTGTTGATGACTTGTGTAATGGCAGGCAACACTTCATCCAGGCACTCGTACAACAAGGGAGTGGGTATGGGGTCTAACTGACAAGTTTTTGGGGCAGTGTTCGTGATCACTTTTCTGACCTCATCCTCTAGCACAGGTTCGAAGGCTGAGAGAGGTTCTCCACTAAAGCGTTTTTCGGTGAACAAAACTGAAGTGGGCATGAGATCCAGAGAATCACGAATTTCGCGGACCTTATCAATGAAGTAATCTGCAAAAAGCTGAGGCAGCTGGCACGGGGGAAATGTAGTGGGAAGAGGTGATGGAGTCTTCTTCACCATAAGCTTATTGGTCACATTATACAACTCTTTGCTTGTTGTGCACTCACTGATCTTCCTGTTGTAAAACGAAGATTTTGCTCCGTGAACAATCTCATTTACATGCTTCTTAGAACATGTGTATATCTGCTTGTGAACAGTCAACCTAGTTGAGCACCACATTCTCTCAGCTTGGCGCCGCATCTGCTTAGCCGAACGCAGCTCTTTGCTCACAAACCTATACCACGGGCTGATTCTATGAGCTGACTTTTTACGCTTTGAAGATGGTGCATGATTGTCAAAGACAGTGCGTAAACATGAATCAAACTCCTCGGCACTAGGACTAGGATGGTGAGACAGTGACTGAACGAGGTCAGCCTTGAAGGCTAGTCTGTCAATGGCACGAACATTGCGCACTATGGTAAGCATAGGCACTGGAGGTGGGACTATGGCCCTCAAATGACTGATCACACAGTAATGGTCTGAACATATTGCATCAGAAACCTGTGCTGAGCACAAGATATCATCGTCACATCTATGAAGGATCCAGTCAATAGTATGCCCTTGTCTATGAGTTGGTTTGTCGACAACTTGTAAAAGACTGAACATGTGTAAAATGTCCATGAGTGCAGAGGTGGTGTGGTGCTTCTGATTGTCAAAGTGGATGTTAAAGTCACCAAGGACTATCAGACTGCCAGCAAGAGAATTACAGTGATCGAGAAGATCATGAAATTGATCAACAAACATTGAATCAGTTAATTTGTTCTTGCGGTATGTCATCGATGTGAGATTGTTAAGACTAAACATTCCATTTACACGCGACATAATAATATAATAAGCGCATTAAATAGGCGCTTTATCCCAATTGAAAATCGGCTCAAAGCGCCGCCGCGAACTGAACCCAACAAGCACGCTCACGTGAATCATGCGCATTCACTCACACACTGTACATAAACACAGAACATTCACGTGGTGCTAAGGGCAAGCTCAAGCGAGCTACTGTAGTTTTTGGAAATTCAAAATCGTTTGTATTTGAAATTTGATTAAGTGGGCTGAATCTGATACCAAAGTGGAGGGGTCGTCCAAATTAGCACGCACACATCAAGTGTCGCTGTTCCAACTTTGGGCTTGAAGTTGAAAACAGTATTTGAGAGAAGAAAAAGTGTTCACACTCTTCATAAAATTTTCTAATAAATGACGTCAAAATAACCCGGATTAAAGAACATTTACAAAGAAAAGCGCTATAGTGAAAATTCGCGTTTTTATTATTGCCTCATGGTTGATATATATATATATATATATATATATATATATATATATATATATATATATATATATATATATATATATATATATATATATATATATATATATATATATATATATATATATATATATATATATATATATATATATATATATAATTGTAGTTTTGTAGTTTTTTAATCAAAGTTTTTGCCAACTTTTCTGTCAGATTTGGCACGAAGGTAGCTGAGAAAAAGACGTTTCTACGCATACTAAATTAATGGCCCCCCTCGCAAAGGCCAAGGGTCATGGGGGAGGGGTGAGGGGTGTGCAGAACGTTCCAAAATAGCCCTATTTTTACAAACACTTTTTCTTCTCTCAAATACTATTTTCAACTTCAAGCCCAAAGTTGGAACAGCGACACTTGATGTATGCGTGCTAATTTGGACGACCCCTCTACTCCCAAGGTCTAACTTGAGCGGAGTCATAGAGGGCAACCAGCATCTAGCATTAGGTTGTGTCTGGAAAGTGTTCTTGCTGTTAGCAACGACTATCCTTGATTCGTTCTTCGCCCTCTGTCTCGCTATGCTGAATGCATGTCTAGTTTGACTTCATATTATTATGCATGTATGTAATCCATCTCTTGATCCTGAAGTAAATGTTGGCTCACCTGTTCCTTTCCTCTTTTATTGATGATGATGAATGCTTCACAGTGTGTGAACACAAACAGCTGCTAGGCGACGATCGGCAGGGTTGCGTATGGCCCGTCCAAAACACACACACATACACACACACACACATACGCGCGCGCGCGCGCGCGTGTGTGTGTGTGTGTGTGTGTGTGTGTGCATGTACGCAAGTGCATACGGTCATACCTGTTAAAACAACCACGTGTCTAAACAGACCACATATTAATTGTGTCCCATGGTTATCTTTCTGTCACTTAGGCGACCCCGTGTAGAGAGACCGCCTTCAAAAGGCGACAAGTGGGGGAGTTAGGGGAAGGGAGGGGGTCGATTACACAGATCTGTCACGTGATACCGCGATCTGCCCCGTGATATCGCGTTTACTAACAGAAATGTGCAGAGGTTGTATCACACAGTCATTGTCACAATACATGGACATACCGCACGGACAATTCCCGCAACCCTGAATAAGTACAGAGGGTGGAAATAACTTGATAACTAATGGCAAGTGCTTGATGCTTAGTGCGGCTTGTGCAATAGAGAGACGTTAAGTAGCACTACCCTTGAGCTGCCATAGTCCATCAACATCCGCGTTATAGGCAAGGCAAACCAACGGACTGTAGTTCTTTACTGCACTTCCACGTCTATCGCAGTTGGAGCGCGCGCACAGGCTACAGGCCGACGTCAGCCGATGTAGCTGTGCGCTGGCCAACAATTACCTACGTCAAACGTGGGACCGTATTCCTCTTGCTTACTGGGATGCCTTCTCCTTACTATTGACAATCCATCAGGAGCATGAGTGAGCTTAGTCCTGCGCCAGCCACTAAGCAAAGTGCTCCGCTATAGCGGGGTGAGTGTTGTGGCGCTATAGCGGGGTGAGTGTTGTGGCGCTATAGCGGGGTGAGTGTTGTGGCGCTATAGCGGGGTGAGTGTTGTGGCGCTATAGCGGGGTGAGTGTTGTGGCGCTATAGCGGGGTGAGTGTTGTGACGCTATAGCGGGGTGAGTGTTGTGGCGCTATAGCGGGGTGAGTGTTGTGGCGCTATAGCGGGGTGAGTGTTGTGGCGCTATAGCGAGGTGAGTGTTGTGGCGCTATAGCGGGGTGAGTGTTGTGACGCTATAGCGGGGTGAGTGTTGTGGCGCTATAGCGGGGTGAGTGGTGTGGCGCTATAGAGCACCGGTGGATGCGCAGGACTATGCTCACTCATGCAACTGGCCCCAGGCGTGTTTTCCTGTTTTCCACTTCCAGCCTGTTGATAGCAGCTGCCACTATAGCACGCGTACCCTCCATGACGTGTCGAGGGCCGTGCGAGTCAGCACGTGACGCAAGGCGAGGTAAGAAAAAGTAGGTCAGCCTCCTAAAGTTTTCTCATAATACTTGTTGGTTTGTTGTAGTCATGGGAACACTACTAGTCGTGACAGCTCTCTTGGCTTCGGCAGGTAGGTTTATTTTTGGACACCTTCCTTCGAAGTTGTATATTTTCTTTGAATTACAACATTTTGTACAGCTTGTGATCAGCAGTGCACTTAACAAAATAATGTGTTGGCAATTTTTGGTTTCCTGCTACAACTTAGGTCAGCGGTGATAGGTCAAAAGGCATTAGGCACAAACTTATTAGGCACTTTCCATTTGCAATTTCGGTGCATCCAATACCCTGGGTTTGTCTGAACTGTGTTTTGCAGACGATTCTAAATGTAATTCACGTATATGATCCAGATGGCCTCAGAAGTGAAAGCTTCATACTCTAAGCAATAAAGGGTCAATATGTTTATACGGTATACATGCTATATTTATACGGTATACATGCTCTTATTATCATTTTGGGGCTAAAAGCTTCCAATTTGTACACTGCCATATTATGCAAGCTACATTAAGAATAAGAATAAGAATAAGAGTACTTTATTATCTCGAAAAGAGAAATTCGGTTGTGGTACATTTATAACAAATAGTACAAACAAGACATAAAAACATTATAGCATAATTATGAACATTTTCTCCCTGCACTTGCACAGCTACAAATTCCAAATGGATAAAGTAAACACTACAAAATCTTTACACATAACTCTTACACATCTCACACAAACATCTTTTATGGACTGAACTGAGCGGCACTTATACATTCACACCCACCTCTACATATGCATACATAATACATAATACGTGTGTTTCAACCTAGTCCTAACCCTCACTACTTATTATACAAACGTCTCAGTACATTATTACACATTATTACACAAGCTGCATAATTAAAGTCTACCATAATAAAATAATTAGTGGGTAAACACTCAGTAACAACAATCCCAGTATGTCCATGTTCACCACCAAATGAAACACAATATAATCACTTCTCTAAAATCAACAAGCTCCATTCCTACTGATTGCACAGGTAAAGGGGGATATGGGGGAGGAGTTAGGTTTGGGTATGCGTGGATGTACCTACAGATTGCTTAGAGTGATGGATTTGGGGATGAAACTGTGCTGTAGTCTAAGTGTTCTAGCTTTGTGCGTGCGGAGTCTGCGGCCAGAGGGGAGGAGTTCATAGAGGTGGGCAAGGACATGGGATCTGTCTGAAGCTATCCGCCTACCCTTTCTCACCACACGCTGTTCATACAGGGACTCCACACTGTTTTGCTTACTGCCAGTCACTTTGCTGCAGATGTTTACCATTCGTGCCAGGGTGTTCTTGTTCTTCACACTCAGACCTCCATACCAGCACACAGAACCGAAAGTGATGACAGACTCAATAAAAGAGCAGTAAAAAGTTTGAAGGACAGAGGGGTTCACATTCAGCTTCCTGAGTTTCTGGAGGCAGTAGATGCGTGACTGACATTTCTTGTGTATGAGGGAGGTGTTTGCGTTAAAGGACAACTTATCATCTATGACTGTTCCAAGATACTTATACTCAGTCACACGCTCAACAGACACATCATCGATCATCAGAACAGGGACAGGGGCAGGGTTTCTTCGAAAGTCTATCAGTAGTTCCTTGGTCTTACTCACATTTAGGTCTAGAAAATTATCTTTACACCAAACACTAAAACGTTCTACTTCTGCAAAGTAAGTCGCATCATTATTGGAGAGATCTTCTAAGGCAGTGTCATCCGAGTATTTTATAAGAAGGGTAGAGTCAGTGCCACTACAATCGTTAGTGTACAGTGTGAACAGCACAGGGGATAGAACTGTACCTTGAGGGGCGCCTATGGAAGTGGACCTAAGGGATGAGAGAGCTGTTTGAAAGCGAACTGACTGGGTCCTATTTACAAGGAAGTTGACAATCCATAGGATAAGCCTTGGCGTTACATTGTAACAGAGAAGTTTTTTAGCTATGAGATAGGGTTGTATAGTGTTGAAGGCTGAAGAAAAGTCTATAAAAAGAATGCGTACAAAAGAGCCAGGTTTTTCTAAATGTGTGTATGCATGGTGCAGGAGTGTGAGTGTGGCGTCATCAGTACATCTGTTTTGCTTGTATGCAAACTGGAAAGGATCTTGATAGGGCTTGACCTGATCGAGCAGTCTAGAAAGGACAACACGCTCAAAGCACTTCATTACTATAGAGGTGAGAGCTACAGGGCGATAGTCATTGAGTGTCTTGGGCTTGATGTTCTTGGGGACAGGGCAGACTGTAGATGTTTTCCAGAGCCTAGGTACAGTGCAATCCTTCAGAGACCAGCTAAACAAACGGCTATAAACAACAGACAATTGACTGGCACATACTCTCAAAACTCTACCGCAAATATTATCAGGGCCTACTGCTTTCTTAACATTCAGTTTGCTAAAAAGCTTCTCAACCGCCTTGCCATGGATCTTACAGTACTTACAGATAAAGATATAGACCAATGGCTTTAGTTCAAGGGTTGTGCCAGAATAGCTTGGCGCCTAGAGGCGCCAAGCTATTCTGGCACTACCCTTGAACTATTTTAGTCAAACGTAATTCACACACTGGTGTATTCCGAATGATAAGGGGTAAAGATACGAAAGTCTGAAAGTTGTAGAATGGAACAGAATTAGAAATAGCACAACACAGTGCACACATTCTTTTTTAATCTGACACCACTTTTCTTCAGCAGACAGAAAAGAATGTAGCATTACATGTATTCTGTCTTACCACACCTGTTGATGGATACTGACAAGCAAAAGAATTGCGAAATCATTCGTGTCATCGGAAACACTGATGTGTTTCCGATAATACGAATGATGTCGCATTTCTTTTGCTTGTCAATATACATCAAAATGTCAAGCAACAGGGTTTCCTGAGAATATATTGCCTCTCGCATATCGTGGGAAGTGTTGTGTGAGAGTGTCGGCCAGTGTTGGAGTGTCCGTTCTTGATGGTTCTTGTTTTGATAGCAGTGAGTGCCGACGTGAACAACCTGGTTATTAACGGCGGTGAAGGAGGCAGCAGCTTCCCCTACCAAGTGTACGTTGAGAGAAACGGGCAGTTTACCTGCGGCGGAGTTGTTTACAACAGAAACCACGTCATCACGGCTGCGCACTGCGTCGAAGCCGCGTAAGTTATGTTGCATAAGTATGACATTGCGTAGTACACAGTGATCCAGTTTCACTTGCATTTAGAGATAACAGTGTGTCTTGTTTCTAAACATTGCGTAGTACACAGTGATCCAGATTCACTTGCATTTAGAGATAAGAGTGTGTCTTGTTTCTAAACATTGCGTAGTACACAGTGATCCAGTTTCACTTGCATGTAGAGATAACAGTGTGTCTTGTTTCTAAACATTGCGTAGTACACAGTGATACAGTTTCACTTGCATTTAGAGATAACAGTGTGTCTTGTTTCTAAACATTGCGTAGTACACAGTGATCCAGTTTCACTTGCATTTAGAAATAACAGTGTGTCTTGTTGCTAAACATCGAGTACCATTAATAACGACCAAATACCAGTGTGTCTTGTTTCTAAAAATCGAGTACCATCAATAAGACCAAATACCAATGTGTCTTGTTTCTAAACATCGAGTACCATCAATAACGACCAAATACCAGTGTGTCTTGTTTCTAAACATCGAGTACCATCAATAAAGACCAAATACCAGTGTGTCTTGTTGCTAAACATCGAGTACCATCAATAAAGACCAAATACCAGTGTGTCTTGTTGCTAAACATCGAGTACCATCAATAACGACCAAATACCAGTGTGTTTTGTTGCTAAACATCAAGTACCATCAATAAAGACCAAATACCAGTGTTTCTTGTTGCTAAACATCAGGTACCATCAATAAAGAGCAAATACCAGTGTGTCTTGTTGCTAAACATCGAGTAACAACAATAACGACCAAATACCAGTGTGTCTTGTTGCTAAACATCGAGTACCATCAATAACGACCAAATACCAGTGTGTTTTGTTGCTAAACACCAAGTACCATCAATAAAGACCAAATACCAGCGTTTCTTGTTGCTAAACATCAGGTACTATCAATAAAGACCAAATACCAGTGTGTCTTGTTGCTAAACATAAAGTACCATCAATAAAGATCAAATACCAGTGTGTCTTGTTGCTAAACATCAAGTACCATAAATAAAGACCAAATACCACTGTGTCTTATTGCTAAACATCGAGTACCATCAATAAAGACCAAATACCAGTGTGTCTTGTTGCTAAACATCGAGTACCATCAATAACGACCAAACAGCAGTGTGTCTTGTCGCTAAACATGAAGTATCATCAATAACGACCAAATACCAGTGTGTCTTGTTGCTAAACATCAAGTACCATCAATAACGACCAAATACCAATTTGTCTTGTCGCTAAACATCAAGTACCATCAAATAAAGACCAAGAAAGAAACACGCTGACAAAAGGCAGGTTGTGACAAAGCAGTGTTGTAGTTGCCCTTAGGTACAATGCAGTGTTGTAGTTGTCCTTAGGTACAATGCAGTGTTGTAGTTGTCCTTAGGTACAAAGCAGTGTTGTAGTTGTCCTTAGGTACAATGCAGTGTTGTAGTTGTCCTTAAGTACAAAACAGTGTTGTAGTTGCCCATATGTAACAGAGTGAACCCGATGTTCCTCTGTGTACCTAGGCCGATAGCACTTATGACCATTGCTTCTCGGATTTCACTCGTGTCGACTGCTAGCTATGACGTGCGCCGCTCGCGGTGCCCTGCCAAACGCAGCGTTAAGTGTTGTGTACGCGATAGCTCAGTGTACGTGTTGTATGGTATATCGGTTTTGACCATGTATTGTAGCCAAATTACAACACCATTGCTTAGTATTTAGCATGATTAGATTTGGCCCAGGTAATAGTTTTTTGTAATGCATATGTTTTTAGGTTAATTATAACCGATCAGAGTGATAATGGCGATTTAGTAGCCTTTTTGATTTTCTGTGGCACTTCTGAGACCGCTTTAAGAATAAATATAAACTTTCCACTAATAGCCCATAATCTCAAATTAAATCCAGAGTACAGCTGGTAAAAGTTCTTAAATTTATATTTAACGATTATATTTTTACACTATGTAGTTCAGAAGATATTCTAGCTCCTAGGGCTGGCAGTACTATAATACGGATTTGCCATTTATATCAGTGCCAGACCCCCGTACCGACGCTGAACTTTGCACCGACGCGTGGACTTTGTACCAACGCGGAGACAGCAGCGTGCCTCTATAAGTACCGCTGCTCGCGTGGCAGACTTTCTTTTTTACCAAACGTGCAAGACTCACAGTACCAGCAATTAACTTCTGGCACCGGTGCCTTGGAGGAAAACAGTTTTTTTTTTTAACCTAAACTGCGCGGGTTTTGGAGACCCTGTACTGCTTTCTGTTTCGGCTTTCTGCTTTCTGGTTTCTACTTTCTAGTTTTGTTAGAAATAAAAGTTTAGCTCAACATGAACGAGTCTCAGTCTCACTAAGTCCAACCACCATCTAATCTTAATTTTCCGACTCCTACTACCTCACCCCATCACAAATGGCGCTGCGAGCAGGATGGTTGGACAAAAAGAGACTCAGACGTGACAGAAAGCAGTGCAGGGCAACAATGCAGCCACGTGGAGGAGTCACTAGTACAAACGGAAAAGTGTAGAGGGCGTGCTGCCATCTCAGGTTGACCACGACCAACATGGGGAGGAAGCGCAAGTGCCCGATGACGAAAATCCTCGTTGAACTGGAGGACCTTGATGGCAACGCCATGCTGAATGAGCAGGGAGAGCGGCGTCTACTGCCTCCACTCCCGATCTACAACGGTCGTGGCTACAGGGGTCCATCTTTGGCATCGTTCAAGCGGCGTGCGGAACAGGTCATGGCTGACCTCGGTGAGGACCTTGTCCACCAGATCCACCCAGCTGTGTTTGTGAGATGGATCACATACGCATTGGATTATGGGGCAGACACGTACTACACGTACAATGCGACAAGGGAAGACAGGTCTTCTGCGGCTCAACTCCTTGCCTGCCTGCAACGCGAGTTCGGTGACGATTTAGCGCCACAGCCTCAGTATCCAGGTGCTACAGCTGAGACACCTCCAGTGCAGCCGGACCTCAGCGACATCTCAATGGCACCAGTTGTAACACCTGCCCTGCAGCCACCCTCTCCATTGTCTTCCAAACCGCCATGCGTGGAAGCACACGTGACACAGTTGGCAGTGGAGGTAACTCCTGTCGATGTTCTCCATGAGCCAACTGTTCCCAAGTCACTGCATCCGTGCACATCTGCACAAGAGGTGGCTAAACCTGCTGAAAGGACATCCGCACCGTCTGCCGAGCACTCCTGTACCTATGGTGACACGCTGCATGGGTTGTCGTCAGCGGAGGAGCAGACTGAGGTAAAGCAACCGGTGGAGAGGCGCTCTTCCATTTCAGTCCGAGTGAATGCTCTTGAGACAGGTGTTAGCAGCTCGCCTACTGCCTGGCGTTCACCCTGCCACTCAGTGTCATCTGCTCCTGAAAGGCGAGACGCTGAGGTGCAGGTTGAGCCTCCGAGCGAACCTGAGCCTAGACCGCAGTCAAGACCTCCAATTGTGTGCTGGGAATGTGGTCAGCACGGCCACCGCCGTGCCAATTGTCCAACTGCAAGGAACCAACATGGACAGTTCAACCAGCAACAGTTCAGCATGCCATCAGTGAACATGGTACTCTTGGTGCCACTGCCGATGTTTGTCATGTTCCAAATGCTGATGTTTCAGTGGTTTGCGCGCTTGGTGTGTTCTGCTGTCATGAACATTATGATGGCAGTACGTGGGGGGTTCATGCCCCGTTTTTGAAACTTTGACTAGGACAGTTGAACTGCTGGTGTGCGTGCGCCACTGTCAGTTGAAACATTTGCGTGTGTATGGCGCATGCAGTTTGAGAAAGGGTGTCGTGTTGTATGCTTGTGACAAATCAAACTGTGTATTGTATGAATTTGTGTTTTGCGCTATGATGTTCTTGTTGCGTTTGAGTTCTCGTTTTATTTGTTCGATATTTCGGTGTTTGTTTTGGTTTTGATAAGTTGCATTTTCTTTGGTGGAATGAATGTACTAGGTTTTAGGTTTGTTTGCTGAGGAAGTCGAGATGTGAGCGTGTCAGTGTTGTATGTTGTGACAATGTAAACCTGCATCCTTCGTTGGACTTTTGTGACCGTTTCTTTGTCCGAGTACTGGTAGATGAGTCTTTTGTTATGTTGGTTGTTGTACTGTGGATTCCTAGCGAAGCTGCTTTGTCTCATGTTTGTCATTTGGCGTTCGGGTGTCATGTTTGTCGCAAGATGTGCTGGAGTACCAAATAAGTGTTTGTTTGTTTTTCTTTAAATATGTGTTGGTGTTCGGTTGAGGTACATGTCTTGTGTGTAGTGAGATTGTGTTTTTGGATCTGATGTTTGTGTTGCAACATCGATATTTGTCACGAGTTGAGCCTTTTGTTTGGTCTACATGTGGTTACTGATGCTTGTTTCTTTGTTTTCATCAGTAACGATTTGCGATAGGATGAATGCTGATTGTGGGACATTGGCATAATTATGCGAATGACCTTATGCAAGAAATGTTTATTTTTTTTATGTCGGGTTACTTAAACTGTGTGTGTTGAGATGCAGCTGATGTGATGTTAGCACATTGCACAGTTGATTTTGATATTGTGCTTGCCATGTGCGCTTTGTGTGGACAGTGGGCCTTTGAAGGTGTGCCTTTGCAACTTTAGATGCCCACAAGCTTCACCATTAAAACTTTTAGTAACGTTGACATCTTGAATGTGACCAGTGGGCCTTTAAGGGTGTGCCTCGGCAACTTTAAATGCCCACAAGACATTAAAGCTTCAATATTCCTCCAAGTGCATCGGATGCTTTAATAGTGTTAGGAAAATAGGACAAATTAATATTGAGTAAATATGAGTAAATTGTTTTGGGCTTATTGTTTTTACTTAAAGAGACTGTCTTAGGTGAAGGATTGCTTAAGGTGATAGGTTAATTTAAAATTATTGGATTTTTAGTTAGTACAGTGCATCGGATTTTGATTTGTCATGGATTGGAATCCAAGGCACCGGTACTGTGTTTTCGAGTAGTACAATGCTTTGAATTTTGATGTCTTAAATGAATATTGGAAATCAAGGCATCTGTACATCTGTGTCTTTCTAGTACACAACAGCTGTGCAGTTGATTTCATTTTCAAACTTAGTCCGCTGCGTAGGTATTTTTCCAAATGATAATATCCTATGTCAGTTTTCTGCTATGCATAACTTAGTTTGAAAATGACTGTGTGAGTCCAAGTCTACAGTATAATAGTGTAGACAAGAGAGCCTTGGTCACTAGTGCTATTTTGCTATATTTGTGGTGTACCATGTGGATGGTACTGTTTGATAATGTGTTTTGATGTTATGTTGTCATTGGGCCCAATGTGTTCTTGTGTTTTTGGATTTATGGTTTTGGTATTTATACAGCGAGGTCGCTGTATTGTTAAGGCCGATGGGAAAATGTAACAGAGTGAACCCGATGTTCCTCTGTGTACCTAGGCCGATAGCACTTATGACCATTGCTTCTCGGATTTCACTCGTGTCGACTGCTAGCTATGACGTGCGCCGCTCGCGGTGCCCTGCCAAACGCAGCGTTAAGTGTTGTGTACGCGATAGCTCAGTGTACGTGTTGTATGGTATATCGGTTTTGACCATGTATTGTAGCCAAATTACAACACCATTGCTTAGTATTTAGCATGATTAGATTTGGCCCAGGTAATAGTTTTTTGTAATGCATATGTTTTTAGGTTAATTATAACCGATCAGAGTGATAATGGCGATTTAGTAGCCTTTTTGATTTTCTGTGGCACTTCTGAGACCGCTTTAAGAATAAATATAAACTTTCCACTAATAGCCCATAATCTCAAATTAAATCCAGAGTACAGCTGGTAAAAGTTCTTAAATTTATATTTAACGATTATATTTTTACACTATGTAGTTCAGAAGATATTCTAGCTCCTAGGGCTGGCAGTACTATAATACGGATTTGCCATTTATATCAGTGCCAGACCCCCGTACCGACGCTGAACTTTGCACCGACGCGTGGACTTTGTACCAACGCGGAGACAGCAGCGTGCCTCTATAAGTACCGCTGCTCGCGTGGCAGACTTTCTTTTTTACCAAACGTGCAAGACTCACAGTACCAGCAATTAACTTCTGGCACCGGTGCCTTGGAGGAAAACAGTTTTTTTTTTAACCTAAACTGCGCGGGTTTTGGAGACCCTGTACTGCTTTCTGTTTCGGCTTTCTGCTTTCTGGTTTCTACTTTCTAGTTTTGTTAGAAATAAAAGTTTAGCTCAACATGAACGAGTCTCAGTCTCACTAAGTCCAACCACCATCTAATCTTAATTTTCCGACTCCTACTACCTCACCCCATCACACATAGGTACAAAGCAGTGTTTAGTTTATACATAAGTTGTCCTTAGGTACAAAGCAGTGTTGTAGTTGCCCATAGGTACAAAGCAGTGTTGTAGTTTATACATAAGTTGTCCATAGGTACAAAGCAGTGTGGTAGTTGTCCTCAGGTACAATGCAGTGTTGTAGTTGTCCATAGGTATAAAGCAGTGTTGTAGTTGTCCTTAGGTACAATGCTGTGTTGTAGTTGTCCTTAGGTACAATGCAGTGTTGTAGTTTCCCTTTGTAAGCGTGTTTCTTTCGTTTGACGGATATTTCTTTGCCGTTTCCTCCCGTAAGTAGCTTGTGTAAATGAGACTGCACTAACCATCAGCCAGGCAGGAGTGTTATCTGCCGTGTGCACAACATTGTCAGCTAGAGAGGACGGGTCAACAGGCAACTGATGATGGTTGTCTGCATATTGCTGGTGTTCACATGCAACCTTGTAACAACAACAACAACAACAACAACAACAACAAAAACAACAACAAATAAAATAAAATAACAACCAACAACAAACAAACAAACAAAAGTCCACAAACACAAACAAACAAACAACCACCACCACCACACCACAACAACAACAACAGCAACAACAACAAAACAAAATTCCTCACAAAACCAAACACCATTTGGTCAGAATGTTATTACAGGTTTTCTCACAAGGCGCTATGAGCATTTCCTGTTGAGCTAGATGATCGGGATTTAGTCAGAACATAGGGAATAAATGAAAGGCAACCTCATCCAGGGGCGGATCCGGGGAGAGGGGAGGGGGGGGGGGGGCAAATTTGCCGCCGCCGAACAACTCCCCCCTCCCCCTACCCGTCGCCGCCCCCCCCTCCCCCTTTCCGGTACGTCAGATTTACAGACCTGGACACGCACACACACACACACACACACACACACACACAAACGCGCGCACGCACACGCACACACACACACACGATGGATGTCATTCAAACACTTTACTTTGATAAAATAAGTCATTCAACTGTACTAAAACACACACACACACACACACATACACACACACACACACGCACACACACACACGCACACACCCTAAAGTTTTACAACCTAGGAAGTTGTGTTTTTTTTAATGCAAAAAGGGAGTAAATAACAGAAAGAGACTCACACTAAAACACCTATCAGTCGTGGCGAAATTGTAAAGAAACAATGGCCGGCGTCTACTGAATGGCTCACAGCTTTTGTGTGTGTGGATATTTATTTTTTGGGATAAAGCGATCGCCACTACCTATGAGCCTATTCATTGCAGTAAAACGGTTACAATGTGATTGTCAAAGCCAGAGAAGATTCACGTTAGCATCAAAAGGCCAAACTAACTTGAACCGGAACTGAGATAAAGACGTACGACTTTTGTGAAAGGCATCCGTTACATTAGTCTCGCCGCGGACAAAAACGGCAGATGAAGTTCAATGATCCGTAACCAGACTCCGCTGTATCAGCAGTCGGAGACAATTATCCGATTAACAGGTGACACATGGTCTACCCGCAGCCAAAAAGCCGACCTCTCGCTTTTACAATTGCGTCAGCCGGGCGTGTCATCAGTCGTAGGCATATCCTCAGATGACTGCCTCAGTCTGAGGATGGTACATGTGTATTGCACATCAAGATGTATAGCTTTATAGGAGCCCCTTTGCGCATGAAACTCTATCGTTCTACTGAGGAGCCCTTTATCAGCAGGGACTGAATTCTCACCCACAATTGGGGTGGACCAACACTCAAGGACTTACATCATATGGCTGACTCGGAGTGAGGTTGCGATGCTGATGACATCACACAGTGAGAGATACTACTTTTCATGAGCCCCTTTGATTGCGGGGGCACTTGACACTCTGTTTCTGGCTGAAAGACTATGTCGGGGTGCAGGCCGATTTAGTGCGAACTGAGGTTGTTTGACTAGTCTCGACACGTCAGTTAGGCGCCCCAGCCACTGAATTAGTACGCGAGAGAGGACAAGAAAGGTTAGGAAGACTGCGTGCCGTGATGAAAAGATATCTCACCAACCAACCAACCAGCCAACCAACCAACCAACCAACCAACCAACCAAACACCGCTAAAAAAGAACAAAAAACCCACCTAACCAACCAAACAACTAACCAACCTACTCTTTTCAACATCTTCCTGGAAAGAATCATGACGGACGCTCTGAAAGATCATGTATTGGAGGCAGAACAATCACAAACTTGCGCTTTGCGGACGACATTGATGGCCTTGCAGGAACAGAGAAGGAGCTAGCTCAGCTGGTGGAAAAGCTGGATAGTACAGCCATTGCATATGGGATGGAAATCAGTGCAGAGAAGACCAAACTGATGACCAATAACGCCAGTGGCATTGGCACTGAAATCATGGTTGGAGGCCAAAAACTGGAAACAGTTAAGAAATTCAAATACTTAGGAGCCATTGTGACAGATGAGGGATCAAAACCAGAAATACTGTCCAGGATTGCGCAGACAACAACAGCACTGACAAGATTGAAGACCATATTATGGAAGGACAGAAACATCACACTCTGCTCCAAGATCAGACTGATGCGTTCCTTAGTCATCTCAGTGTTCTTGTATGCCTGGAGTCATGGACCCTCACAGCAGACATTGAAAGGAGGATACAAGCCACTGAAATGAGATGTTTTCGAAGGTTGCTTGGCATCTCATACAGAGATCACATCACAAACGAGGAAGTGGGAAGCAGAATCAGGCAAGCCATCGGGCCCTATGAAGACGTATTAGCCATTGTGAGAAAACGCAAACTGAAGTGGTATGGGCATGTCACGCGTTCAGCAGGGCTTGCCAAAACAATCCTGCAAGGCACTGTGCAAGGAGGACGAAGGAGAGGAAGACAGAGGAAAAGATGGGAGAACAATATCTCAGAGTGGACAGGACTGAAGCTGGGCGATACGCTGAGAATGGCAGAGAACAGAGAGGAATGGAGGGAGCTGGTTGCCAAGTCATCAGTGGTGCCCCAACGGTCGGCAAGACTACGGGATATAGATAGATAGATAGAACCAACCATACACTAAAAAGAAAAAAAAAAACCCAAACAAACCCTAACCAACCTTCCACCACCTAAAAAATATAAATAATAAAACAATTGCCAGTGCTGACAGGGAAGGGGGGGGGGGGCAGGGCCCCCTGGCCCCACTGGATCCGCCACTGTCATCAAAATATGATTTTCGCGCTCAAATCTCACTTACAGGTTGTATGTAAACGTCTTCGATATTTGAATGTGAATGTTGTCAGGGGAAGTTACCGCGTGACGTGTGGCGCCAGTGACACTACGGGTAGTACTGGGCAGAGCGTCAGTGTCCGCGTCATCACTAAGGTATGCCGTCATCATGCTCTCTCCAGTCTTTGGCTGTTTGCTTCACCCAATTAGCCCCAAGGTCTCAGTCCCCAAATATTAGACGCGTCACCTAACAGCCATGTAGCAATTCCCGGAGGTTGATGGACCATGATAATTCAAGGGTAGTGCCGGATTAGTTTGGCGCCATCAGGCGCCAAGCTAATCTGGCACTACCCTTGAATTGTCATGACCCATCTATCTTCTGTTCTCTTTTGAGCAGAGCCCACATATACATAAAAAAGTATTCACTTTCATATACTGACGAGGAAAAGAAACGAGAGATATTTTTTTGGAATCATCGGAAACACGTCACAATCATAAAATAAAATGTCGCGTTTCTTTTGCTCGACAGCATACTTAAGGGATGCATTCGTAGAGTGAGCGCCATGAATCTGCTCCACCGTTGTAAATAAATGTAGCAATGGTGGGCTTTCAGGAACGTGTATGCATCTTGCATATGTAAGGTGTATGCTGGGGCGTGTACAGAAACCCCCAGCACAGACAGAAACACGCTTAAAAAGGACAATTACAGGACAGTTTATTAACCCTTTGCGAGTCGGTAACGGCTTTTGTTGCGATGGTTCCTACAGGAATCATGGCGACACGAACCGATACCGACACGCAAAGGCCGTTAAAAAAATGTAATGGACAGACACGAACAAGTAAAAATGTCTTGTAATAGTTCCCGTTTTAAGTGTGTTTAATTCTTTGTTTGCATTTTATTTGCCCACTTTAGTGCTTTGCAGTCACGTTAATTGTGTGTGTGTGTGTGTGTGTGTGTGTGTGTGTGTGTGTGTGTGTGTGTGTGTGTGTGTGTGTGTGTGTGTGTGTTGATAGAGGCCCGGGTGGGGTTGGTGGGATGGGGGTGGGGGGGGGGGGGTGTTTCTGGATTTTGCAGGAGTGTAGGACCTCCGTAAATATAAAAGTCAAAGCTGTTTCAAACGGTGTATTGTCTGGACAGAACCCCGGGTTTACCTACATAGAGTCCGCCCCCCAAAACAACGTGGCTGTTCTTACACTGGCATCATCTCTCCGCTTTGACGGCAACTGCGCATCAGCCAACTTTGACTCCGACGCCCGCGCCAGTTATGCCGGGAAGAGAATCGTCATCACCGGATACGGTTACACTTCCGGTAAGGGGACGTGACTCCACCACTTCCGTTAAGGGTCAATACTCGACTACTTCTGCTATGAGGGTTAACGGACTAGTTTTTTATATTTATTAATTGCCACTGACAAGCAAATGAGAAACGGCTTCCAGCTAATACGGTTTGGCATGTATGTGTTAACCCATTCAGCCCTGACCCACTGCAGCAGGAGATGGATGGACCATGATAATTCAAGGGTAGTGCCAGATTAGCTTGGCGCCTGTCGGCGCCAAGCTAATCTGGCACTGCCCTTGAATTGTCATGGTCCATCCATCTCCGGCCAGTTCCTGCAACTGGTGTATTCTTGTCAGACGACGCCTCCAACATTTGGGAAATACGTGTGCCGGGCTAAATGAGTTAAACATATTGACAAGGTATCATCGCCAACACAAGATGCACTTCGAAAATACTAGTACTTCTAACTGAACCATATGCTGTCAGTGATCGCGGATTTCTCGTCAGACAGCACTGCACACTGACAGACACTCGCGTTAAAACAAAACAAACAAACAAACGCAAACTAATTGGGACCAGAAATTGTCACGAATAACACAGGACTAACAAGAGACATACACCCTCATGAGCCCCCGCGACTGCGGTAAGTTGGTGCGACTGAGGTAAGTTAGTGCAACTGCGGTACGTTAGTGTGACTGCAGTAAGTTAGTGCGACTGCGGTAAGTTAGTGCGACTGCGTTAAGTTAGTGCGACTGCAGGTAAGTTAGTGCAACTGCGGTAAATTAGTGCGACTGCGGTAAGTTAGTGTCACTGCGGTCAGCTAGTGTCACTGTGGTAAGTTAGTGCGACTGCGGTAAGTTAGTGCGACTGCGGTAAGTTAGTGTGACTGTGGTAAGCTAGTGCAACTGCGGTAAGTTAGTGCAACTGCGGTAAGTTAGTGCGACTCCGATAAGTTAGTGCAACTCAGATACCTTAGTGCGACTCCTGATAGTTAGTGTAACTCCGGTAAGTTAGTGCTACTCTGGTCAGCTAGTGCGACTGTGGTAAGTTAGTGCGACTCTGGTAAGCTAGTGCGACTGTGGTAAGTTAGTGCGATTCTGGTAAGCTAGTGCGACTGTGGTAAGTTAGTGCGACTCCGGTAAGCTAGTGCGACTGCGATATGTTAGTGCGACTCTGGTAAGTTAATGCGACTGTGGTAAATTAGTGCAACTGTGGTAAGTTAGTGCGACTCCGGTAAGTTAGTGAGGGTTTATATCTCTTAAGGTAAGTTACTGCGACTGCGGTAAGTTAGTGCGACTGTGATACATTAGTGCGACTCCAGTAAGTTAGTTCAACTGCAGTAAGTTAGTGTGACTGTGGTAAGTTAGTGTGACTGTGGTAAGTTAGTGCGACTGCGGTAAGTTAGTGCGACTCCGTTAAGCTAGTGCAACTGCGGTAAGTTAGTGCGACTCCGATAAGCTAGTGTGACTGCGGTAAGTTAGTGTGACTCCGATAAGCTAATGCGACTGCGATACGTTAGTGCAACTCTGGTAAGTTAGTGCGAATGCAGTAAGTTAGTGCGACTGCGATAAGTTAGTGCAACTGCGGTACCTTAGTGTGACTGTGGTAAGTTAGTGCAACTGCGGTAAGTTAGTGCGACTGTGGTAAGTTAGTGCGACTGCGGTACCTTAGTGCGACTGCGGTAAGTTAGTGAGACTGCAGTAAGCTAGTGTGACTGCGGTAAGTTAGTGCGACTGTGGTAAGTTAGTGTGACTGTGGTAAGTTAGTGCGACTGCGGTAAGTTAGTGTGACTCTGGTAAGCTAGTGCGACTGCGGTAAGTGATTGCGACTGCGGTAAGTAAGTACGACTCCGGTAAGCTAGTGCGACTGCGATACATTAGTGTGACTCCTGTAAGTTAGTGCGACTGCGTAAGTTAGTGCGACTCTGGTCAGCTAGTGCAACTGCAGTAAGTTAGTGTGACTCCGGTAAGCTAGTGCGACTGTGGTAAGTTAGTGTGACTCTGGTAATCTAGTGCGACTGGGATACGTTATTGCAACTCTGGTAAGTTAGTGCGACTGCGGTAAGTTAGTGCGACTGCAATAAGTTAGTGTGACTCTGGTAAGCTAGTGCGACTGCGGTAAGTTAGTGTGACTGCGGGGGCTCATGAGGGTTTAGGTCTCTTAAGGTAAGTTAGTGCGAGTGCAGTAAGTTAGTGCGACTACGGTAAGTTAGTGTGACTGCGGTAAGTTATTGTGACTGCAGTAAGTTAGTGCAACTCCAGTAAGCTAGTGCGACTGCGGTAAGTTAGTGTGACTCTGGTAAGCTAGTGCGACTGTGGTAAGTTAGTGTGACTCCGGTAAGCTAGTGCAACTGCGATACGTTAGTGCAACTCTGGTAAGTTAATGCCACTGTGGTAATTTAGTGCGACTGCGGTAAGTTAGTGCAACTGCGGTAAGTTAGTGCAACTGCGGTAAGCTAGTGTGACTGCGGTAAGTTACTGCGACTGCAGTAAGTTAGTGCGACTGTGATAAATTAGTGTGACTGTGGTAAGTTAGTGCGACTGTGGTAAGTTAGTGCGACTGCGGTACCTTAGTGCGACTCCAGTAAGTTAGTGCGATTGTGATAAGTTAGTGTGACTGTGGTACCTTAGTGCAACTGCGGTAAGTTAGTCTGACTGCGGTAAGTTAGTGCGACTGCAGTAAGCTAGTGTGACTGCGGTAATTAAGTTAGTGCGACTTCAGTACCTTAGTGCGACTGCAGTAAGTTAGTAGGACTGTGGTAAGCTAGTGCGACTGCGGTAAGTTAGTGCGACTGTGGTACCTAAGTGCGACTGTGGTAAGTTAGTGCAACTGTGGTACCTTAGTGCGACTGCGGTAAGTTAGTGCGACTGTGGTAAGTTAGTGCGACTGTGGTAAGTTAGTGCGACTGTGGTAAGCTAGTGCGACTGCGGTAAGTTAGTGCGACTGTGGTAAGTTAGTGCGACTTCGGTAGTTTAGTGCGACTGCGGTAAGTTAGTGCGACTGTGGTAAGCTAGTGCGACTGCGGTAAGTTAGTGCGACTGTGGTACCCTAAGTGCGACTGCGGTAAGTTAGTGCGACTGTGGTAAGTTAGTGCGACTGCAGGGGCTCATGAGGGTTAATGTCTCTTGCAGATGGGCAAACATTCGCCTGCCCCCGGAAGTTAAGCGGTTAAGATTGTGTTGACCAACTTAATAATACTAAAATCATCATGGCGATCGCAGTCATACTGTCTGTGTCTGTACCAGCTGACGGCCCGGCGTCAGGCGAGCTGCTGAAGGGGGACACGGATGGCCTGAGTGACGCCGAGTGCAGCCAGGCGTGGGGTGAAAGAGTGAACACGAGGAGCGCCATCTGTCTGCAGGGCATCAACGGTGTCTCCGCCTGCAACGTGAGTACCTCCCATCGACACCGCGCTGTCCAACAACAGCACGTGATGCAGGAAACAACATACATCGCTCTTCGTAACACAGATTTCTCATTCAGCCCGTCGGCCGTATTTCCCAAATTTTAGAAGCGTTATCTAATGACTATGCACCAGCTGCAGGGGATGGATCTGTCGGCGCCAAGCTCATCTGGCACTGCCCTTGAATTATCATGGTCGACCCATCTTCTTCTGTAGTGCGTCAGGGCTGAATGGGATAAGTTGGTTGGTTGTACATTGCCTAAGGTCCCGACAATAAGAAGACTTTCTCAGGACGTGCCTGCGCTGCATGTGAAAGAAACCTAAACGGAATAATGAATTTAATGAATAATGAATGTAATGAATAATAAGTGTAATGAATAATGAATGTAATAAATAATGAGTGTATTGAATAATAAATGTATTGAATAATGAATGTAATGAATAATGAATGTAATGAATAATGAATGTAATGAATAATGAATGTAATGAATAATGAATGTAATGAATAATAAGTGTAATGAATAATGAATGTAATAAATAATGAGTGTATTGAATAATAAATGTATTGAATAATGAATGTAATGAATAATGAATGTAATGAATAATGAATGTAATGAATAATGAATGTAATGAATAATGAATGTAATGAATAATAAGTGTAATGAATAATGAATGTAATAAATAATGAGTGTAATGAATAATAAATGTATTGAATAATGAATGTAATGAATAATGTATGTATTGAATAATGAATGTAATGAATAATGAATGTATTGAATGTATGTCGCCAGCCGGCCTAAGACACGCCAGGAACGCTGCACTTATCGTACCCTGGTTTACAGAAAAGGGCAGAAAACTTATCGTACCCTGGTTTACAGAAAAGGGCAGAAAACTTATCGTACCCTGGTTTATAGAAAAGGGCAGAAAACTTATCGTACCCTGGTTTACAGAAAAGGGCAGAAAACTTATCGTACCCTGGTTTATAGAAAAGGGCAGAAAACTTATCGTACCCTGGTTTACAGAAAAGGGCAGAAAACTTATCGTATCCTGGTTTACAGAAAAGGGCAGAAAATCATTACAATTAGAAAATATGTTCAGGGAAATGATATATAAAAAAATCATTAACCGCAAACACATAACTTATCATCTCTTATGGGCATCAGACCATTTAGCAACACGCATCCAATATCAAGAACAACAAGCAGCGCAAACAGTAGGGATAATTATTTTTTTTAAAAATGCAGGTGAGTGAACCAAGGGTAAACAGAAACATAAATCCAGATAAAAAGAGAAAACCCACCCTGTGGGGGTAACCGGGGTGACTGGGAATTAAGCAGTTATTTGGCTTTGACCCATTTAACACCGCGGTCAGTATTTCCCAGGTGGAGCTTGAGGGGTCACCTATGGACTATATGACGTTGCAGGAGATCGATCAATCATAACTCAAGGAGAGAGCTAGACTAGCTTGGCGCTGGAGGGGTCACCATGCACTACATGCAGGAGATGGATCAACCATAACTCAAGGATAGAGCTAGACTAGCTTGGCGCTGGAGGTGTCACCATGCATTACATGCAGGAGATGGATAGAGATAGACTAGCTTGGCGCCTGACGGGCCAAACCGTTCCAATATATCTTACACGCCTATAAAAAAGAAAAGTCCCGGTCTGACCCCAATGCGCAATAGGCCATCGGGCCGCCGTGCGCGGGCCAACGGTGGCCGACGTCGGCCTGATGGCCTTGTGCGCATCGGGACCGTATTTTTGCTTTCTCCGCAGGGTGACAGTGGCGGGCCGGCCAGTTACGGCGCCATTGTCGTGGGCATCGCCAGCTTTGGCACCGCCGATTGCAGCACGAGGTGAGTAACTGGACCTACCCAGTCAGCTGATGGTTCTCGGGCCGGCGTCCGCCGCCGTTGGCCCGCGCACGCCCGTGCGCGGGCCAACGGCGGCTGACATCGGCCAAAGGGTCTTTTGCGTGCTGGATTAGTAATTGTTTTTCTTGTGTACCATGCGATGGGGCATAGTGATGCACGCCCTGTGTCATTTCCCACGGTTATAGAGAGCCACGCCAACAAGAAAACACAGATTCTGATCAACTCCTGCAGACTGCAAGCGCTCGCGTGACTATGTGCCTGTTGCAGAAGGATCAGGCTGGATGGACCATCAGGTAGACACTTATCTTCTGCGGTGAACGCAATGTAACCGGGCCCGGTTGCATGAGTGAGCTTAGTCCTGCGCCAGCCACTAAGCAAAGTGCTGCGCTATAGCGGGGTGAGTGTCGTGGCGCTATAGTGGGGTGAGTGTTGTGGCGCTATAGCGGGGTGAGAGTTGTGGCGCTATAGCGGGGTGAGTGTTGTGGCGCTATAGCGGGGCGAGTGTTGTGGCGCTATAGCGGGGTGAGAGTTGTGGCGCTATAGCGGGGTGAGTGTTGTGGCGCTATAGCGGGGTGAGTGATGTGACGCTATAGCGGGGTGAGTGTTGTGACGCTATAGCGGGGTGAGTGTTGTGAGGATATAGCGGGGTGAGTGTTGTGGCGCTATAGCGGGGTGAGTGTTGTGGCGCTGTAGCGGGGTGAGTGTTGTGGCGCTGTAGCGGGGTGAGCCTGTGTTGTGACGCTGTAGCGGGGTGAGTGTTGTGGCGCTGTAGCGGGGTGAGTGTTGTGGCGCTATAGCGGGGTGAGTGTTGTGACGCTATAGCGGGGTGAGTGTTGTGGCGCTATAGCGGGGTGAGTGTTGTGGCGCTAAAGCGGGGTGAGTGTTGTGACGCTATAGCGGGGTGAGTGTTGTGGCGCTATAGCGGGGTGAGTGTTGTGACGCTATAGCGGGGTGAGTATTGTGACGCTATAGCGGGGTGAGTGTTGTGGCGCTATAGCGGGGTGAGTGTTGTGACGCTATAGCGGGGTGAGTGTTGTGGCGCTATAGCGGGGTGAGTGTTGTGGCGCTATAGCGGGGTGAGTGTTGTGACGCTATAGCGGGGTGAGTGTTGTGACGCTATAGCGGGGTGAGTGTTGTGACGCTGTAGCGGAGCACCTTGCTTAGTGGCTGGCGCAGGACTCAGCTCACTCGTTCAAATGACCCCAGAGGTGTACGACATCAGGCAATCATTTGTGGTTTGACCGTCAAGATCCGCGAGGTGTGGCGAGAAGACCGGCGGGTGGGGGGTGGATGAGGAAGCGGGTAGCATGGAAACTCACTGTGACACACAATTTAATTTACATTTATAAAAATTAATAGGTCGTTGCGGAGAGAGAGAGAGAGAGAGAGAGAGAGAGAGAGAGAGAGAGAGAGAGAGAGAGAGAGAGAGAGAGAGAGAGAGAGAGAGAGAGAGAGAGAGAGAGAGAGAGAGAGAGAGAGAGAGAGAGAGAGAGAGAGAGAGAACATTAACAATGAACCTTTATTTTCCAACGGTAGAAGTTATTGGTAACAGGACCAGTTTTCAAACTTGCCGTTGCTACATCTACTACATAAGTGACATAGACATGTAAACATACACATACCACACACTGCTGCATGCATGCATTCGCTCACGCTAACACGCACGCACCACGCACGCACATACATACACACACACACATACCCACACACACACACGCACTCAGGTACGCACGCATGCACATCACAACTCGCGCATGCACGCTCGCACACACACACACACACACACACACACACACACACACACACTCATGCACACCTCAATTACGCATGCACACATGCACGAACACTCTCTCTCTCTCTCTCTCTCTCTCTCTCACACACACACACACACGCACACACACACACACTTACACACGCACGCACTCACGCACATACGCACAAAAACAAACACACGCTCTCGGATACGCACTCCAGACATACCTACCCGCACACGCGTACGCACAAAAATATAAAATGAGTAAAAATGCAAAGTAAAGCAAATAAACAAAAAATCATTAAGTACATTAAAGTTCATACAGCAAGGGCAAATATGTATGCAGGTGCTATCTCTCTCTCTCTCTCTCTCTCTCTCTCTCTCACGCCGGGACACACACACATACATACACACACAGCATGCACGCACGCGCGCGCGCACACACACACACACACACACACACATGTGAGAGAGAGAGAGAGAGAGAGAGAGAGAGAGAGAGAGAGAGAGAGAGAGAGAGAGAATTAGAGAGAGAGAGAGTGAGAGAGAGAGAGAATGAGAGAGAGAGAGAGAGAGAGAGAGAGAGAGAGAGAGAGAGAGAGAGAGAGAGAGAGAGAGAGAGAGAAAATGCGCGAGCGTGTATGTGTGTGTGTGTGTGCGTCTGTGTGTGTGTTCACGAAGTATTCAGCTGATCATTCATAATAAAATTAGTGCTGTTAGATTTTTCTTAACGATTTCAAAAGCAACCGCCGTGTTTCTCTCTTCCCCAGCAAACCCAATGTTTATACCCGTGTGGCGGCCTTCTTGGACTGGGTGCGTGCCGTCGCTAACGACACCCATACGCAAGATTTATAGACCCCCTTGATCCCTCACTCTTGAGGTCTCCACATTTGGCGGGTCTTCGGCCGAACGTTGATGTCTAAAGAAACAGTGCTCTGCGTTTACAAATAAAATATAACCCTGAAAACAATGAACGCAACGTTTTGGATGTTTATTCAAATTACTGCCTTTTAATCACGTGTTAGTTACTTTCATAATTTATACTTTGAGCTCTCAAGAAATAATGGGAACATTAGTAGTAGCATGCTTACTGTTCGCTTTCACCTCGCGACTGCTACTGACGATACCCTTCGCCGGTAAAGAATAAGAATAAGAATAAGAGTACTTTATTATCTCGAAAAGAGAAATTCGCTTGTGGTACATTTATCAGTAACAAATAGTACAAACAAGACATAAAAACATTATAGCATAATTATGAACATTTTCTCCCTGCACTTGCACAGCTACAAATTCCAAATGGATATAAAGTAAACACTACAAAATCTTTACACATAACTCTTACACATCTCACACAAACATCTTTTATGGACTGAACTGAGCGGCACTTATACATTCACACCCACCTCTACATATGCATACATAATACGCGTGTTTCAACCTAGTCCTAACCCTCACTACTTATTATACAAACGTCTCGGTACATTATTACACATTATTACACAAGCTGCATAATTAAAGTCTACCATAGTAAAATAATTAGTGGGTAAACACTCAGTAACAACAATCCCAGTAGTAAGACGCGTAACTACGTCACTGCCTAACTGCCTAAGTCACTACCTAACTACCTAACTAAGCCACTACCTAACTACGTAACTACGTCACTGCCTAACTACGTAACTACGTCACTGCCTAACTACGTAATTACGTCACTGCCTAACTACGTAACTACCTAACTACGTGACTACGTCAATGCCTAACTACGTAACTACGTGATTGCCTAACTACATAACTACGTCACTACCTAACTACGTAACTACGTCACTACCTAACTTCGTGACTACGTGACTACCTAACTACGTGACTACGTCTCTACCTAAATGCGTAACTACGCCACCGCCGAACTACCTAACTACGTAACTACCTAACTACATAACTACGTCACTGCCTAACTACGTAAATACGTCACTGCCTAACTACGTAACTACGTCACTGCCTAACTACGTCACTACCTAACTGCGTGACTACGTCACTGCCTAACTACGTACGTACGTCACTACCTAACTACGTCACTACCTAACTACGTGTCTACGTCACTACCTAACTGCGTAACTACGTCACTACCTAACTACGTAACTACGCGTCTTTTCCGCCGAAAGGTATCGTCAGTAGCAGTTACGGGGTTAAAGAAACAATCCACTCCTTGCAGGCACCTCCGGCACGCGCACAGATGCACACAGCTTGAACTCATTCAGCCCGACGGTCGTATTTTTCAAATTTGGGAAGCGTCACGTGGAGACTATGCATCACTTGCAGGCGATGGAACGACCATGATAATTCAAGGGCAGTGTCAGATTAGCTTGGCGACGACAGGCGCCAAGCTAATCTAGCACTACCCTTGAATTATCATGGTCGACCCATCTCCGGGTGTAGTGCGTCAGGGCTGACTGGGATAAACAAGAAATGCCCAACAATATTTATCGTCACGAACAATTTGAGATAGATTTGCAAACTGTTCAAGCAATGTCCACGACAGGTCTCTGACTAGCGAATAGTTCCGTCACATCAAAATCACATTGACAACTTTAGCTCTGTTTAAATACCTGTCCAATACAAGACCACTTCCATCTGCACGGTGGTGCAGAGTTAGATTGTCACATGAACCTGCTGAAGGAGGGGACATTGAGAATTTAAACCCTTTGCGTGAGACAAGCAACCATTTGCATCGAAATGAAATCCCACCTGACCACACACTGTATGCCAGTGCCTTTCGACATCCAGGGGCAAGAGGGGTAGATTCTCATGAGCCCCTGCAGCCTCTAAGGCTCATGAGAATCTATTCCTCTTGTTGTGTGACCTCAGTCCTTGAAGTACACCTCTGGTCTGCTCTGTGGAAGTAAGTGGTGTTGGTTTGCGGCGGAGTGCTACTGAGGCGGGCGGTAGACCATGCCCAGCTGGTGAAAGGCCTCCTCCAGGACACTGACGATCTGGAGCGAGTCCTCGTGCGTCATTTCCGGACACTCCGTCAAGCCTGCAGAACACGTGACACATACATTACTACCTTTAATGAATGCAGGTAAAAGGTGGCATAAATAGGCTGGTGGGTGTATGGATGGATGGAATTTTCATCACGCAAAAAGAGGCAGACGTAAAGGCCTCACGAGGGTCCTAAACAACGTACCCATCCTACTCTCAGGCAAAAGGAAAGACCAAACCCGACTAACAAGAATCAGACTAGGGGGCGAGAGATACCTGGTCCACCCCAACCCAGTCATATGTACATGCGGCCACACACTCACAACAGAACATATACTCCTAGACTGCCCTACCATAAACCATGCCAGAGCTAGACTAGAAGACATACTAAACCCACCTCTCACACTGGAAGGTCTCATAAACCCCACCCCAGACACTTGGCACACCACTGCAAACCAGACAATACAACTACTTAACAAACACCCCCTGATCCAACACATCTAAACAAACGACCCGTCACTGACGACGGGAACGAAGGAGACCCCCCCCCCCCCCCCCCGCCTCTACGACTCAACCCCCATAGGGCGCGGGCAGCCATGATGCAAGATTGTAAAACTAGCGATGCGCGGGCACCAGCGACAGACAGAACTAAACCCCCTTCTCCCCCCACCCCTTGGCCCATCCCCCCCGGACGAAATCAGCGCCAGCTGGAAGTCTTTGTCCCTTCAATAATAGCATAGCATAGGATGGATGGATGGATGGATGGATGGGTGGGCTGAATGCATGCACGGACGGACAGACGGACGGATGGATGGATGGTAAGATGGATGACGGACAGACTAGTTAGCGTACCCTGCAGTAGACACTCCCTGACAGTCTGAGCCTGGTACACGAAGCCGATGGAGTTTGTCCACTTGAAGTCCGCACTTCCGGTCTCGGGCAGAGGAAAGTGCTTGGTTTGCCCTGACGGCAGCGTGATGGTGGTGGGTGTGTGCATGTCGTCGTGAATCTGAAATTGCACACAGGACAAAACGCTTCCTGACACAATGTCCACAGTGTTCAAGTCAACGCACACAGAACAAAACGCTTCCTGACTCATTATCTACAGTGTTCAACGCACACAGACACAGGACAAAACGCTTCCTGACACATTGACCACAGTGTTCAACGCACACAGGATTTAAACGCTTCCTGACACAATGTCCACAGTGTTAAACGCGCACAGAAAGCAAAGGGCACGTGAGATGCTGGCAGGCTTCGTTGTTCTAGATGCTCTTTTATCGGTGATGACATTAGTTGTTGAAAATTATTTCAAACGCGTGATGGCCCATTTTGCAATGCCGTGAAGTCAGTGGGTCATGCGCACGTGATTATAATTTTGTCGAGCTTCGTGGTTTGCACACTTTATTAAGTGTGACAATAACTCTGGTGTCAGTTGCGTAAGTGAGTTTAGTCCTACGTCAGCCACCAAGCAAGGTGCTCCGCGATAGCAGAGCACCTTGCTTAGCGGCTAGCGCAGAACTACGCTCACTCACGCAGATGACCTCTGGAGCCGTCCAAATGGCCTGATTAGGCACACGCATGACTATGCACGTAATCAGTTATCTACACCGTATTTACCACTGCGCTACCGGGGATCTCGAATTTTGACTCTGGAACGACGACACACTGACCGATATTCGTTTGAACAACGCATGTAAATGGAAAGAAAAATATACATTATGAACATAGGTCTAACAAGAGGCATAAAACCTCATGAACCTCCGCCACAGCGGGGCCTCATGAGGGTCTTATGCCTCTTGTAGCCGGGTTCGCCTGGCCCCCGCAGTTAAAGGATTCACTCACAGACCTCCAGATTTCCTTTCGTGCCGTGTATTGTGACGGTGTTGCTGCCCCCGGCATTGTCCTCATTATAATACAGCACGGCCGTAGCGCCCCCTGGGTACCGCAGTACTAGCGTGGATCCAATGTCACCACCAGACTCTGCAACGAGAGTTCGTGTTCTTTAAGGTGGCGCTAGATATAAAGCAGGTCAAGGCACAATTTATGTTGAATCAGTCTAGCCAATCAGCTATCGCGTGTGGAACAACTTTGAAGTGACTATTGAGTTTGCTCGCTCAAAAATTGCTGAATTATAGTTCATTATTTCGCTTGGGGGACGAATCTGCCAGTGACTGGAACTGTCCAAGAACCCCACCAAGATCAATCAAGCAATGCCGTGTTAAGTTACAGGTTACATGTCAGGAATCATGCACTAAAGCCGCGTATCCGGATGCAGCTCGTCGCGTATGAGTTAAAGTCGTCTGACAGAGTCTCTCCTTGCCCTGTAGGTCTGTGCGGGGAAGCTCTGATGCCTGTGTGCTCACCTTCGTCAAACGCTTGTCTGATGGCCACCACCTTCTCCGGCGGCCCTCCCAGCACGAGTTGTGCCACGTGCACCGGGTAGCTTCCCCTTGCCATCAGTGCTCCCCCCTGACAGCGGGTCTTGTTGTTGGCCTTGAGAACTGCGCGCGCAGGAGACAGGAAGCAGGCTCGCACGAAGGTGATGTGGCCCAGGGATCCGGATTTGAGCTCCTCTCGCACTGCGCGGAACGCGGGAAAAAACCGGGTCCACAGGCCCTGATCAACACACGGCAGTCCTAACCGTCTGTGAGTGCACTCCCAGATAGACCCACTCGGGGAGTACGCCACAAGTACACTTCTAATCAAATGAGATGCTTCGCGTGGTGTACGTGTGCGCCGCATGCTGTACTTGTGCGCTGCATCTCATTTGAATAGAAGTGTACTTGATGCATATACTCGTGTAGGTAATCATGCAAGGCCCAGTCAAATGACGTTCTTTCAGGATGTCGTAGATTTTAATTCAGTGGCGAGAGCCGGTGTGCGCGGGCAAACAGAAATCAGAGGGGGCCCGAGCAGCATATGCTTACTGGAAAGAATTGGTGGGGGTGCAGGGGGTGGTGGTGGTGGTTGGGTTGGGGGATGGTGGGATGGGTGGGTGGGAGAGAAGACAATCAGCGAGTCCGTAGCGTCAAACACAACACGCAATCAGACGGAGAGAGAAACAAACAAACAAGCAAAGCAACAACGAAGAAAAGAAAGAACAAACAAACAAACAAACAAACAAACAAACGAATCAACGAACGAACGAACGAGCAAACCCGAACGAAATAAAGAAAGCAAACAAACAAACAACAAACGCAAAACAAACACCCACCAACCAAACAAACAAAGGAACCCACCTCCATGAGAAAGAGCTTTTTCTTCCTGGCCTTGTCGATTAGCTCATGACACTCGGCGGTTGTCATGGTGATGGGTTTTTCCACCAGCACGTGCTTGCCGTGATCCAGGAACAGCATGCAGGCCGGGTGGTGATACGGGTGGATGGTCGCCACGTACACGATATCTGGCCACGACAAGCAGTGAAAGAGGTATTAGAGCAGGAGTTATCTTTCTTACAGCCGAGTAGAGTGGTCTGCCCCAGCAGGTAAAGTGAAAGAGGTATTAGAGCAGGAGTTATCTCTCTTACAGCCGGGTAAAGTGGTCTGCCCCAGCAGGTAAAGTGAAAGAGGCATGAGTTATCTCTCTTACAGCCGGGTAGCGGTCGGTCTGTCTCAGCAGGTAAAGTGAAAGAGGCATTAGAGCAGGAGTTATCTCTCTTAAAGCGGGTAGCGGTCGGTCTGTCCCAGCCGGGTAAAGTGAAAGAGGCATTAGAGCAGGAGTTATCTCTCTTAAAGCCGGGTAGCGGTCGGTCTGTCTCAGCAGGTAAAGTGAAAGAGGCATTAGAGCAGGAGTTATCTCTCTTAAAGCCGGGTAGCGGTCGGTCTGTCCCAGCAGGTAAAGTGAAAGAGGCATTAGAGCAGGAGTTATCTCTCTTAAAGCCGGGTAGCGGTCGGTCTGTCCCAGCAGGTAAAGTGAAAGAGGCATTAGAGCAGGAGTTATCTCTCTTAAAGCCGGGTAGCGGTCGGTCTGTCCCAGCAGGTAAAGTGACCTAGTCCAGGCAGTCAGGGCTAATAGTTCGCAACATCTCACAGGGCTGGATTTGGTGGTGGAGGGTGGGTGGATGGGGGGTCCTGAACTCCTGACCCCCCCCCCCCTCTCCCAAACACCAAAATATCTTTGAAGTGCCATACCAAAATTTCTTTATGGTAATGGAGATTGGACACCCCCCCCCCCCCTGTTGTTTGATTGTTCGGCCATGTTGTTTGATTGTTCGGCCACTGGAGGTCACGGTTTGGCGGCGGGAGGCCCCATGTGTCATTCTGATGGGTTTCAAAGAAAACGTTAGAACCCCCCGCCCCCCCCCCCCCCGCCCTTCCCCCTCCCGCCTCCCGCCTCCCGAGGTAACTGATCCGCCCCTGTTTTTGTTATGAATGTTGTCAGTATGTCTGACAACGATGCTGGACACACGGGCTGAGTATGAAGCTGAACTTCGTACAATGAAAGACTTTCTCGCTCACTTTGTAGAGTTTCTTCCCTTACACTCTAAAGGCCGTGGTAAACCCTTGTACGTGTGCCTAGTCAAGCGGTAAACCCTGGTACACATGCCTAATCACGTGGTAAACCCTGGTACGCATGCCTAGTCACGTGGTAAACCCTGGTACGTGTGCCTAGTCAAGCGGTAAACCCTGGTACGTGTGCCTAGTCACGTGGTAAACCCTGGTACGTGTGCCTAGTCACGTGGTTCTATTTCTTCTTCTCGAACGCCGTCACACTTGGAGTTTGGCTCTCAAAATGAAATCTGTGGTCTTCTGTAGCGCCTCCACAGGTCCGTACAGTTTCTCTTGTAGAGTGGCGGGCTTCGGCCATAATTATCTCCTCCCTCAGCAACTGGTAGTTCCCACAGTCCTGGAGGATGTGCTCTGTGGCCTGCTCTGCTTCTCCACAAGGGCACAGGGGAGATGGCACGAGGTGGAAATTGAGTCGGTTGTGCCCGGTCCTCAGACGGAAGATGGTCACCTGCTCTTGTCTGGACAGCTGATGGTAACTGTCTAGGGGCCGTTGTGGTGGTCTGTACACAGACTTAATGATGGTATTCATCTCTGCGAAGCTGACTCTATTTTCGTCTTGTTCTTTCTCTGCGCCCACTTTTGCCATTCTGTCAGCTTCTTCATTGCCGTAGATGCCACAGTGTGAAGGGATCCACTGCAGCACCAGTCTGGTGCACTTGATGTTTTGCAGTGCCTCTTGTAGACGTGGCAGTTTGCATGCTGTTGCTGCCTCAAGGACAGACATGGCATCAGTCAGGAAGACAATCTGGGCATCAGGGTCTGCAGTGCCACTAAGGGTGTTTGCAGCATGGACCAGGGCTTCCACCTCAGCTCTCTAATTTGTGCAGTGAAGGCCTGTTGGTATTGCCTCTGCCTGCCATTTTCCGTTTGGGTACTGAATGTACACCCCAGCCCCTCCATTCTGAACTCCTGGGGATACTTTTCTTCGAGCATGGCCAGTGTCAGGGCTTTCTTGTTCACAGTGCTGTGCTCATCTTTGGTGGTGATGTAGGGTACCGTGGAAGAAATGGTGATGTTTTCTGGCTTACTTTTCCAGGGTGGAAGGTCACTAGTAGGATTCAGAGCCTCTACCTGCGCAGGGAGCTTTGCCTGGTGTTTTCTCTGCAGAGCTCTTGTTTCCTTCATAAAGCTTGATCTTTTCAGTCTCCCTGAGGTTGGCTGTTTCATCCTGGCATTCATAGGATGGTCTTTGGAAGACTTAACCTTTGTGGAATGTATCAAGGCTTTGCAGTCTCTTCTCATGCGCAGGGGTGGAATGCCTGTTGTCTCTTCCATCTTTTCAATTGGTGTGGATCTCATTGCGCCGGTGATGATACGCAGTGCCTGGTTCTGAACTCTGTCAATGGTCTGCTGGTGTGACTTGGCTGCCGTCAACCATGCATTGGATCCGTACTCAAGGTGTGGTCTTACTGTGCCTTGATACACATTTTTGAGGATCTTTTCATTGGCTCCCCATTCTGTTCCAGCCAGCTTCCTCATGATGTTCAGCTTTCTTCTAGCTTTCGCTTCTGCGTTCCAGATGTGCGGCTTCCACGTCAGCCTCTTGTCAAGGGTGACGCCCAGGTATGTCTGTTGGTCTTCATACCGCAGTGGGGTGATGCCCAGTGTTAGGTTGCCAGCCTTTGCTTTGTTGGAGAGAGAGAAGAGTGTGGCTGATGATTTTTCTGTATTGATGGTCACACACCAGTTGTTGGTCCAGACTGTCAGCCTGTCCAGGGCTAGCTGCATCCTGTATGTAGCAGTTGTTGCATACTCTTGTGTGCACCAGAGTACCAGGTCATTTGCGTACAGGGCTGCTTGGACTCCTTTTGGTAGCTCTGGCACAAGGTCGTTGATGAAGAGTATGAACAGGGTCGGTGACAGGACTCCCGCCAGTGGCACCCCCTGACGCAGCAGCACTTTTTGGCCACAGTACCCATCCAGTCACACGGGCTTTGCGATTGTGCAGGTATGACTTGGTCCACCGATACATGTTCACTTGGATGCCACTGCGAAGGAGTCTCACAAGGAGACCATCCTTCCACACCTTGTCGAAAGCCTTCAGTAGGTCAAGGAAGGCAGCTAATGTCACCTTCTGATCTTGAAAGGCATTTTGTATGACCTGTGCAAGGTGTGTTGTCTGGTCTTCTGTACTCTTGTGGCTTCTGAAGCCGGCTTGATCTGGCATGATAATGCTCTCGGAGTCCAGGTACCACTGCAGGCGCTTGTTGATGCCGCGCTCCATGGTCTTGCATACACAACTTGTCAGGCTACGGTAGACAATTCTTAGTTGAGGCAAAACAACATTGGTAACCCATTGTATTACACACACACGCACACACACACACACACACACACACACACACACACACACACACACACACACACGCACACACACACACACGCACACACACACACGCACACACACACACACGCACACACACACACACACACACACGCACGCACGCACGCGGATGCACGTACACATACACACTCACGCACACACTTACCGACATTCGTGTCCTTTGCAAGTTCCTCGTATGACCCATAAGCCATCGGGATTCCAAATTTTCGCGCAAATATCTCTGCATCTTCTTTTTGTCTGGCAGCCACTGCCACAACCTGCGGGAAAAAAAATGTTAAAAAAAAAAAATTAAAAAATTAAAAAGTCTAAAAAGACTCAACGTATGTGTTTACGATTAAATGAATAACTACTTAAAATAAAATGCAAGTTAAAAAAAAATAACCGCTTGAATGCTGCCAGTTGGTGTGTCCGTTGACGACATCTCTTTACTTACCTTAACCCCTTCACTGCTCAGACAAATTGAACACCACCCAAATACAACATCTCTGACGTTGAAATTACAAATTAAAACAACTAGGGGCCTACCTCAACCTGCGTCCACTGGCAGTGAAGTGGTTAACACATTCGATCAGTACTTGCTGCATTGGTGTCAGTATCCGAGTGCGGCACCCTTTGCATGAGTTAATCCCTTCCCTGCCACTTCGCGTACACTTTAGTTTGTGAAATGTTTCCTTATTCAGAGACCAAAAGCTACCCACCGTTCAAGAAACTTTGCGTACAAATTGGTCAGCACGAGGCATAGATTTTCACGCGCTCCCGCAGTCGAGGGGGCTCACGGGAGAATCTATGTGTCTTGGAGTTGGATCGCGTTCACTTTTTCTCAGCTATCAGTCAACTCGTTTAGGTAGGGAGGGTGGGGGAGAAAAAAGTCACAGTTTCGGTGGCAGCACCTGAGTTCCAAAGCTTGGTGATTTGTGTCAAAAGGCATAATTATATATTGGCTCAAGTCACCAGAACTGAGTCGGGCCCCGCAAACACGCCCCCGCTCTGTGACCTCATCCGTCCACGCTTACTTCTAAAAATGACGTGACAGGTAGCCTACCTCAAACGGGCCAGTCACGATCTCATAGTCACCTACTGATAGGTGTACTGTGACAAGCATGCAAATCACTACCGCACTGTAATTATAATCAACGACTCAGTGTTTTAGGTGAGCACAGTATAGTTCGCTGGCAAAGATCAACCCCACTTGACATCCTCGGGCTGAGGGGGGTCAGTCATCTGTATCAAACTAAAGCCATGCTGTACACAAAATCAGTAGTCATTGAAGCCGCGTCGCCGCGGCGCTTTCACACGCGGCTTCAGCGATTGCCCTCGCGCCTGGATGCGTTTAACTCTTTAGCTGCTGAGACAAGAAAATACGCTGACCCAGCTGCCAGAGACATAGATCCTCATAAGCCCCCGCAGTACATAGATCCTCATGAGCCCCCCTCCCAGTACTTAGATCTTCATAAGCCCCCGCAGTACATAGATCCTCATGAGCCCCCCTCCCAGTACTTAGATCTTCATAAGCCCCCGCAGTACATAGATCCTCATGAGCCCCCGCAGTACATCGATCCTCATGAGCCCCCACAGTACATAGATCCTCATGAGCCCCCGCAGTACATAGATCCTCATGAGCCCCCGCAGTACACCGATCCTCATGAGCCCCCACAGTCGCGGATCTATGTCTCTTGAGCTGGCTCAGTCGGCCGCTTTCTGTTGATTGAACTGGATCCATGTTCCTGCAGTGGGCGCGGCATGTCGGTTGACACGGAGGGGGTTAAGCCAGCTAAAACAAAATGATTTGGGAAATGACGGCTTCCTCCCTCCTGTCGTAAGGTCCAAGACTGCATGCCAGCACCCCCACGTCGATGTGTGTTGTTTGCAAGTGATCATGGCAACTACACACACTGTGCGTGTATTGGCAGAGGTACATAAAGCACAGTTGACACCGCCCCACCACTCGACTATGTTTAGCGAAATCGGGAATTTCCGTTCTTATATTAGACACCACTACTCGACAGCAACTCACAGAGAGACTGAAGTCTAGTTTACCTCATGATCTGATCTCGGCAGAGTTTTCAGAGCTGAACAGAAGTCCTGCGCCACCAGCCCTGTACTGCAAATCCCCCATCGCGTCGCCATCTTGAAAAAAAACTGACACCCACTGGCCCAACGCGAAACATATCTCAGTCCAGCGATATCAGCTATAGGCACCTGACTTTGACCGCCTTAAGCTCGGCGTACGCGCTCACAAAGACACACTTAACGGTGTGGAGATAGATAACACACCGTCAGCTATGCGGAATGTCGGTACGGTGTGCCCCTTACACCGAGCTCGCGTCGATAGGTCACCCGAGACTGATGATGGTTTGGCGGCTTCAGTCCTAATGCGCAAAAGACGATCGGGCCGGCCTCGGCTGCCGTTGGCCCGCGCACGGTGCCAACGGCCGCCGATGCCGGCCCGATGGCCTTTTGCGCATTAGATTTAGCCTTGATGGGCCCAGTCGCACGATGACGGGTCGTCACACTGTCAGCATGTACTGAACCGGTGTATAGCAAGAACAGCCGGGTGCGCACACTTCGACACCACTGACGCAGCCGCCTGGCTAGTGGATAGGAGAAATGTCATAGAGGGAGACAAGCAATAATAATAATAATAATAATAGGCGCTTTTTCTCAATTTTGGGGAAATCGACTCAAAGCGCCGCGCCTGAAACCCAACACACACACTCACGAAACAGACACGGATTTACGCCATTTAAGACAAACACGGCAGTACAAGACAAACGAAGGGCCAGTCAGCTACTGAAGTTACAGAGATTTTTGATCGCTTGTATTTGAAATTTGTAAAGTGGCCTGAGACCGGTACCAAAGTGGGGGGGGGGGGGGGTGGATGAACCGGAGTACCCGGAGAAAGAACCCCCGACGGTCCGCCCTAATTAACGGTGACACTTACCAGAGGAGAAAAGTCCAACGCCGGAACCCGGTATCGAACCGCGCACCTTTGGCATTGGTGGCAGGCGCCTTAACCACTGCCGCGCCACGGACCGCCCCCAAGCGATGCATGTGTACGTGTATGAGTGTGTGGTTTCTGCTGTTCGCTGGCTTATAGCTTTGTAATGTGAAACTATGGGTTCAAACCTTCTGCGGAGATGTCGTCAGTTGAGCATGATGCTTTGCCGCATTAACTAAAAGGGGCACAAGTCAGTCACCATTTTTAAGACAGTGACCACCGGCCTATTGTCCCACCAAAGACAGTGACCACCGGCCTATGCCCCCACAAAAGACAGTGACCACCAGCCTATTGTCCCTATTGTCTTTCGTCCGTTCAAAGTGAAAAAGGCCCCCTCACTCAGTTGGAATCTTTTGATGCGTGGCAAGAATCTCGTTTCTGAATAGGCGATGGTAGATGACGTCATAACTTTTCTATACAACTTTAGGTCATCTGCATAAGTATAACCAATCAGAGATAACATGGCGGATGAACCAGCGAATACAAAAAAAAAAAAAAGAAAGTATCATCAAGTCGCACCGATGTTGACAGACTCGGCATTGAAAAGAAGAAACTGAGGAAGAGAGAAGATCCCCCGAAACAAAATTTATTGACATCGGACAAGGGCCGTAATAATGTGGAGATGTGGCAAAAGCAAAAGCTTGGCTTGACTAACCACTGACCCGCAATTTATCACTTTCCTGCTGCATCAGTAAGTAACTTACGATCTTTTTTGATCTTCCCATAGTTCCGCGAGCGCTAGTGATTTTCAGATGTCACGATCTTCAGTAGAATTTATCATTTACTGATTTGGCAAGACTTTAAACCTGTTTTATCATATAGTTATGATGTTACGCTGAACTAGTTATCACATTTATGCTGCAGAGGTCTAAAACAAGATGGGATGAACCATAACCCACAATGTCCCTTCTATATGAGAGCTGTCTTCGCTGTCAAGGGTCTCTACCTTTTGTCTTTGACTTGATTCTGATGTTGAAATATCTCCTTTTGAAAAAGCCTCGCAGATGTGCGTCATAAGGAACTCTGTAAGGGGCGCGCGCAGTGCATACGTGTCATTGGTTTGTCAAACGTCATTTGTTATGACAATTTTTTTTGTTTTTACGTAATTTTATATTTAACGTGATATGAGTTTCGCTTTCGCTTCAAGACTTGACGCGTTGACAGATCTGCGAGACTTTTTCAATAGGAGATAATTCAACATCAGAATCAGGCCAAAGACAAAAGGTAGAGACCATTGACAGCGAGGACAGCACTCATATTAAAGGGACTTTGTGGGTTATGGTTCATCCCATCTTGTTACTGTTTTAGTTGGGTTTTTTTAAATTAATTTTTACTGAAGAAGTTGAAAGGATACAAAGCTGGCTAACGAACTCATCCAATGTCTTTCTCCAAACTAGCTATATCGGGTCACCTAAATGCTCTTCTGAAAGCGCGACGATGTGTGTGTGTGTGTGTGTGTGTGTGTGTGTGTGTGTGTGTGTGTGTGTGTGTGTGTGTGTGTGTGTGTGTGTGTAGGGGCGTGCATGCGCGCGCGCTCCAAACATCTCATGCGGGCGCATGATGATATATGCATTTTGGAGAGAGAGAGAGAGAGACAGACAGAGACAGAGACAGAGACAGAGACAGAGAGACAGAGAGCGGCGCGCGCTATAGAGAATTCGTCATATTTAGAGTATTATGTCAATGTTTGTGTAGTGACGGAGTTGCCTCTTTTACGTCACCGCCACTATCTCACTTTCTGTAGAAGTCAAGATTTTTTATGTTTTAATTTTTTTCTGAAAAGAATTATTTTTTACTAAAGAAGTTGAAAGGATACAAAGCAGGCTAACGAACTCATCTAATGTATTTCTGCAAACTAGCTATATCCAAAACTTTAAGTACATTTGACAAAAATTACGGACTCTAATCTGGGTGAACCGACTTTCGAAGGGTCTCTAAGCCACCCCTTTAAGAAAGTATTTCTCCAAGTTTCAAGCTTGTGTGTACAGAAATATCGGAGATTCTCTTGTTTACATACATACGCACACACACACACACACACACACACACACACACACACACACACACACACATACACACACACGCACACACACACACACACACACACGCGCGCGCGCGCACACACGCACACACACACACATACATACATTCATACACACGCACACACGGCGCTTCGCGCTAAATGTACGTTCAGCAGCGAGGTTAGCGTAACTAGACAGGACGTATTTGTTATCTTGTTACTTCAATTGTGAGAGGTTTAGGCTGCCCGCCTTTGACATCATGGACATGTTTATTAATTCGCCCCACCGCGATCCGTCCTAAAAAGTCCTTTCTATAAAAAGAAGGGACTTAAAAAACGACGGTGTGTGTCAAAGTTGCACATACCTGGTCGTAACATTTCTCTTTTTGTGCTCTCATTTACTTGATTCAGAGAGGTAGTGTTTCTGCTGCGAGGGTGCATTTGTCATGTCCAATGATGCTCTCATTTACTTGATTCAGAGAGGTAGTGTTTCTGCTGCGAGGGTGCATTTGTCATGTCCAATGATGCTCTCATTTACTTGATTCAGAGAGGTAGTGTTTCTGCTGCGAGGGTGCATTTGTCATGTCCAATGATGCTCTCATTTACTTGATTCAGAGAGGTAGTGTTTCTGCTGCGAGGGTGCATTTGTCCGGCATGTCCAATGATGCTCTCATTTACTTGATTCAGAGAGGTAGTGTTTCTGGTGCGAGGGTGCATTTGTCGTGTCCAATGATGCTCTCATTTACTTGATTCAGAGAGGTAGTGTTTTTGCTGCGAGGGTGCATTTGTCATGTCCAATGATGCTCTCATTTACGTAGACTTTGATGTGTGAAATGTGAATTTTTATCCCGGATGTAATTAACTCATTCTACCTCAACACCGAAATCCCCAAATGTTGCCGTTGTCCTCTGAAGACTGCATTGCAGTGCAGGACACAGATCGACCATGATAGTTCAAGGGTGATGCCAGAATAGCTTGGCGCCCATAGGCGCCAAGCTATTCTGGCATCACCCTTAAACTATCATTGTCTATCCTTATCTTCCTGTGGTGTGTTTGGGGTAGAGTGAGTTAATTTATTCTTCTGGTTTGTTGTGTAGCCACGCACCACGCATATGACAATGCGCTCGAAAGATGCGAGAGGGCGGATCGCCAGCAAGATGAGCGCACGTACACGCAGTCGCCAAACCAGACGGCAAATAAGTGAGACAAGGCGGCGGACATGGAAACAGACGAGAAGACGGGCAGATAAGCTACCAAATGGGCCAAAGGCCGTAGGACCGACGTCGGCCCGATGGTCTTTGCGCAATGGATTGGCTGTTGTCATGTATTTCATCGAGGAAACAGTACATTGGCGTTTGGTCTTGGTGTGGGGTATCATTGACGCTGAAACAGACAAATATGTCTACCCGCATACCCTGTCACGTAAAGAAAGGTTGCACGTTCAGAACTTGTTTGTATGTGTATTATCTAAACAGGCACACAAACAAGTAAACAATTTGCGTCTTATCTTTTCGTGAGGATGCAACTTAGAAATATTAATAAATTGTGTTGTAACTGTCTTTGTAAGCGTGCTTATTTCTTGTCGTGTGTTCTGTGCATTCATTTACACGCGTGGCAGTCACCTTTCTGATCTGGACGTTCCAGTCGAAAATAAGGCAGAAGAAAAGAATTGGAGGTGAGAGTTTTCAGGTGTTATTAAAACCAATGGTGCGTGTCTACGCTAAAAGTCAATGCTTAAATAATTTGTTAAAAGTATCAGACTTAACTCATTCGCGGCTAGTCGCATCCGGATGAGCTGGCCGCGAATGAGTTAAACCAAAAAATACTTGTTGCTTTTGTGTCTTCTGTGATGCCATTACTGTTTTCTGTAATCCCCCCCCCCCCCAGCATCCCTTCACCTTCCACCTGCGAATGGCTAGAAAACGTACATTGCTTGCATTTTATAGTCAAAAATAAACGACTGGTACGGATTTAGTGTATTTTGTGAACTGTTCTTTTGTCATATACACACATGTACATACGCGCGCACGCACACTGTGGAACACATGCACACACGCACGCGCGTACACACACACACACACACACACACACACACACACACACACACACACACACACGCACACACACACATCCGAGATTAAACCCCCATGCAAATACAATTTTCCAATCTAGTGCAATTCCTAATGGGCATTTATAAGCTGGGTCGTACCCGATCAACTTCGCTCTAGCCGAGTGGTGAAAATTCAGCAGGTTCCTCTCTGAGGCCAAAAACATTCAAACAGTGGAGAGTTAGGTCAAGTTAATGGCCCTCTGAAAATGGCTGGTTGCCCTTCCCCAAGGAAAATTGGAGAGGTAAGCCTTGGCTTTGATGCTTATCAAGCATCTTGCAGAATAATCCACTGGTGTCTACAAATGTGATGATGGACTCAGAGGCAAGGGGAACCAGCAAACCTATCACGAAAGCTTGCAAAAATGTAAGGCAACAAGGGCAACAACTCGGTGCTAGCAACGTGTGACCCGGATGGAGAGTTAGTTAGTTAGTTGTACATTGCTTAACGTCCCGACAGCAACAAGACTTTCTCAGGACTTGCCTGCACTGCTTGTGAAAAACAAGCCTGAACAGAATATTGAATGTATGTCGCCAGCCGGTCTAATACGCTAAATAAACCTAAGACCATTTAGCAACACACATCCAATATCAAGAGCTACAGGCAGCGCAGACAGTAGGGAGAGTTTAAAAAAGGAAAATACAGCTGAATGGACCAAGGGTAGACAGAAACACATGCCCCAGAATAGAGGGGAAAACCCACCCTGTGGGGCTGACCAGGTTGACCCTGGGAACTCGGATGGAAAGCCAGTGACACCCCGCCACGTGTGTATGTACACTAGATAAAGAGTCACAGTCACACAACTGGACAGAAACCTTGTATTTGTGAAAGAATCCGTGTTTATTACATCACACATACGGCCGGATACATGTTTTTGTACAACTACAATTAATAATATGACAACGTGAGACACGTTCGGTCCAACACTCTACAAGATGAGGATCGACCATGATAGTTCAAGGGTAGTGCCAGAATAGCTTGGCGCCTTTAGGCGCCAAGCTATTCTGGCACCACCCTTGAACTATCATGGTCGATCTGTTGGCCACACTGTTGTGTAGAGGGCAATACAAAAATACAAAATTGTTTCACTGTAAGTATTCGTGACAGCATTATTCAGTACCCGCGTCACGCTCATCAGATCAACGAGTCACGCATCTATTCCTCCTGGAGATGCGCGCATGTTTGTGAGAGAGAACGTTCCCACCCCAAGCTGACTGTCGTAATGTATTTATGGTATGTGAGTCATTGTCTAAAGCGTGCGCATGCGTGCGCGAGTTGTGAGTGCGCGCTTAGAGTTATAATTATTATAAGATAAGCGCATTATAAATAGCGTAATTATTATTATTATTATTATTATTATTATTATTATTATTATTATTATTATTATTATTATTATTATTATTATTATTATTAGAGAGAGAGAGCCGCGCGCGAGAGAGAGAGAGAATGACGTCATATTTAGAGTATTATGTCAGTGTCTGCGTGGTGACGGAGTTGCATGTTTTTCGTCACCGCCACTGTCTCCCTTTCTCTAGAAGTCAAGTTTTTTTTTAGTGTTATAATTCTTTTCTGAAAAGAATTAATGTTTACTAAAGAAGTTGAAAGGATACAAAGCTGGCTAACGAACTCATGCAATGTCTTTCTCCAAACTAGCTATATGCAAAAGTTCAAGTAAATATTACAAAAATTACGGATTCTAATCTGGGTCAACCGACTTCCTATAAACGGTTGTTTATGTTGAAGACATTCAATTACAATATGCTCGGACTCTCTTTTAGCCACCCACATAAGAAAGTATTTCGTCAAGTTTCAAGCTTGTGTGCATTGAAATGTCGGAGATTTTCTTGTTTATACACATACGCACACACATACATACGCACATACGGCGCTTTGCGCCAAATGTACGTTTAGCAGCGAGGTTAGCGTAACTAGACATGACGTAATCTTTAATCTTGTTACTTCAATTGTTAGAGGTTTAGCCTGCCCGCCTTTGACATCATGGACATGCTATTAAAAAAAAGCATCCGCATGACTTGTGTATGAGCTGACGTAATTCTCTTTTTTTTTTTCTGATGTAATTTAGGAAGACAGTCTCTAATCATTGCTACGATGTCTGTGAACGTGTTATGAATAAGGTAAAATATGCATGCAATCTCAAATAGAAGAGGCCTTGTGGGCATGGGCCATCCCATCTTGTTTTTTCAGAATGAGTGTGGCTGAGCCATGCCGCGAAGCGCCGTGTGTCTGGCTGTGTTTGTGTGTGCCATAGCCGTGCGGATCGGGGGTTGGGGGGGGGGGGAGAGGGGTCGGGGGTGGGCGGTTGGGGGTGGAGGTGGGGGGTAGGTGGAGAGAGATGAATCAGGATAAAGCTTAAAAACAGGAAGAGCTCTGAATGTATAAAAGAAAAACGCATGTGAGCTCAAAACAGTACGGTTGACTTTAGGATGAGATCCTCATCGTGTTCTAACTGGCGTGAGTTTCCCTCAACGTGTGAGTCCTGGTTGCCACGGCGACAGCAGCGGGCGGAGAGACAGCAGCAAGGCCGCACCGCCCCACGTCACCCACCACGACCCTGAAACGTCACACACACATAGTGCAGCAAGCGTTGTCCGCAGCCACAAGTGTAGTGTGCGTGTGCGTGTGGGTGCGTGCGTGTATAGAACGTGACGATGATTCTCTGAACAACGACAACACCGTCCTATTCAAGCGCCAGACTGGATGTTAGATTCCTCTTTGTCTCATGGTTGTCCTTTTTGGGACACTTGACCGCAACTCGTTCTACCCCAACACCCAAATCCCCAAATGTTGCCGTTGTCCTCTGAAGACTGCATTGCAGTGCAGGACACAGATCGACCATGATAGTTCAAGGGTGATGCCAGAATAGCTTGGCGCCTATGGGCGCCAAGCTATTCTGGCATCACCCTTGAACTATCATGGTCGACCCTTATCTTGCTGTAGTGTGTCTGGGGTAGAATGAGTTAAGTAAAGATGCGGAGAGATTAACCCCCTTGTGCGGGTAGCCACCGATACTGTAAACAGTGAACTCCCTGTACTCTTAACCATTTCACTGCTGATAAACCGAATGCAGATGCAGGAGACACAGATCCGCATGAGCGGTTGGGGTGGCCGATGAGAACCCGTCCGTCTTGCTGAAACTACATTGTGTCCAGTTTGCTTGGTCGCCGGGATCCATCATGTCGTGTTCACAATGATTTCCAAAAGACAACTCTGTGTCCAGTCGCAGGGAAGGGGTTAAGCTGAATACAGCACGTGTCTGCATGCACAACGGGGTTAACCCATTGACCCCCCCTTGCACTACAGCAGGAGATGGATCGACCAAGAAAAATCAAAGGTTGTGTCAGATTAGCGTGACGCTTAACGGCGACGAGATAATCTGGCACTACTTTTGTATTTCATGGTCGATCCATCTCCTTCACCTGGTACACGGTCGTTAGGGGACACTTTCAAAATGTAAGAGATGCGGCCTTGGGGTTAATTGGGTTAAACTAGTTCAAAGACTCACCGATGGCGGCGCCTCTGTTCAATCCGTCTGTTGAACAAACAATAAGTCGCTGTAGGACCGCCATGTTTATACAAGACATTGCGCTTACCACATACATATACCACAGTAAACCAAGGTCCTCGGGCACACGACGGCCGCAGTGTGTGCCTATACATGGCTGTGCGCGGGCCCACTACGGCCGTCTTGGGCCCGAAGACGTTTTGCTGCTGAGGACTGTCATGCAGACATAGACACCGACACAGCCAGCACTCTGGGGACTGTCATGCAGACATAGACACCGACACAGCCAGGCACTCTGGGGACTGTCATGCAGACATAGACACCGACACAGCCAGGCACTCTGGGAACTGTCATGCAGACATAGACACCGACACAGCCAGGCACTCTGGGGACTGTCATGCAGACATAGACACCGACACAACCAGCACTCTGGGGATTGTCATGCAGACGTAGACACCGACACAGCCAGGCACTCTGGGGACTGTCATGCAGACATAGACACCGACACAGCCAGGCACTCTGGGGACTGTCATGCAGACATAGACACCGACACAGCCAGCACTCTGGGGACTGTCATGCAGACACAGACACCGACACAGCCAGCACTCTGGGGACTGTCATGCAGACATAGACCCCGACACAGCCAGCACTCTGGGGACTGTCATGCAGACATAGACACCGACACAGCAAGGCACTCTGGGGACTGTCATGCAGACACAGACACCGACACAGCCAGCACTCTGGGGACTGTCATGCAGACATAGACATCGACACAGCCAGGCACTCGGGGGACTGTCATGCAGACATAGACAACGACACAGCCAGGCACTTTGGGGACTGTCATGCAGACACAGACACCGACACAGCCAGGCACTCTGGGGACTGTCATGCAGACATAGACACGGACACAGCCAGGCACTCTAGGGACTGTCATACAGACATAGACACCGACACAGCCAGCACACTGGGGACTGTCATGCAGACATAGACACCGACACAGCCAGCACTCTAGGGACTGTCATGCAGACATAGACACCGACTCAGCCAGCACTCTGGGGACTGTCATGCAGACATAGACACCGACACAGCCAGGCACTCTGGGGACTGTCATGCAGACACAGACACCGACACAGCCAGCACTCTGGGGACTGTCATGCAGACACAGACACCGACACAGCCAGGCACTCTGGGGACTGTCATGCAGACATAGACACTGACACAGCCAGCACTCTGGGGACTGTCATGCAGACAAAGACACCGACACAGCCTGCACTCTGGGGACTGTCATGCAGACAAAGACACCGACACAGCCAGCACTCTGGGGACTGTCATGCAGACACAGACACCGACACAGTCAGCACTCTGGGGACTGTCATGCAGACACAGACACCGACACAGCCAGGCACTCTGGGGACTGTCATGCAGACATAGACACTGACACAGCCAGCACTCTGGGGACTGTCATGCAGACAAAGACACCGACACAGCCAGCACTCTGGGGACTGTCATGCAGACAAAGACACCGACACAGCCAGCACTCTGGGGACTGTCATGCAGACACAGACACCGACACAACCAGCACTCTGGGGACTGTCATGCAGACATAGACACCGACACAGCCAGCACTCTGGGGACTGTCATGCAGACACAGACACCGACACACACCCAGCATTCTAGGGACTGTCATGCAGACATAGACACCGACACACACCCAGCACTCTAGGGACTGTCATGCAGACATAGACACCGACACACACCCAGCACTCTAGGGACTGTCATGCAGACATAGACACCGACACACACCCAGCACTCTGGGGACTGTCATGCAGACATAAGACACCGACACACACCGAGCACTCTGGGGACTGTCATGCAGACATAGACACCGACACACACCCAGCAATCTGGGGACTGTCATGCAGACATAGACACCGACACAACCAGCACTCTGGGACTGTCATGCAGACATAGACACTGACACAGGCAGCACTCTGAAAACTGTCATGCAGACATAGACACTGACACACACCCAGCACTCTGGGGACTGTCATGCAGACATAGACACCGACACACACCCAGCACTCTAGGGACTGTCATGCAGACATAGACACCGACACACACCCAGCACTCTGGGGACTGTCATGCAGATGTAGACACCGACACAACCAGCACTCTGGGGACTGTCATTCAGACATAGACACCAACACAGCCAGCACTCTGGGGACTGTCATGCAGACATAGACACCGACACACAGCTAGCACTCTGGGGACTGTCATGCAGACATAGACACCGACACAGCCAGCACTCTGGGGACTGTCATGCAGACATAGACACCGACACACCCAGCACTCTGGGGACTGTCATGCAGACATAGACACCGACACACAGCCCGAGCTGTCAATGGCAAGGTCGATCCTTCGACCGTATTTCGTCGTCACGCAGCTTGATTGATACTGATAGCACAGGAGTAGTGCCTAGTTCATTGACGCCTGGGAAAGTGCGCCGAGCATGTCGGGAACTAGGACGTGCTGCAAGGTAAACAGTGAGGAATATCTTCAACAAAATTCTTCGCCTGTCCGACAGTGATGCCGCACCACAGTGCTATCTTATGAGCGACTTAGCTGACCGCTGCTGCCGCTAGGTGGCGTAAACACAGTAGGGGCTAAACCCGACATTCTCAGTGTTTTGGTTGATCACTGTCCGTGCACATTATCTTGGGTCCTCGCGACATACTGCATGCCAGGGGTATGTCGCTTTTCTGTTCACAGGCTTTCGCTTTCATCTGGTATATCGCACAGTAGGATCAGTTAACTCCTTCTACCCCAGACACGCCAGAGCAAGATCTGGATCGACCATGATAGTTCAAGGGTGATGCCAGAATAGCTTGGCGCCTATGGGCGCCAAGCTATTCTGGCATCACCCTTGATCTATCATGGTCGATCTGTGTCCTGCACTAGCGTGCAGTCTTCAGAGGACAACGGCAACATTTGGGGATTTCGGTGTTGGGGTAGAATGATTTAATGTGGTTTACTGCGCTTAGCGTGTCCGTATTGTGTGTCATCCAATCGGGCACCGAGTTTAGGAGTGATATACCTGCGGCCTGCAGTGTAGCGGAGTACCGAAGCCTATGCACGCCAACAGGTATCACCTAGAACACCGAGACCAGCGACCTTTCCCCCTAAAAGAGCAGCGACACCACACGGCAGCAGGAGAAGACAATTTCAGCTAAGTAGACCATTATAATGTGTGAATATCATACGACGAACCACTTTCCTGCTCTTCTTCTCCTTTGCACACAGGAGATCTCTTCCGTTACACACAAGGGACAGGAGACAACCTGTTACGCGTGGCTATACTGACATGAAGTGTGTAAAGAAGGGTTGGAAAGTCTGAGACAAAACAACCCTGATACTGTACAGACCTGACCTTCACCCCGACCGAAGCCCGACTGCCAAGCGTGCAAAATGCAGAGAACACACAAACCAAAAAAAGAAACACGCTTAGAAAAACAGCGACAGCACAATTTGTGAACTCATGACATCCTGACAAGGAAATTATCAAAAATGTGTATATCCATTGATATCCATTAAGGGCATTGATATCCATTGAGGGCATTGATATCCATTAAGGGCTGATATCCATTGAGGGCATTGATATCCATTAAGGGCATTGATATCCATTAAGGGCATTGCTATTCATTGAGGGCATTGATATCCATTAAGGGCATTGACATCCATTGAGGGCATTGATATCCATTGAGGGCATTGGTATCCATTGAGGGCATTGATATCCATTGAGGGCATTGGTATCCATTGAGGGCATTGATATCCATTGAGGGCATTGGTATCCATTGAGGGCATTGTCACTGTACAGGAAACACATCGACCAAAATAGATCAAGGGTGGTGGCGGAATAGCTTGGCGCCTACAGGAGCCAAGCTATTCTGACACCACCCTTGAACTATCATGGTTGATCCACGTCCCGTCACAGCAGGACAGAGCTTTATGGGTTAATATCTCTTTTTACTCCTTTTCAAAATAGACATGTCTGTTCGAGACAGGAAATGCAGCTGTATCGTCATTGCAATTTGCAACCATCTTTCGCGATAACAAGCGCCATATTTCCATCATGACAATATAAGTTGCAAATTGCGTACGTGTTTGTGTGTCTATTTTGAAAATGAATGTTAACCCGAAGTACTGATAAATTGTGTTGTAACTGTCTTTTCTAAGCGTGTTTCTTTCTTCGTTGGGGTGTTCTCAAATCTCACCTCCGTCTGACGGGTAGGGTCCGACTGAAACAAACAGAAAATATGCCGGCCGTGATCAAAATAAACAATAACAATATCAGAAGTCATACTAAGCTAGGAGTAACAGCAACCAATGCGCAGAACGTGCTCGTCCACTCGACACAAGCCACCAACCTGGAGCGCCTTTCTTGGCCCTAACTTTCCTTTAACCCCTTCAGTGCCGAGAAAGAGAAAACGCCAGGCGACTGCAAGAGGTGTAGATCCTCATGAGCCCCCGCAGTTGCGGGGACTCATGAGGATCTATGCCTATTGCAGACACCACTTTGACTCCACCTTCCTGGGGCAGAAGGGTTTGGGAGGTGAATTAGCTAAGGGTGCAGACTGGCACTGACCGCGTTATCCCCGCCTTGTCTGCTGGACGCATCGCCATCAATATATCTACGTAGCCCATTCCTGTACCATCGCCATCAATATATCTACGTAGCCCATTCCTGTACCATCGCCATCAATATATCTACGTGGCCCATTCCTGTACCATCGCCATCAATATATCTACGTAACCCATTCCTGTACCATCGCCATCAATATAACTACGTAGCCCATTCCTGTACCATCGCCATCAATATATCTACGTAGCCCATTCCTGTACCATCGTCATCAATATATCTACGTAGCCCATTCCTGTACCATCGCCATCAATATATCTACGTAGCCCGCTTCCTGTACCATCGCCACCAAAGTACCATCGTTCGTTTTTTCGTCGAGAAGTAGGTCAAACTGCACGGACTTTACTCATTGATTCCCTGGATTCTGCTCCACCAGCCAAAGGCTATCATAATTGTAATGAGCCAATGCTGCTCCACGGGCGCACGACTACACACGTCTCTTCCTCGGTGTTAACCCTTTGGGTGTCGGTAGCGCTTTTTGTCGCGATGATCCCTGTAGGGATAACAACACTCTGACATCCCACAGGAATAACAACACCCTGATATCCTGCAAGAATAACAACACCCTGACATCCTGCAGGAATAACAACACCCTGACATCCTGCAGGAATAACAACACCCTGACATCCTACACGAATAACAACACCCTGACATCCTCCAGGAATAACAACACCATGACATCCTGCAGGAATAACAACACTCTGACGTCCTGCAGGAATAACAACACCCTGACATCCTGCAGGAATAACAACACCCTCACATCCTGCAGGAATAACAACACTCTGACATCGTGCAGGAATAAAAACAACCTGACATCCTGCAGGAATAACAACACCCTCACATCCTGCAGGAATAACAACACCATGACATCCTGCAGGAATAACAACACTCTGACATCCTGCAGGAATAACAACAACCTGACATCCTGCAGGAATAACAACACCCTCACATCCTGCAGGAATAACAACACTCTGACATCCTGCAGGAATAACAACAACCTGACATCCTGCAGGAATAACAACACCCTCACATCCTGCAGGAATAACAACACTCTGACATCCTGCAGGAATAACAACAACCTGACATCCTGCAGGAATAACAACACCCTCACATCCTGCAGGAATAACAACACCCTGACATCCTGCAGGAATAACAACACCCTGACATCCTACAGGAATAACAACACCCTGACATCCTGCAGGAATAACAACACTCTGACATCGTGCAGGAATAACAACAACCTGACATCCTGCAGGAATAACAACACCCTGACATCCTACAGGAATAACAACACCATGACATCCTGCAGGAATAACAACACTCTGACATCGTGCAGGAATAACAACAACCTGACATCCTGCAGGAATAACAACACCCTCACATCCTGCAGGAATAACAACACCCTCACATCCTGCAGGAATAACAACACTCTGACATCCTGCAGGAATAACAACAACCTGACATCCTGCAGGAATAACAACACCCTCACATCCTGCAGGAATAACAACACTCTGACATCCTGCAGGAATAACAACAACCTGACATCCTGCAGGAATAACAACACCCTCACATCCTGCAGGAATAACAACACCCTGACATCCTGCAGGAATAACAACACCCTGACATCCTACAGGAATAACAACACCCTGACATCCTGCAGGAATAACAACACTCTGACATCGTGCAGGAATAACAACAACCTGACATCCTGCAGGAATAACAACACCCTGACATCCTACAGGAATAACAACACCATGACATCCTGCAGGAATAACAACACTCTGACATCGTGCAGGAATAACAACAACCTGACATCCTGCAGGAATAACAACACCCTCACATCCTGCAGGAATAACAACACTCTGACATCGTGCAGTAATAACAACAACCTGACATCCTGCAGGAATAACAACACCCTCACATCCGGCAGGAATAACAACACCCTGACATCCTGCAGGAATAACAACACCCTGACATCCTACAGGAATAACAACACCCTGACATCCTACAGGAATAACAACACCCTGACATCCTGCAGGAATAACAACACCCTGACATCCTACAGGAATACAACACCCTGACATCCTGCAGAAATAACAACACCCTGACATCCTACAGGAATAACAACACCCTGACATCCTACAGCAATAACAACACCCTGACATCCTGCAGGAATAACAACACCCTGACATCCTACAGGAATAACAACACCCTGACATCCTACAGGAATAACAACACCCTGACATCCTGCAGGAATAACAAGACCCTGACATCCTACAGGAATAACAACACCCTGACTTCCTGTAGGAATAACGACACCCTGACATCCTGCAGGAATAACAACACACTGACATCCTACAGGAATAACAACACCCTGACATCCTGCAGGAATAACAACACCCTGACATCCTACAGGAATAACAACAGCCTGACATCCTTCAGGAATAACAACACCCTGACATCTTACAGGAATAACAACAGCCTGACATCCTGCAGGAATAACAACACCCTGACATCCTACAGGAATAACAACACCCTGACATCCTACAGGAATAACAACACCCTGACTTCCTGTAGGAATAACAACACCCTGACTTCCTGTAGGAATAACAACACCCTGACTTCCTGTAGGAATAACAACACCCTGACATCCTGTAGGAATAACAACACCCTGACTTCCTGTAGGAATAACAACACCCTGACATCCTGCAGGAATAACAACACCCCGACTTCCTGTAGGAATAACAACACCCTGACATCCTGTAGGAATAACAACACCCTGACATCCTGTAGGAATAACAACACCCTGACATCCTACAGGAATAACAACACCCTGACATCCTGTAGGAATAACAACACCCTGACATCCTGTAGGAATAACAACACCCTGACATCCTACAGGAATAACAACACCCTGACATCCTACAGGAATAACAACACCCTGACATCCTGTAGGAATAACAACACCCTGACATCCTACAGGAATAACAACAACCTGACATCCTGCAGGAATAACAACACCCTGACATCCTGTAGGAATAACAACACCCTGACATCCTGTAAGAATAACAACACCCTGACATCCTGTAGGAATCACCGCGACAAAAATCGCTACTGACCGCCAAAGGGTTAAACAGTACGACAGCAACGACGACACACGCAGCAAACTACTGCCCTAACTTATAAAGGGGCTGGACACACGCTGCATTGATCGGTACGATCAAGCGAGACAGTCTCTTTAGTGCTTACAGTAAAGAGCAGCAAACTACTACCCTAACTTATAAAGGGGCTGGACCTACTTCCATTGACCTGATTGTGAGTGGTGAGTTGATAACGCGTAGTGTGTCCATTAACCCCTTCAGTTCCCGCTGACGCAGATTGTGTTTTCTTTCTTAATTCAACACAAACAAACCAGACGTCCCTGGAACATGGATTTAAAGTGGTGTCAGCAAGTGGTACAGATCCTCAGGAGCCCCTGCAACTACGGGGACTCATGAGGATCTATACTTCTTACAAGTGGGCGGTGTTTACATTTTGTCGGCACCGTCACGGGTTACAGTGCTCAATACATCTTGGCCATGATTGATTGGTTGTACATTGTTTAACGTCCCGACAGCAACAAGGCTTTCTCATGGACGATTCTTAATGAGCTTGGGGTCAAAAGGTCGCGTGCGCGAAAACGAGGCTATCTTGGGCTGGACGCGCGACAGCAACATGGCGAGTGAAAGCGCAGAACGTCGAGGCCTTAGAGTTATGCCGTATTTTGAGCATTAGCAAATATCTGATCACATAAAAAAAAATCAGTCCCCTGTAAACCAATCACAGCCATTTGCATTGAAGCTTGATTGAATTGTGTTCGAAGAAACTTGTCAGCAGATGGAGCATTCAGAAGATTGTGGTTTTATGATTTTCTTCTACACATTTGAGATATATGAGTGTTTTGTCAAAGCTTACACGGAACTTGTAACATACTGAGTGCACACTATTTTTTTTTCAAAAATTTGACAGCACATTAGCATTGTTGGAGGGGTCAACTCGGGTATATTTTGTGAATTTAGCCAGCTAAAAACAACACAGTTTGAATTCAATTATCGGTTGTGGGCATACTTAGTGTTGTCCCATGCTGCCCCCCTCCCCATCCCCCTCAATGTTTCCAGTTTGGTGAATTCAAGCATGTGTGGGTGTGCGTCAGGTAGATAAATAAGCTAGCGGGTTAACACTATCTACAAGTGTTTGTCCTCTCTTAACCATTTTGCAGTTGGTAGCAATTTCAGAAGTGTTTTTCACAGGCATCATTTCAACCAAATCGCTACTGACAGCTAAAGGGTTAAAATTGTCGAAGTCAGAAGACAGCAGCAGAATAAAATGTATGGCATTCATCACTCTGTGTGTGTGGTGTGTGTGTGTGTGTGTGTGTGTGTGTGTGTGTGTCGGTGTGTGTGTGTGTGTGAGTGTGAGTGTGTGTGTGTGTGAGTGTATGTGTGTGAGCGTGGCAGCACTGCTCAATCATCTAAAGGGATCAACTATGACATTTGAAGGTTAGTGCCATGGTATTTTCATGTGTTAACCTGATCAGACAATACCCTTAAGCTATCACAGCTGATCCCCTGTTTTCTTGAAATCAAGATTGTAAGCCAAAACTTTAATACATTGACATTCTATCGCAACACACGCACACATACACACGTGAGAACAGGCAACTAACTTAAATTTTACAACAACAAAAATAAATGTTAACAGAGCAGAACCTGTTCTGGCAATCACCATTTTTGCTAGAAGAAAGTGGCCTTAAACATCTCATGCTGTCTCAAGAGAGGACGGTCTTGTAGGGCAAACAGTGGAGTCCGGGCTGCAGCCACCTAAATGTTGGTCTGTAAAGACAGGTGATCTGCTATAAGGATGGTCGCTCTAAACAGTTTCTGCTGTAGACCATAAAGTCTATACATGCAAGTTTCTCTCATACCCGCAACACACTTGCACATGCACCCACACACCAGACGAATTCGGATCAACCACTCCTTCCTCCGTTGAGTTTCGGTTGCTTTTGGAAAAGTATGAAATTAAAGTTTTGCGTTTTCATTATTCTGTGCTCTATTTGATGTGCATACAGGAACAACGCAATGGCGTTTCGATCCGCTACGCTTCGACTGCTCCTTCTCTGTCGCCATGAAAGTACTGTCTGCCCCTCCCACATGTTCCCCATATAGCCTCGCTTTCGATGCGACCTTCACCTCATGAATATTCGTTGAGAATGGTCCATGACGTGCCTGCACTGCTTGTAAAAAAACAACAACTAAACAACATTGAATGTATGTCGCCAGCCGGTCCAATACGTTAAATAAACCTACGACATGGGGCCTAAATAAAGCTAGGACCATTTAGCAACACACATCCAATATCATTCAAGAGCTACAGGCAGCGCAGACAGTAGGGAGAGATTAAAAAAGGAAAATACAGGTGAATGGACCAAGGGTAGACAGAAACACATGCCCCAGAATAGAGGGGAAAACCCACCCTGTGGGGCTGACCAAGGTGACCCTGGGAACTAAAACGTAGTTAACCCCACCCAAGGCCCCCAAGGTAGACCCGGGTGGGGGTACATCTTGGCCATAAAACACCGTCAGGGGCACAGGACCAACACGCGGATGTGGGGCGCCCAATAAACACATCTACTGTCCCTTGTCACGCTGCTGTGGTGTTAGTCAGTACGGGTCTTGACAGTCAACGGGGCACCTGCCCAGTAAGCAAAGGTCCGCGGGCACATGACGGCCCAGTGTGTGTGTCTATACACGGCTGTGCGCGGGCCCATGACGGCCCCAGTGTGTGTGTCTATACACGGCTGTGCGCGGGCCCATGACGGCCGCAGTGTGTGTGTGTGTCTATACACGGCTGTGCGCGGGCCCATGACGGCCCCAGTGTGTGTGTCTATACACGGCTGTGCGCGGGCCCATGACGGCCGCAGTGTGTGTGTGTGTCTATACACGGCTGTGCGCGGGCCCATGACGGCCCCAGTGTGTGTGTGTGTCTATACACGGCTGTGCGCGGACCCATGACGGCCGCAGTGTGTGTGTGTGTCTATACACGGCTGTGCGCGGGCCCATGACGGCCGCAGTGTGTGTGTGTGTCTATACACGGCTGTGCGCGGGCCCATGACGGCCCCAGTGTGTGTGTCTATACACGGCTGTGCGCGGGCCCATGACGGCCCCAGTGTGTGTGTCTATACACGGCTGTGCGCGGGCCCATGACGGCCCCAGTGTGTGTGTCTATACACGGCTGTGCGCGGGCCCATGACGGCCCCAGTGTGTGTGTCTATACACGGCTGTGCGCGGGCCCATGACGGCCCAGTGTGTTTGTCTATACACGGCCGTCGTATGCCCGAAGACGTTTTGCTACTGGGGTGACAGTTGACAAAGTCGTTACAGGTGAACATCAGATTTTTCTACGAACCTGACGGACAGCGTCAGGCGGATGTAAAATGTCTACTCACCAGTAACTGCACCTGGAAACCGTGACAGAAAAGAAACAAAATCAAGTGTTGGTCAAGTCTCAGTGCTTATAGTAAGCTTACACTTTCTCTTGTTTAATGGCAACCATGAGCGGATTAATTTCTACAAAATTCCAGCAGTGTTTGTTAGTAAACAAGATTCGCTGCCCATCAGCATGTAGAGTTTAACACTTGTGTGGCTTAGTATTTGCTAGTCCGTGTGTGTGTGAGTGTGTGTGTGTGTGTGTGTGTGTGTGTGTATGTGTGTGTGTGTGTGTGTATGTGTGTGTATGTGTGTGTGTGTGTGTGTGTGTGTGTATGTGTGTGTGTGTGTGTGTGTGTGTGCATGCGTGTGTGCGTGTGTACACACTCACCAACACACAAGTCTCGGAGCTTCTTTAAGTACTGTGCGACGGGTTCGGTGAAGTTAGGTAGCAGGGAGCACTGCTTCGCATTGTCCACGAGGCACTGATTGTCCGTCACCTGGTTGCTGTCGGCACATCACACACAGAACCCAGTAAGCACAAGGTCCTCACAGCCATTCAATCTCTCACATAACACGCACACGCAGGCTTTCGCTGCCGGAAAACTACAATACCAACATGCAGGACACAAAGAGTGTTATGACCCAATCCTCCCCCCTCCACCCCACACCCTCTCCCCAGTACCCAAAAGGCTATCGGGACGAAGTCGGCCGCAGTGGGCCCAAACACAGTCGTGCGCGGGTCCACTTCGGCCAACTTCGGCCAGATGGACTTTGCGGACTGGGCCCGCAACTGCTGAGGCTCATAATGATTCACGTCTCGTGCTTGCAACCGCCTCGCTTCACCTGACAAGCGCACTTTCAAACCCGGATGTCCCGGGGCACAACGAACGACACCCAAACGCAAAAGGTGCAAAAGGAACAGGTGCAGGTGCGGGGAGTCATGAGGGTCTATGCCACTGTGTGGTCTCAGTACTGTCTGCGTGATCTCAGTACTGTATGTCAACTGTGGTCTCAGTACTGTCTGCATGGTCTCAGTACTGTCTGCGTGGTCTCAGTACTGTCTGCGTGGTCTCAATACTGTCTGCGTGGTCTCATTACTGTCTGCATGGTCTCAGTACTGTATGTGTGGTCTCAGTACTGTCTGCATGGTCTTAGTACTGTCTGCATGGTCTCAGTTTATGGTCTCAGTACTGTATGTGTGGTCTCAGTACTGTCTGCATGGGCACAGTACTGTCTGCATGGTCTCAGTACAGTCTGCATGGTCTCAGTGTACTGTCTGCGTGGTCTCAGTACTGTCTGCATGGTCTCAGTACTATCTGCGTGGTCTCAGTACTGTCTGCGTGGTGTGTAAGATGTCAGGGCGCTATTCCTGTAGGATGTCAGGGCGCTATTCCTGTAGGATGTCAGGGTGCTATTTCTGTAGGATGTCAGGGTGCTATTCTTGCAGGATGTCAAGGTGCTATTTCTCTAGGATGTCAGGGTGCTATTTCTGTAGGATGTCAGGGCGCTATTCCTGCAAGATGTCAGGGCGCTATTCCTGCAGGATGTCAGGGTGCTATTCCTGTAAGATGTCAAGGTGCTATTTCTGTAGGATGTCAGGGTGCTATTCCTGCAGGATGTCAGGGTGCTATTCCTGTAGGATGTCAGGGTGCTAATCCTGAAGGATGTCAGGGTGCTATTCCTGCAGGATGTCAGGGTGCTATTCCTGAAGGATGTCAGGTTGCTATTTCTGTAGGATGTCAGGTTGCTATTTCTGTATTATGTCAGGGTGCTATTCCTGCAGGATGTCAGGTTGCTATTCCTGTAGGATGTCAGGGTGCAATTTCGGTAGGATGTCAGGGTGCTATTCCTGCAGAATGTCAGGGTGCTATTTCTGTAGGATGTCAGGGTGCTATTTCTGTAGGATGTCAAGGCGCTATTTCTGGAGGATGTCACGGTGCTATTCCTGCAGGATGTCAGGGTGCCATTCCTGCAGGATGTCAGGATGCTATTTCTGCAGGATGTCACGGTGATATTCCTGCAGGATGTCAGGGTGCTATTCCTGCAGGATGTCAGGGTGCTATTTCTGTAGGATGTCAGGGTGCTATTCCTGCAGGATGTCAGGGTGCTATTTCTGCAGGATGTCAGTGTGCTATTTCTGTAGGATGTCAGGGTGCTATTCCTGCAGGATGTCAGGGTGCTATTCCTGCAGAATGTCAGGGTGCTATTTCTGTAGGATGTCAGGGTGCTATTTCTGTAGGATGTCAGGGTGCTATTTCTGTACGATGTCAGGGTGCTATTCCTGCAGGATGTCAGGGAGCTATTCCTGAATGATGTCAGGGTGCTATTTCTGTAGGATGTCAGGGTGCTATTACTGCAGGATGTCAGGGTGCTATTCCTGCAGGATGTCAGGGTGCTATTTCTGTAGGATGTCAGGGTGCTATTTCTGTAGGATGTCAGGTTGCTATTCCTGCAGGATGTCAGGGTGCTATTCCTGGAGGATATCAGGGTGCTATTTCTGTAGGATGTCATGTTGCTATTTCTGTAGGATGTCAGGGTGCTATTCCTGAAGAATGTCAGGGTGCTATTCCTGTAGGATGTTAGGGTGCCATTCCTGAAGGATGTCAGAGTGCTATTCCTGTAGGATATCAGGGTGATATTCCTGCAGGATGTTAGGGTGCTATTCCTGCAAGATGTCAGGGTGCCATTCCTGCAGGATGTCAGGGTGCTATTCCTGCAAGATGTCAGGTGCTTTTCCTGTAGGATGTCATTGTGCTACTCCTGTAGGATGTCATTGTGCTATTCCTGTAGGATGTCAGGGTGCTATTCCTGTAGGATGTCAGGGTGCTATTCCTGTAGGATGTCAAGGTGCTATTCCTGCATGATGGCAGGGTGCTATTTCTGTATGATGTCAGGTTGCTATTTCTGTAGGATGTCAGGGTGCTATTCCTCAAGGATCTATCTATCTATATCCCGTAGTCTTGCCGACCGTTGGGGCACCACTGATGACTTGGCAACCAGCTCCCTCCATTCCTCTCTGTTCTCTGCCATTCTTAGCGTATCGCGCAGCTTCAGTCCTGTCCAATCTGAGATATTGTCCTCCCATCTTTTCCTCTGTCTTCCTCTCCTTCGTCCTCCATGCACAGTGCCTTGCAGGATTGTTTTGGCAAGCCCTGCTGAACGCGTGACATGCCCATACCACTTCAGTTTGCGTTTTCTCACAATGGCTAATAGGTCTTCATATGACTCGATGGCTTGCCTGATTCTGCTTCCCAATTCCACGTTTGTGACGTGATCTCTGAATGAAATGACAAGCAGCCTTCGAAAACATCTCATTTCAGTGTCTTGTATCCTCCTTTCAAGGTCTCCTGTGAGGGTCCATGACTCGCAGGCATACAAAAACACTGGGATGACTAAGGAGCGCATCAGGCTGATCTTGGAGCAGAGTGTGATGTTTCTGTCCTTCCATATGGTCTTCAATCTTGTCAGTGCTGTTGTTGTTTGTGCAATCCTAGACAGTATTTCTGGTTTGATCCCTCATCTGTCACAATGGCTCCTGAAGGATGTCAGGGTGCTATTCATGTAGGATATCAGGGTGTTATTTTTGTATGATGTCAGGGTGCTATTCATGTAGGATATCAGGGTGTTATTTTTGTATGATGTCAGGGTGCTTTTCCTGTAGGGTGTCAGGGTGCTCTTCCTGTAGGATGTCAGGGTGCTATTCCTGTAGGATGTTAGGGTGCTATTCCTGCAGGATGTCAGGGTGCACATTCCTGCAGGATATCAGGGTGCTATTCCTGCAGGATGTCAGGGTGCTATTCATGTAGGATGTCTGGGTGCTGTTCGTGTAGGATGTCAGGGTGCTATTTCTGTAGGATGTCAGGGTGCTATTCCTGCAGGATATCAGGGTGCTATTCCTGTAGGATGTCAGGTTGCTATTTTTGTAGGATGTCAGGGTGCTATTCCTGATGGATTTCAGGGTGCTATTTCTGTATGATATCAGCGTGCTATTTCTGTAGGATGTCAGGGTGCTATTCCTGTAGGATATCAGGGTGCTATTCCTGAAGGATGTCAGGGTGCTATTCCTTAAGGATGTCAGTGTGCTATTCCTGAAGGATGTCAGGGTGCTTTTCTGTAGGATGTCAGGGTGCTATTCCTGCAGGATGTCAGGGTGCTATTTCTGTGGGATGTCAGGGAACTATTCCTGTAGGATGTCAGGGTGCTATTCTTGCAGGATGTGTGGGTGCTATTCCTAAAGGATGTCAGGGTGCTATTTCTGTAGGATGTCAGGGTGCTATTCATGTAGGATGTCAGGGTGCTATTCCTGTAGGATGTCAGGGTGCCATTTCTGTAGAATGTCATGGTGCTATTCCTGTAGGATGTCAAGGTGCTATTCCCGTTGGATGTCAGGGTGGTATTCCTGTAGGATGTCAGGGTGCTCTTCCTGTCTAATGTCAGGGTACTATTCCTTTAGGATGTCAGGGTGCTATTCCTGTAGGATGTCAGGGTGCTATTCCTGTAGGATGTCAGGGTGCTATTCCTGTAGGATGTCAGGGTGCCATTCCTGTTGGATGTCAGGGTGCCATTCCTGTCGGATGTCAGGGTGCTATTCCTGTAGGATGTAAGGGTGCCATTCCTGTAGGATGTCAGGGTGCTATTCCTTTAGGATGTCAGGATGCTATTCCTGTAGGAAGTAAGGGTGCTATTCCCGTAGGATGTCAGGGTGGTCTTCCTGTAGGATGTCATGGTGATCTTCCTGTAGGATGTCAGGGTGCTATTCCCGTAAGATTTTAGGGTGCTATTTCTGTAGGATGTCATGGTGCTATTCCTGTAGGATGTCAGGGTGCTATTCCTGTAGGAATCATCGCGACAAAAAGAAAGACCGACAGCTACATTGTTAACCCCAAGTTTTGCAGTCTCCAAACGACACATTACCCTGGAGCCGCATCTACCTTGTGCATTAATTAAGTATCGACTCACGAGCACCAGTAGCCAGTTCAAGTATCGACTCACGAGCACGAGTAGTGTAAGTATCGACTCACTAGAACCATAAGTGTAAGTATCGACTCACGAGCACCATTAGTGTAAGTATCGACTCACGAGCACCAGTAGTGTAAGTATCGACTCACGAGCACCAGTAGTGTAAGTATCGACTCACGAACACCCGTAGTGTAAGCATCGACTGACGAGCACCAGTAGTGTAAGTATCGACTCACGAACACCCGTAGTGTAAGCATCGACTCACGAGCACCAGTAGTGTAAGTATCGACTGACGAGCACCAGTAGTGTAAGTATCGACTGACGAGCACCAGTAGTGTAAGTATCGACTGACGAGCACCTGTAATGTAAGTATCGACTCACAAGCACCTGTAGTGTAAGTATCGACTGACGAGCACCAGTAGTGTAAGTATCGACTGACGAGCACCAGTAGTGTAAGTATCGACTGACGAGCACCTGTAATGTAAGTATCGACTCACGAGCACCTGTAGTGTAAGTATCGACTAACTAGCACCATAAGTGTAAGTATCGACTCACGAGTACCATTAGTGTAAGTATTGCCTCCTGAGCACCAGTAGTGTAAGTATCGACTGATGAGCACCAGTAGTGTAAGTATCGACTGACGAGCACCGGTAGTGTAAGTATCGAATCACGAGCACCAGTAGTGTAAGTATCGACTCATGAGCACCGGTAGTGTAAGTATCGAATCACGAGCACCGGTAGTGTAAGTATCGAATCACGAGCACCAGTAGTGTAAGTATCGACTCACGAGCACCATTAGTGTAAGTATCGACTCACGAGTACCATTAGTGTAAGTATTGCCTCCTGAGCACCAGTAGTGTAAGTATCGACTGACGAGCACCAGTAGTGTAAGTATCGACTGACGAGCACCAGTAGTGTAAGCATCGACTGACGAGCACCTGTAGTGTAAGTATCGACTCACGAGCACCTGTAGTGTAAGTATCGACTAACTAGCACCATAAGTGTAAGTATCGACTCACGAGTACCATTAGTGTAAGTATTGCCTCCTGAGCACCAGTAGTGTAAGTATCGACTGACGAGCACCAGTAGTGTAAGTATCGACTGACGAGCACCGGTAGTGTAAGTATCGAATCACGAGCACCAGTAGTGTAAGGATCGACTCACGAGCACCAGTAGTGTAAGTATCGACTCACAAGCACCAGTGGTGTAAGTATCGACTCACGAGCACCATTAGTGTAAAGATCGCTTAACGAGCACCAGTAGTGTAAGGATCGACTCACGAGCACCAGTAGTGTAATTATCGACTCATGAGCACCAAGTGTAAGGATCGACTCACGAGCACCAGTAGTGTTAGGATCGACTCACGAGCACCAGTAGTGTAAGTATCGACTCACGAGCACCAGCAGTATAAGTATCGACTCACGAGCACCAGTAGTGTAAGTATCGACTCACGAGCACCAGTAGCCAGTTCGGGTCAAGTTCACCACAAAGTGGGCCAACTTCCTTAGCGCGACAAGGTCGACTTGACCTTCACCTTCGTAGCTGTCATCGAGAGTAGACCTTGGGCGCCAGTTCTGTGTGATGCAGGTCAGGAACGCCTGGCACTTGGCGGGAGACGGGTCCGGTACATCAGCTGGAAAGACCAGGTGCATGTCAGTCCGATTGTAACACATACCTGTTCGTGCACGCCTCTCCAGGTGTATAGAAAGCACCCTGCTACTTAGGGCGAATTCAGTAAACAAATACTAAATAACTAGAATCAATAGTTGTCATACAGAGCGGTTCTCATACGGAGGGGTTCTCTAAAACTTTTCTCAAGGCGCTTTGCATCAAAAGTGGTAACCTAAGCCACTAAGCAATGTGTCCCGCTGCACGAGTGAGCTTAGTGCTGCGCCAGCCACTAAGCAAGGTGCTCCGCTATCCAGCCACTAAGCAAGGTGCTCCGCTATAGCGGGGTGAGTGTTGTGACGCTATAGCGGGGTGAGTGTTGTGAGTGTTGTGAAGCTATAGCGGGGTGAGTGTTGTGACGCTATAGCGGAGTGAGTGTTGTGACGCTATAGCGGGGTGAGTGTTGTGGCGCTATAGCGGGGTGAGTGTTGTGGCGCTATAGCGGGGTGAGTGTTGTGGTGCTATGGCGGGGTGAGTGTTGTGGCGCTATAGCGGGTGAGTGTTGTGGCGCTATAGCGGGGTGAGTGTTGTGGCGCTATAGAGGGGTGAGTGTTGTGGCGCTATAGCGGGGTGAGTGTTGTGACGCTATAGCGGGGTGAGTGTTGTGACGCTATAGCGGGGTGAGTGTTGTGACGCTATAGCGGGGTGAGTGTTGTGACGCTATAGCGGGGTGAGTGTTGTGACGCAATAGCGGGGTGAGTGTTGTGACGCTATAGCGGGGTGAGTGTTGTGGCGCTAAAGCGGGGTGAGTTTTGTGGCGCTATAGCGGGGTGAGTGTTGTGGTGCTATTGCGGGGTGAGTGTTGTGGCGCTATAGCGGGTGAGTGTTGTGGCGCTATAGCGGGGTGAGTGTTGTGGTGCTATAGCGGGGTGAGTGTTGTTGTGAGTGTTGTGACGCTATAGCGGGGTGAGTGTTGTGAGTGTTGTGACGCTATAGCGGGGTGAGTGTTGTGACGCTATAGCGGGGTGAGTGTTGTGGCGCTAAAGCGGGGTGAGTGTTGTGGCGCTATACCGGGGTGAGTGTTGTGGTGCTATGGCGGGGTGATTGCGGTCCTACAGAGCTTTATGAATGCGGTCCTACAGAGCTTGGTGAATGCTGTCCTACAGAGCTTGGTGAATGCGGTCCTACAGAGCTTGGTGAAGGCGGTCCTACAGAGCTTGGTAAACGCGCTCCTAAAGAGCATGGTGAATGCGGTCCTACAGAGCTTGGTGAATGCGGGCCTACAGAGCTTGGTGAAATGCGGGCCTACAGAGCTTGGTGAATGCGGTCCTACAGAGCCTGGTGAATGCGGTCCTACAGAGCTTGGTGAATGCGGTCTTACAGAGCCTGGTGAATGCCGTCCTAGAGAGCTTGATGACGCGATCCTACAGAGCATGGTGAATTCGGTCCTACAGAGCTTTGTGAATGCGGAGCTTGGTGAATGCGGTCCTACAGAGCTTGGTGAATGCGGTCCTACAGAGCTTGGTGAATGCGCTCCTATAGAGCTTGGTGAAAGCGGTCCTACAGAGCATGGTGAATGCGGGCCTACAGAGCTTGGTGATTGCGGTCCTACAAAGCTTAGTGAATGCGGTCCTACAGAGCCTGGTGAATGCGGTCCTACAGGGCTTGGTGAATGCGGTCCTACAGAGCTTTGTGAATGGGGTCCTACAGAGCTTGGTGAATGCCGTCCTACAGACCTTGGTGAATGCGGTCCAACAGAGCATGGTGAATGGGGTCCTACAGAGCATGGTGAATTCGGTCCTACAGAGCTTGGTAAATGCGGTCCTACAGAGCTCGGTGAATGCGGTCCTACAGAGCTTGGTGAATGCGGACCTACAGAGCTTGGTGAATGCGGTCCTACAGAGCTTGGTGAACGCGGTCCTACAGAGCATGGTGAATGCGGTCCTACAGAGCTTGTTAAGTGCGGTCCTACAAAGCTTGGTGAATGCGGTCCTACAGAGGATGGTGAATGCGGTCCTACAGAGCATGGTGAATGCGGTCCTACGGAGCTTGGTGAATGCGGTCCTACAGAGCTTTGTGAATGCGGTCCTACAGAGCTTTGTGAATGCGGTCCTACAGAGCTTGGTGAATGCGGTCCTACAGAGCTTGGTGAATGCGGTCGTACAGAGTATGGTGAATGCGGTCCTACAGAGATTTGTGAATGCGGTCCTACAGAGCATGGTGAATGGCGTCCTATAGAGCATGGTGAATTCGGTCCTACAGAGCTTGGTGAATGCGGTCCTACAGAGCTTGGTGAATGCGGTCCTACATAGCTTGGTGAATACGTCCTACAGAGCTTGTCGAATGCGGTCCTACAGAGCATGGTGAATGCGGTCCTACAGAGCTTGGTGAATGCGGTCCTACAGAGCTTGGTGAATGCGGTCCTACAAAGCTTGGTGAATGCGGTCCTACAGAGCATGGTGAATGCGGTCATACAGAGCTTGGTGAATGCGGTCCTACAGAGCTTGGTGAATGCGGCCCTACAGAGCTTGGTGAATGCGGTCCTACAGAGCTTTATGAATGCGGTCCTACAGAGGTTGGTGAATGCTGTCCTACAGAGCTTGGTGAACGCGGTCCTACAGAGCATGTGAACGCGGTCCTACAGAGCTTGGTGAATGCGGTCCTACAGAGCTTGGTGAATGCTGTCCTACAGAGCTTGGTGAATGCGGTCCTACAGAGCATGGTGAAGGCGGTCCTACAGAGCTTGGTGAACTCAGTTCTACAGAGCATGGTGAATGCGGTCCTACAGAGCTTGGTGAATGCGGGCCTACAGAATTTGGTGAATGCGGTCCTACAGAGCTTGGTGAATGCGGTCCTACAGAGCTTGATGACGCGATCCTACAGAGCATGTTGAATTCGGTCCTACAGAGCTTTGTGAATGAGGATCTTGGTGAATGCAGTCCTACAGAGCTTGGTGAATGCGGTCCTACAGAGCTTGGTGAATGCGGTCCTACAGAGCATGGTGAAAGCGGTCCTACAGAGCATGGTGAATGCGGGCCTACAGAGCTTGGTGATTGCGGTCCTACAAAGCTTAGTGAATGCGGTCCTACAGAGCTTGGTGAATGCGGTCCTACAGAGCTTGGTGAATGCGGTCGTACAGAGCTTTGTGAATGCGGTCCTTCAGAGCATGGTGAATGCGATCCTACAGAGCTTGGTGAATTCGGTCCTACAGAGCATGGTGAATGGGGTCCTACAGATCTTGGTGAATTCGGTCCTACAGAGCTTGGTGAATGCGGTCCTACAGAGCTTGGTGAATGCGGTCCTACAGAGCTTGGTGAATGCGGACCTACAGAGCTTGGTGAATGCGGTCCTACAGAGCTTGGTGAACGCGGTCCTACAGAGCATGGTGAATGCGGTCCTACAGAGCTTGTTAATTGTGGTCCTACAAAGCTTGGTGAATGTGGCCCTACAGAGGATGGTGAATGCGGTCCTACAGAGCATGGTGAATGCGGTCCTACGGAACTTGGTGAATGCGGTCCTACAGAGCTTTGTGAATGCGGTCCTACAGAGCTTGGTGAATGCGGTCCTACAGAGCTTGGTGAATGGGGTCCTATAGAGCATGGTGAATTCGGTCTTACAGAGCTTGGTGAATGCGGTCCTACAGAGCTTGGTGAATGCGGTCCTACAGAGCTTGGTGAATGCGGACCTACAGAGCTTGGTGAATGCGGTCCTACAGAGCTTGGTGAACGCGGTCCTACAGAGCATGGTGAATGCGGTCCTACAGAGCATGGTAATTGCGGTCCTACAAAGCTTGGTGAATGCGGTCCTACAGAGGATGGTGAATGCGGTCCTACAGAGCTTGGTGGAATGCGGTCCTACAGAGCATGGTAAATGCGGTCCTACAGAGCTTGGTGAATGCGGTCCTACAGAGCTTTGTGAATGCGGTCCTACAGAGCTTAGTGAATGCTGTCCTCAGAGCTTGGTGAATGCGATCCTACAGAGTATGGTGAATTCGGTCCTACAGAGCTTCGTGAATGCGGTCCTACAGAGCATGGTGAATGGGGTCCTATAGAGCATGGTGAATTCGTCCTACAGAGCTTGGTGAATGCGGTCCTACAGAGCTTGGTGAATGCGGTCCTACAGAGCTTGGTGAATGCGGTCCTACAGAGCTTTGTGAATGCGGTCCTACAGAGCTTGGTAAATGCGGTCCTACAGAGCTTGGTGAATGCGGTCCTACAGAGCATGGTGAATGCGGTCCTACAGAGCTTGGTAAGTGCGGTCCTACAGAGCTTGGTAAATGCGGTCCTACAGAGCTTGGTGAATGCGGTCCTACAGAGCTTGGTAAATGCGGTCCTACAGAGCTTGGTGAATGCGATCCTACAGAGCTTGTGAATTCGGTTCTACAGAGCTTGGTGATTGCGTTCCTACAGAGCTTGTGAATGCGGTTCTGGGGTTAAATGGGTTAAAGAAATACGACAATGAAGGTGCATGGGCTTTCACTCCAAAACGTGCTATGCGCGCACCCGCACGAAACGATCTTTTCTTCCCAAAAGCTCACAAGCGAGGACACCGAGAGGGTAGCAGTGCGATATAATTGTATGTACCCACTCCATAAAGTTTTTCCTTCTTTGACACATGTATTGATATATTACATAACATGCTAATTAATATTCATGAATTGGCTTGATATACTTTTCTTCCCAAAATCCTTTGCAGGAACAAAAACCTTAATCTTGATACTGGCATTTGTCAAAACGGAAACCCGAAATATGCTGACAGTGCAACATTAACGAGTTCCTAATATGCAGTAGTGATTATATACTTATTAGTGAACGTGCGCTTGAAATTTCTTTTCCATACACCCGCATCAACGGAGAGCAGACGCCAGCAAACGAGCGAAACGAATCACTGAACGAGTGAAACTGACAGGACGCCAGCAAACGAGCGAAACGAATCACTGAACGAGTGAAACTGACAGGACGCCAGAAAACGAGCGAAACGAATCACTGAACGAGTGAAACTGACAGGACGCCAGCAAACGAGCGAAACGAATCACTGAACGAGCGAAACTGACAGGACGCCAGCAAACGAGCGAAACGAATCACTGAACGAGTGAAACTGACAGGACGCCAGCAAACGAGCGAAACGAATCACTGAACGAGTGAAACTGACAGGACGCCAGCAAACGAGCGAAACGAATCACTGAATGAGTGAAACTGACAGGACGCCAGCAAACGAGCGAAACGAATCGCTGAACGAGTGAAACTGACAGGACGCCAGCAAACGTGCGAAACGAATCACTGAACGAGTGAAACTGACAGGACGCCAGCAAACGAGCGAAACGAATCGCTGAACGAGTGAAACTGACAGGACGCCAGCAAACGTGCGAAACGAATCACTGAACGAGTGAAACTGACAGGACGCCAGGAAACGAGCGAAACGAATCACTGAACGAGTGAAACTGACAGGACGCCAGCAAACGAGCGAAACGAATCACTGAACGAGTGAAACTGACAGGACGCCAGCAAACGAGCGAAACGAATCACTGAACGAGTGAAACTGACAGGACGCCAGCAAACGAGCGAAACGAATCACTGAACGAGTGAAACTGACAGGACGCCAGCAAACGAGCGAAACGAATCACTGAACGGGTGAAACTGACAGGACGCCAGCAAACGAGCGAAACGAATCACTGAACGAGTGAAACTGACAGGACGCCAGCAAACGAGCGAAACGAATCGCTGAACGAGTGAAACTGACAGGACGCCAGCAAACGTGCGAAACGAATCACTGAACGAGTGAAACTGACAGGACGCCAGCAAACGAGCGAAACGAATCGCTGAACGAGTGAAACTGACAGGACGCCAGCAAACGTGCGAAACGAATCACTGAACGAGTGAAACTGACAGGACGCCAGGAAACGAGCGAAACGAATCACTGAACGAGTGAAACTGACAGGACGCCAGCAAACGAGCGAAACGAATCACTGAACGAGTGAAACTGACAGGACGCCAGCAAACGAGCGAAACGAATCACTGAACGAATGAAACTGACAGGACGCCAGCAAACGAGCGAAACGAATCACTGAACGAGTGAAACTGACAGGACGCCAGCAAACGAGCGAAACGAATCACTGAACGAGTGAAACTGACAGGACGCCAGCTAACGATAGCGAAAGTGACAACCAGAGAAAAAGGCAAAATAAACAAACCTGCTGGTATTTTCCGTTATCTGTGATCTAATTACGAGTAGAAAGCGCTTTTGTTTCATATTCAGACGAAATCTGCGCTCAGTCGATAGTCCAAAACGCAGTCGTCTGCCAGTTACGTTTTGTCTACACACATCACATCTGAATGCATTAGCCGCAAACTGAAGGACGCTAGATAAAGCTTTGTTTTGGATTAGTATATAAATTATATTGAGCCCAATTTTGCTTGATTTAGTGCCCAAAACCGACAGACATGATTACTTGATCTAAATCAAAATATCCTCGGCTGACGACTCGGACATTTTGATTGGGGTTGTAACGCCCGCAGACTTGCCCCCAGTCGTACGCACAGACTCTCGCACAACAGACGCATACACCGCCACTGACTCAGACGGGCGCATTCATGCGGTAAAACTCAACACACGGGCTCCCTTTCTAAAGTAACTTTATAAACTTTATAAAAGGAAAGAAACGCTTAAATGATTATCCAACTATACACATTTCACCTTCCCCACTGCATCCCAACATCACATACACACACGCACAATATCCTTGCCAGGCTAGGTATTAGTTCTCACAGTCTCCAACCTGTTTGATGTTATTGCCTGGTTACGTTGGTCCTTCTCACGTCTAGGCGTGCAAGTCCGTTGTACGCTTTTTCCTGTCGTCCTGTGTCTTTATCACGGACGTCCTCGTACTCGTACCGTAGCGCAGTTCTCGCTTCGACTCGGGTGTTTCGGTCCCGGTCGCTTCACTCCCTGAGTGAAAACTGGAGGGGTGATGACCTCACGTTAGGTCTGGTGACTGACGTCTCGGCGTCCGTCGCTCCCTCTTTACAAGCACTCTGAATTCTAGGTTTCAGAGTCTTGGAATACGGGCTAGGTATCTCAAACACATCTGATCCCTCTGACAAGAAAGCCCGTACTAACGTATTACTGCTCTGACAGACTCAGCTTCTGCCTACAACTCACTTAATCAGTACTCACGAAACTCCCGTGCTAACCATGTCTTAAAGATTTCACGTGGACCACGGCCTCACGGACTATCGGCACAAAACAAATCGTTAACAAAAACCGTACCGTATTTAACCTAATGTGTGAGCACTATGCACGAGCATAGAGCTTCATCACAGAGGTGTCGTAATCACATCAGCCTGATAGGCGGGGGCAGGGGATCTAACTGTTGTCTGTCCAGCGCTGTGATTCCCCTTGGTTTGAGTACTGACAATTCTGCCAGCGCTAGCCTCACCTATCTGGTTTGTGAGTATCATGTATAACTCGAGGCAAAATTTGTATCGTTACATTGTTGTGTAATGTTCTGTGCATCTACTGTGGGAAATCAGGGTATTTACCCGACCACATATAGTAGCGCACCTTCATGTTTGTGTATGTATGTTTCTCCTGCCTACTTCCTAAGTTCCGGAGAAAGACATGGGTTATATAAGAGACCTGATCCATTCTTATTAGGAATGGAAATGATTGTCTTATTCTATACCTGCGTATTTCTCTGTGGGCTGGCGATTGGGTGCCTGATAGGCGGGGGCAGGGGATCTAACTGTTGTCTGTCCAGCGCTGTGATTCCCCTTGGTTTGAGTACTGACAATTCTGCCAGCGCTAGCCTCACCTATCTGGTTTGTGAGTATCATGTATAACTCGAGGCAAAATTTGTATCGTTACATTGTTGTGTAATGTTCTGTGCATCTACTGTGGGAAATCAGGGTATTTACCCGACCACATATAGTAGCGCACCTTCATGTTTGTGTATGTATGTTTCTCCTGCCTACTTCCTAAGTTCCGGAGAAAGACATGGGTTATATAAGAGACCTGATCCATTCTTATTAGGAATGGAAATGATTGTCTTATTCTATACCTGCGTATTTCTCTGTGGGCTGGCGATTGGGTGCCTGATAGGCGGGGGCAGGGGATCTAACTGTTGTCTGTCCAGCGCTGTGATTCCCCTTGGTTTGAGTACTAGCCTGTTGTCGGCAATATATCGAGCAGAATGTGGCTCAGTATAATATCACAATATTATTCCCAGGACAAAACTGAGCTAAATCCGAAAACGACAGAGAGACCATCGCTCCCTCCACTGAAAGCAAAGCTAAAGTGTGAAAGAAACTTGTGAAAAATGCTTACTGATGAAAAAGTCGCTAAAAAAGGCCTTGAGCTGCATAAAGGTCACCCGGCCCTGGTATATGTTGCAAGTGCGGCTGACCGTGTCGAGGCACTCAAACAGCAGGAGTTGTTGGCTGTACACACGTGGAGTCAGTCAACACGTCATAACATGTATCGGCCAGTGGACTTTCTTTTTTTTTTTGGTCCATCCATCCATCCATTCAAGCATCCATCTCGCACCCACCCACCCATCCATCCATCCATTTCCACCCACCCACCCAGGAAGCAAAGATCCTCGGGCACATGACGGCCGCAATGCGCGGGCCCACTGCAGCTGTCGTGGGTTCGAAGATGTCTTTACCACTGGGGCACCCACCCACCCACCCACACACCCACCCGCCCCCCACCCACCTAGAGAGAGAGAGATGATGATGATGATGAAACGTTTTATTCAGGATAAAAAGTTTTAGGCATAGCAATGCCTATCTTCCAAACTGTCCTGCTACTCTACACATATATAAAAATACATCAGACGATACAGCAAAAGATAAAACACATATAAGTAAAAAGACCAATTCCCCCCTTTCCCGCCCCCCACCCCCCGCCCCCCACCCACCCTCAGGAAAAAACAAACAAACAAAGTAAAAGAAAGAATAACAATAATATAAAATCAATATATATATATATATATACATATAAATATATATATATATATATATATATATATACACACTAGTATGAACCTGACATATTAATGCAGACAATCGAACTATAACATAACCCGCAGCAATCTGCTGTGCTGGAGCAACATACTAAGCAGAAAGATAGAACATTCACAACGACATCAAATATTTATGGACGCGAGCTCTGAAGATAGATAACGTTGGAATAGACTTTAAATGAGAGGGCAAATTATTCCATGACTTAGCACCGGAAAATGATATACTAGATTTGAAGATGTCGATTCTCGGTTTTGGGAGATGGAGTAAGCTGTTCCTCGTGTTCTCTCTATTCGTGTGGGAAAACAGCTCGCGGAGATAGGGAGGGGCGGCATCATTTAGAATTTTTTGCACAAGTAAGCATCTATTAAGTTCCAATTGTTTACTAAGTGGTAGGATATTAAGGGCCTTCAATCTTTCATCAGTAGGGGACGAACCAGGAAGAATAAGCTTAATACCTCGCCGGTAAAGGGGATTATTTTTTTTCAAATGAATGTCTCCACAGCCGTCCCAGATATTGGAAGCATAATTACAATGTGTCTTGATGTGTGCGTTAAAAAATAGTTTTCGAGCATCAATGTCAACTATACGACTTAATTTGGATAATTAAAAGAGATTTTTCGAAATAGTTTTACATGCAGTTTCTATGTGAGGCTCCCAGCTGAGCTGTTCGTCGACTGTCACTCCTAACAAACGATGTTTTGACACTTGCTCTATGGGCTGAGAGTGAAGGGACAGTTCAAGGGGTTGCAAGCCACGTTGATGCTTTTGGCGTGTCGTCACCAACATACTTTTCGTTTTAGGAATACTAATAATCATATGATTTTGTTCACACCAAGTTGACACTTCATCTAAACTATGTTGGAGGACAGCGCTCACGGTTGAAACATTTTTATCAGATACATGTAATGATGTATCATCAGCAAATAGTTCACAGTTTGTGTCGGGGTGTGATATTGACAGTGGAAGGTCATTTATAAAGATGTTGAATAATAACGGTCCTAGGGTGGATCCCTGAGGAACACCATGGGTCACCAGTCCTTCCGCTGAGTATTTACCATTCAAGAACACTTTCTGCGTTCTGCCTAAGAGATAAGACGAGAGAAAAGCGACTGCATTTGAGTCAATGTGATATAAAGGTAACTTCTTTAGTAAGATTGAGTGGTTAATGAGATCGAAGGCTTTTGTAAGATCTAGAAATACTACACCTGAAAGTTTGGACTCATTTATGGCAGTAAGCCATTTGTGGGTTATGAGCGTTAAGGCTGTCTGACACGAATGTTTAGGCCGAAAAGCTGATTGTGCTGTACTAATAAGGCGGTTTTCCTCCAGGAATTGAAGTAAATGATTATGTATATGCTTTTCAAGTGGCTTGGACACTGCTGATAAGATTGAAATAGGTCTGTACTCACTTGGGTCGCTCAGATCTTTGCTTTTTGGCAGAGGAGTAACTTTTGCTATTTTCAATTCATCGGGAAACATGCTCTTTTGAATCGGAAGGTTATATATAAAGGTTAACGATTCAATAATATAAGGGAGAGCAATTTTCAGGATTTTACTGCTAATACCGTCTACACCACAAGATGTTTTACTTTTCATGTTGGTTATAGATTTTCCTACTTCAAGGACGGTCATTAGGGGAACTGAGAAAGTATTGCCAGCGTTTATCTGACTGTGCTGTTTCAATTGTTCTGAGAAAGAGAGAGAGAGAGAGAGAGAGAGAGAGAGAGAGAGAGAGAGAGAGAGAGAGAGAGAGAGAGAGAGAGAGAGAGAGAGAGAGAGAGAGAGAGAGAGAGAGAGAGAGAGAGAGAGAGAGAGAGAGAGAGAGAGAGAGAGAGAGAGAGAGAGAGAGAGAAAGAGCCATACTGACTTGCGTAGCTGTGTTCGTGTCACGGCTTGTTGCTCTGTGATGTTTTTCAGGCGTTTCTGCCACTGCAATATGCATTGGATGGCGCCCGGACACACCCCTGCCGCCCAGCACATACACATGTACACATGAAGTTGCAGGGGATGGATCGACCGTAGGAGCTCAAGGGCAGTTTCTCAACCATTAAGAAAACGATCCTCGGGCCCACTGGGGCCGCAGCTGGCCCGAGGACCTCTGCTTGCTAGGTACTAACATACCGCTTGACCTTAAAGTGGACCCATCCCTAACATATCCCCCCTGCAAGATATACGGACTATGGTCGACTTAGTTGAAATTACCTCCTCCTGCTGCCGAGCGGTGTCGCTGCTCACACGAGGGGAAACAATCAGGATTCTCGGTGTCTTAGGTAATAGCCGCTGTCCGTGTGCATAGGCTTGGGTGTTTCCGCTACAGTATTTTACAGGCCGCATTAAGTTTGTATACTCGGTTATGGATGACATAGTAAACACTGAAAAACCGACACGCGGTAACCCACGTTTACTGGTTGGTTGGTTAGTTCGGGTTTAACGTCCACAGCACCGAGGTGATCATGGACGGCCCTGACGGGCGGGTTATGGGGGACAGGGAAATATATTGCCTATGGAATACGACCTGAACACTGATCAACTCAGGCGCACTCCAACTGTGCCACTTTGATTTACTAGGACCTTCAACGGACATGCTATTGAACAAATCCGTTTTTTTCCCCCCCTGGATTGTGAGGCCAGCTACCGGGGCAGGGACGGGATTCGAACCCACGACCCGGCAATTCCCTTCGCTCTCCTGCTCCGACGTTTAACCGCCTGAGCTATCTGGGACTCTCCACGTTTACTAAGACAAAAGCCAGTGAATAGACCACGACAGGTCCGAGGTATCGGGAGGACCCAAGATAATGTGCACGGACAACGATCAATCAAGACACTGACAACGCCGAGATAACGCTGCTGCAAGAGGTATGGATCCTCATAAACCCCCACAAGGGGGCTCATGAGGATCTATGCCGCTTGCTGACACCACTGAATTGCTGAATCCATGTTTTGGGACAGAAATCCATGTTTTTGGGACAGCGAGGGTTTGTGTGTGTGTTGAATTACCCTGCAGGAACACAGTCCGCATCCGCTAGCGCTCAAAGTGTTAACCCTATTAGCCCCGGATCCCTACAGCAGGAGGTGGCTTGACCATGATAATTCAAGGGTAGTGCCAGATTAGCTTGGCGCCTTTAGGCGCCAAGCTAAACTGGCACTCCCCTTGAATTATCTGGTCAATCCATCTCCTGCAACTGGTACATAGTCGTCGGGCAGCACCTCCAATATTTGAGAAATGCGACCTTGGGGGCTGAAAGGGTTAAGCCCAAATTGTGACAGCGCCACCGTGCGGCAGTAGCAGTGAGCCAAGTCGCTCATTTCACACAGCTGACCTGCCAGACAATAATATGTACCAACTGCGGTCGTTTGCATTGCACAAGATCACGTGATCAGTTGATATTAATGAAATATCCCGCTCTCGTTGTTAAAACAGTTAAATATGTAGCCAGTATGAGCAAAGGTCCTCGGGACCCTGACGGCCGCAGTGCGCTCGAAGACGTTTTGCTTCTGGGGGGGGGGGGGGGGGGGTTCGAAACACAAGCAGATGTCTGGTCTCTAAATCTCGTCTGTCTGAAAGCATTGGTTTGTTATTGTTATTACTATCAACACGTGAATTACAGGAAATTATATTAACAGATCATATTATACTGGCTTTAAACTCATTCACAGCACATACAAGACGTATCGCATCCGAATACGCGGCATGAAGCCGCGTATCCGGATGCGGCACGTCTTGAACGCGTTAATATACTCTACCCATCTCCTCCCCCCTACCCCGACCCCCCACAACATACATCTATCCCTTTCTCCGTAAGTGTCTCCTTACCTCCCCTGCGGTCGCACTGCATGTAGTTGAAGGCAAACACCTTGCCCCGGAAGTTGTCCATGAGTGCCTTATGGCCAGGGTCAGCGCGACAGTTGGACGGCATGTCGTCCACACACTTTAGGCTTTTGGTGTAATTCTGGCTGAGAACGGGTGGGCGTGGGGCATGGCGGAATAAGGCACGGGGACAAGAAAGACACGAGTTAAAAAGGGCAGAGCGTGCTGGGACCAGCTGCACGAGTGAGCTTAGTCCTGTACCAGCCATCAAGCAAGGAGCACCGCTATAGCGGGGTGAGTGTTGTGTCGCTATAGCGGGGTGAGTGTTGTGGCGCTATAGCGGGGTGAGTGTTGTGGCGCTATAGCGGGGTGAGTGTTGTGGCGCTATAGTGGGGTGAGTGATGTGGCGCTATAGCGGGGTGAGTGTTGTGGCGCTATAGCGGAGTGGGTGTTGAGTCACTATAGCGGGGTGAGTGTTGTGGCGCTATAGCGGGGTGAGTGTTGTGGCGCTATAGTGGGGTGAGTGATGTGGCGCTATAGCTGGGTGAGTGTTGTGGCGCTGTAGCGGGGTGAGTGTTGTAGCGCTATAGCGGGGTGAGTGTTGTGGCGCTACAGCGGGGTGAGTGTTGTGGCGCTATAGCGGGGTGAGTGTTGTGGCGCTATAGCGGGGTGAGTGTTGTGGCGCTGTAGCGGGTGAGTGTTGTGGCGCTATAGCGGGCTGAGTGTTGTGGCGCTACAGCGCGGTGAGTGTTGTGGCGCTATAGCGGGGTGAGTGTTGTGGCGCTATAGCGGGGTGAGTGTTGTGACGTTATAGCGGGGTGAGTGTTGTGGCGCTATAGCGGGGTGAGTGTTGTGGCGCTATAGCGGGGTGGGTGTTGTGACGCTATAGCGGAGCACCTTGCTTAGTGGCTGGCGCAGGACTACGCTCACTCATGCAACTGGTATTTAGTGTGTGACTGTAACATTACAACTAAATCCCGTGTTTGTCAGTGTTAAAGCATTTCAGCCTAGGTCAAAGATATTCGGGTAACTTTGGCCTTAGTCAGCACCAGCACTGTTGCCAAGCGAAAAACAGACAGAAAGAGACAAACAGAGAGGAGAGAGACAGAGAGGAGACAGACTCACCACGGATTGCCGAGCAGATCAAACCTCGTAGCGCACGCGCACTTCTTCAGTTGCTGGCCACACACCGCCTCTGCCGGAGACAAAAGCAACCGCAAAGTTAACCCATTTTCTGCCAAGAAATGTCAACTCAATTCAGCTGCAAGAGACATAGATCCTCATGAGCTCCCGCGATTGCGGTAAGTTTAGTGCGACTGCGGGAGCTCATGAGGATCTATGCCTCTTGCTGAGACCAGTTGGTCTCCAGATTCCTTGGGCGGCTGTGGTTTTCAGAAACATAACAAGCGTCCAGTTGCAGGGATGGGGTTCAGTTTACTGTCCCCACAACCACAGGCTCAAATCTCAACAGATCGTCTCCCAGCACTACCTGCAGCGCACGGGCGATGCTCAGGCATGACAGTTCAGGGTAGTCCATTATTTAGCTTGTGGCTTAAGGCCCTTAACCCCTTGACTGCTACTGACGACGGGCGACAAGGGCGCGTCACTCTACATCCTTTTCGCCCAATGATATGGTCCGTAGCAATCACGGGGTTAAAGCCATCATCTCCATTGCGGACTTCTGATTGTTGTTGTGTAATCAGTCTTGTCCTGCCTCGACAAGGGCTAGTCTATCTTTCTTCATAATCTATGTGAGTAAACACACGGGTTTTTTTTTCACGGCCTTTTGAACGTAACGGAAGTAATTCTTCTGCGTACTAAAGAGAAGAAGAGCACAAAAGTCTTTCCTTTGACGACATTCGCACTTTGTAATTGACGTCAGGTCTTTAAACAATCGTGGTCGACACATCTCCCGCAGCTGGCTAATGACATAGACAAAGTGAGCACTACTCACTGACACTGCAAGACTGCTCGACCTTCGTGTCCAAGTCTCGTATGTCGGACTGGAGCCAGGAGACGTTCGCGCAGAGACCAAGAGGAGCCGCGCGAACACACTTCCTCACGTCCTGCAGCGCCCTGTAGTAACATGTGACGTTATTACATGTGACGTAGTTCTATCGTAACATGTGACGTAGTTCTGTCGTAACATGTGACGTAGTTCTGTCGCACCATAGTGAGTTCACGTTTGCAACGAACAACTCCCGACAAGGAACGCGATGGAAATCACTGCAGATAACCTCCTTCAGCCATAAGCACAGACAACACACCAAACATTTCCAAGAGGCACAGATCCTCATGAGCTCCGGAGGGCTCATGAGGATCTATTCCTCTTGGATTTGTTAGGAGTGTTTTATATGATTATGGTACAAACGGTTTGTCCACTGTGACTTTGGTCTCGTTCGTGATTGGGAGTCACTGCTCTTGTGTTTCACCGTGTGTACTCGTCAGGCCCATGAGAGGGTCGCTAGAAGAAAGTGCCTGTCCACAAGCATACGCCGAGGAAAGCTAAGATAACAAACTGTACGCTATGCTACGATATGCTACACTACGATACGATACCCAACGATATGCTACGATACGCTAAGAAACGCTACACTACGATACGATACTCGATGCTACGCCACGATACGATAACACGTTATTGCCTTCCAAACTGGGACAAATGTATATTGCTACTCCCATACTAGTACTACCGCTACTAGTACTACTACTACTAAATCAGCGATCTTCGTGCTGGTAACGTTTTGTGTCCATAGAGACTTGGGTAGTACGTAGCTAAATGGGTACTGCGTAGCTAAATGCGAGGCTAAACTTGTAAGGGATGGACAGTGACCTACTTGCAGGTGTCGGGCACCGTGTCATCACTGCACTTGCTGTTGGTATTCAGCCTGTCGAATCCCGCCCAGCATTCCTCTATGCTCGCACGACAAGACACTAGACAGAGAGAAGTGTATCAGACATAGTGAGACACGATGGATCGCTTTTGCTGCTGCTTTTGGCAAAATGTGTTTATTTACACGAGCTCCCGTCCAGTTCCTGAGACTGAATGCTGTTTACACAGAGGGAGGAGAGAGTCTCAAATGTGTGTTCATTCAACTCAAAGTCTCAAATGTGTGTTCATTCAACTCAAAGTCTCAAATACGTGTTCATCCAGCTCAAAGAGCCAGGGAACATGGATACAAAGTGGTGACAGCAAAAGGCTTAGATCCTCATGAGCGACTGCGGAGCGGAGTGTCATGCCGCGTATGTGCCGTACGTCTAGCAGCTGGATCGTGTTCAATTTGTCTGAAAGTAGACAGGTTTCCTGTATAACTCCTCTATATATTTGTCTGAAAGTAGACAGGTTTTCTGTATAACTCCTCTATATATTTGTCTCGACAGCGAAAGAACTACTTGTCTGAAAGTAGACAGGTTTCCTGTATAACTCCTCTATATATTTGTCTCGACAGCGAAAGAACTACTTGTCTGAAAGTAGACAGGTTTCCTGTATAACTACTCTATATATTTGTCTCGACAGCGAAAGAACTACTTGTCTGAAAGTAGACAGGTTTCCTGTATAACTCCTCTATATATTTGTCTCGACAGCGAAAGAACTACTTGTCTGAAAGTAGACAGGTTTCCTGTATAACTCCTCTATATATTTGTCTCGACAGCGAAAGAACTACTTGTCTGAAAGTAGACAGGTTTCCTGTATAACTCCTCTATATATTTGTCTCGACAGCGAAAGAACTACTTGTCTGAAAGTAGACAGGTTTCCTGTATAACTCCTCTATATATTTGTCTCGACAGCGAAAGAACTACTTGTCTGAAAGTAGACAGGTTTCCTGTATAACTCCTCTATATATTTGTCTCGACAGCGAAAGAACTACTTGTCTGAAAGTAGACAGGTTTCCTGTATAACTCCTCTATATATTTGTCTCGACAGCGAAAGAACTACTTGTCTGAAAGTAGACAGGTTTCCTGTATAACTCCTCTATATATTTGTCTCGACAGCGAAAGAACTACTTGTCTGAAAGTAGACAGGTTTCCTGTATAACTCCTCTATATATTTGTCTCGACAGCGAAAGAACTACTTGTCTGAAAGTAGACAGGTTTCCTGTATAACTCCTCTATATATTTGTCTCGACAGCGAAAGAACTACTTGTCTGAAAGTAGACAGGTTTCCTGTATAACTCCTCTATATATTTGTCTCGACAGCGAAAGAACTACTTGTCTGAAAGTAGACAGGTTTTCTGTATAACTCCTCTATATATTTGTCTCGACAGCGAAAGAACTACTTGTCTGAAAGTAGACAGGTTTCCTGTATAACTCCTCTATATATTTGTCTCGACAGCGAAAGAACTACTTGTCTGAAAGTAGACAGGTTTCCTGTATAACTCCTCTATATATTTGTCTCGACAGTAGACAGGTTTCCTGTATAACTCCTCTATATATTTGTCTCGACAGCGAAAGAACTACTTGTCTGAAAGTAGACAGGTTTCCTGTATAACTCCTCTATATATTTGTCTCGACAGCGAAAGAACTACTTGTCTGAAAGTAGACAGGTTTCCTGTATAACTCCTCTATATATTTGTCTCGACAGCGAAAGAACTACTTGTCTGAAAGTAGACAGGTTTCCTGTATAACTCCTCTATATATTTGTCTCGACAGCGAAAGAACTACTTGTCTGAAAGTAGACAGGTTTTCTGTATAACTCCTCTATATATTTGTCTCGACAGCGAAAGAACTACTTGTCTGAAAGTAGACAGGTTTTCTGTATAACTCCTCTATATATTTGTCTCGACAGCGAAAGAACTACTTGTCTGAAAGTAGACAGGTTTCCTGTATAACTCCTCTATATATTTGTCTCGACAGCGAAAGAACTACTTGTCTGAAAGTAGACAGGTTTCCTGTATAACTCCTCTATATATTTGTCTCGACAGCGAAAGAACTACTTGTCTGAAAGTAGACAGGTTTCTGTATAACTCCTCTATATATTTGTCTCGACAGCGAAAGAACTACTTGTCTGAAAGTAGACAGGTTTCCTGTATAACTCCTCTATATATTTGTCTCGACAGCGAAAGAACTACTTGTCTGAAAGTAGACAGGTTTCCTGTATAACTCCTCTATATATTTGTCTCGACAGCGAAAGAACTACTTGTCTGAAAGTAGACAGGTTTCCTGTATAACTCCTCTATATATTTGTCTCGACAGCGAAAGAACTACTTGTCTGAAAGTAGACAGGTTTCCTGTATAACTCCTCTATATATTTGTCTCGACAGCGAAAGAACTACTTGTCTGAAAGTAGACAGGTTTCCTGTATAACTCCTCTATATATTTGTCTCGACAGCGAAAGAACTACTTGTCTGAAAGTAGACAGGTTTCCTGTATAACTCCTCTATATATTTGTCTCGACAGCGAAAGAACTACTTGTCTGAAAGTAGACAGGTTTCCTGTATAACTCCTCTATATATTTGTCTCGACAGCGAAAGAACTACTTGTCTGAAAGTAGACAGGTTTCCTGTATAACTCCTCTATATATTTGTCTCGACAGCGAAAGAACTACTTGTCTGAAAGTAGACAGGTTTCCTGTATAACTCCTCTATATATTTGTCTCGACAGCGAAAGAACTACTTGTCTGAAAGTAGACAGGTTTCCTGTATAACTCCTCTATATATTTGTCTCGACAGCGAAAGAACTACTTGTCTGAAAGTAGACAGGTTTCCTGTATAACTCCTCTATATATTTGTCTCGACAGCGAAAGAACTACTTGTCTGAAAGTAGACAGGTTTCCTGTATAACTCCTCTATATATTTGTCTCGACAGCGAAAGAACTACTTGTCTGAAAGTAGACAGGTTTCCTGTATAACTCCTCTATATATTTGTCTCGACAGCGAAAGAACTACTTGTCTGAAAGTAGACAGGTTTCCTGTATAACTCCTCTATATATTTGTCTCGACAGCGAAAGAACTACTTGTCTGAAAGTAGACAGGTTTCCTGTATAACTCCTCTATATATTTGTCTCGACAGCGAAAGAACTACTTGTCTGAAAGTAGACAGGTTTCCTGTATAACTCCTCTATATATTTGTCTCGACAGCGAAAGAACTACTTGTCTGAAAGTAGACAGGTTTCCTGTATAACTCCTCTATATATTTGTCTCGACAGCGAAAGAACTACTTGTCTGAAAGTAGACAGGTTTCCTGTATAACTCCTCTATATATTTGTCTCGACAGCGAAAGAACTACTTGTCTGAAAGTAGACAGGTTTCCTGTATAACTCCTCTATATATTTGTCTCGACAGCGAAAGAACTACTTGTCTGAAAGTAGACAGGTTTCCTGTATAACTCCTCTATATATTTGTCTCGACAGCGAAAGAACTACTTGTCTGAAAGTAGACAGGTTTCCTGTATAACTCCTCTATATATTTGTCTCGACAGCGAAAGAACTACTTGTCTGAAAGTAGACAGGTTTCCTGTATAACTCCTCTATATATTTGTCTCGACAGCGAAAGAACTACTTGTCTGAAAGTAGACAGGTTTCCTGTATAACTCCTCTATATATTTGTCTCGACAGCGAAAGAACTACTTGTCTGAAAGTAGACAGGTTTCCTGTATAACTCCTCTATATATTTGTCTCGACAGCGAAAGAACTACTTGTCTGAAAGTAGACAGGTTTCCTGTATAACTCCTCTATATATTTGTCTCGACAGCGAAAGAACTACTTGTCTGAAAGTAGACAGGTTTCCTGTATAACTCCTCTATATATTTGTCTCGACAGCGAAAGAACTACTTGTCTGAAAGTAGACAGGTTTCCTGTATAACTCCTCTATATATTTGTCTCGACAGCGAAAGAACTACTTGTCTGAAAGTAGACAGGTTTCCTGTATAACTCCTCTATATATTTGTCTCGACAGCGAAAGAACTACTTGTCTGAAAGTAGACAGGTTTCCTGTATAACTCCTCTATATATTTGTCTCGACAGCGAAAGAACTACTTGTCTGAAAGTAGACAGGTTTCCTGTATAACTCCTCTATATATTTGTCTCGACAGCGAAAGAACTACTTGTCTGAAAGTAGACAGGTTTTCTGTATAACTCCTCTATATATTTGTCTCGACAGCGAAAGAACTACTTGTCTGAAAGTAGACAGGTTTCCTGTATAACTCCTCTATATATTTGTCTCGACAGCGAAAGAACTACTTGTCTGAAAGTAGACAGGTTTCCTGTATAACTCCTCTATATATTTGTCTCGACAGCGAAAGAACTACTTGTCTGAAAGTAGACAGGTTTCCTGTATAACTCCTCTATATATTTGTCTCGACAGCGAAAGAACTACTTGTCTGAAAGTAGACAGGTTTCCTGTATAACTCCTCTATATATTTGTCTCGACAGCGAAAGAACTACTTGTCTGAAAGTAGACAGGTTTCCTGTATAACTCCTCTATATATTTGTCTCGACAGCGAAAGAACTACTTGTCTGAAAGTAGACAGGTTTCCTGTATAACTCCTCTATATATTTGTCTCGACAGCGAAAGAACTACTTGTCTGAAAGTAGACAGGTTTCCTGTATAACTCCTCTATATATTTGTCTCGACAGCGAAAGAACTACTTGTCTGAAAGTAGACAGGTTTCCTGTATAACTCCTCTATATATTTGTCTCGACAGCGAAAGAACTACTTGTCTGAAAGTAGACAGGTTTCCTGTATAACTCCTCTATATATTTGTCTCGACAGCGAAAGAACTACTTGTCTGAAAGTAGACAGGTTTTCTGTATAACTCCTCTATATATTTGTCTCGACAGCGAAAGAACTACTTGTCTGAAAGTAGACAGGTTTCCTGTATAACTCCTCTATATATTTGTCTCGACAGCGAAAGAACTACTTGTCTGAAAGTAGACAGGTTTCCTGTATAACTCCTCTATATATTTGTCTCGACAGCGAAAGAACTACTTGTCTGAAAGTAGACAGGTTTTCTGTATAACTCCTCTATATATTTGTCTCGACAGCGAAAGAACTACTTGTCTGAAAGTAGACAGGTTTTCTGTATAACTCCTCTATATATTTGTCTCGACAGCGAAAGAACTACTTGTCTGAAAGTAGACAGGTTTCCTGTATAACTCCTCTATATATTTGTCTCGACAGCGAAAGAACTACTTGTCTGAAAGTAGACAGGTTTCCTGTATAACTCCTCTATATATTTGTCTCGACAGCGAAAGAACTACTTGTCTGAAAGTAGACAGGTTTCCTGTATAACTCCTCTATATATTTGTCTCGACAGCGAAAGAACTACTTGTCTGAAAGTAGACAGGTTTCCTGTATAACTCCTCTATATATTTGTCTCGACAGCGAAAGAACTACTTGTCTGAAAGTAGACAGGTTTCCTGTATAACTCCTCTATATATTTGTCTCGACAGCGAAAGAACTACTTGTCTGAAAGTAGACAGGTTTTCTGTATAACTCCTCTATATATTTGTCTCGACAGCGAAAGAACTACTTGTCTGAAAGTAGACAGGTTTTCTGTATAACTCCTCTATATATTTGTCTCGACAGCGAAAGAACTACTTGTCTGAAAGTAGACAGGTTTCCTGTATAACTCCTCTATATATTTGTCTCGACAGCGAAAGAACTACTTGTCTGAAAGTAGACAGGTTTCCTGTATAACTCCTCTATATATTTGTCTCGACAGCGAAAGAACTACTTGTCTGAAAGTAGACAGGTTTTCTGTATAACTCCTCTATATATTTGTCTCGACAGCGAAAGAACTACTTGTCTGAAAGTAGACAGGTTTCCTGTATAACTCCTCTATATATTTGTCTCGACAGCGAAAGAACTACTTGTCTGAAAGTAGACAGGTTTCCTGTATAACTCCTCTATATATTTGTCTCGACAGCGAAAGAACTACTTGTCTGAAAGTAGACAGGTTTCCTGTATAACTCCTCTATATATTTGTCTCGACAGCGAAAGAACTACTTGTCTGAAAGTAGACAGGTTTCCTGTATAACTCCTCTATATATTTGTCTCGACAGCGAAAGAACTACTTGTCTGAAAGTAGACAGGTTTTCTGTATAACTCCTCTATATATTTGTCTCGACAGCGAAAGAACTACTTGTCTGAAAGTAGACAGGTTTCCTGTATAACTCCTCTATATATTTGTCTCGACAGCGAAAGAACTACTTGTCTGAAAGTAGACAGGTTTCCTGTATAACTCCTCTATATATTTGTCTCGACAGCGAAAGAACTACTTGTCTGAAAGTAGACAGGTTTCCTGTATAACTCCTCTATATATTTGTCTCGACAGCGAAAGAACTACTTGTCTGAAAGTAGACAGGTTTTCTGTATAACTCCTCTATATATTTGTCTCGACAGCGAAAGAACTACTTGTCTGAAAGTAGACAGGTTTCCTGTATAACTCCTCTATATATTTGTCTCGACAGCGAAAGAACTACTTGTCTGAAAGTAGACAGGTTTCCTGTATAACTCCTCTATATATTTGTCTCGACAGCGAAAGAACTACTTGTCTGAAAGTAGACAGGTTTCCTGTATAACTCCTCTATATATTTGTCTCGACAGCGAAAGAACTACTTGTCTGAAAGTAGACAGGTTTCCTGTATAACTCCTCTATATATTTGTCTCGACAGCGAAAGAACTACTTGTCTGAAAGTAGACAGGTTTCCTGTATAACTCCTCTATATATTTGTCTCGACAGCGAAAGAACTACTTGTCTGAAAGTAGACAGGTTTCCTGTATAACTCCTCTATATATTTGTCTCGACAGCGAAAGAACTACTTGTCTGAAAGTAGACAGGTTTCCTGTATAACTCCTCTATATATTTGTCTCGACAGCGAAAGAACTACTTGTCTGAAAGTAGACAGGTTTCCTGTATAACTCCTCTATATATTTGTCTCGACAGCGAAAGAACTACTTGTCTGAAAGTAGACAGGTTTTCTGTATAACTCCTCTATATATTTGTCTCGACAGCGAAAGAACTACTTGTCTGAAAGTAGACAGGTTTCCTGTATAACTCCTCTATATATTTGTCTCGACAGCGAAAGAACTACTTGTCTGAAAGTAGACAGGTTTCCTGTATAACTCCTCTATATATTTGTCTCGACAGCGAAAGAACTACTTGTCTGAAAGTAGACAGGTTTCCTGTATAACTCCTCTATATATTTGTCTCGACAGCGAAAGAACTACTTGTCTGAAAGTAGACAGGTTTCCTGTATAACTCCTCTATATATTTGTCTCGACAGCGAAAGAACTACTTGTCTGAAAGTAGACAGGTTTCCTGTATAACTCCTCTATATATTTGTCTCGACAGCGAAAGAACTACTTGTCTGAAAGTAGACAGGTTTCCTGTATAACTCCTCTATATATTTGTCTCGACAGCGAAAGAACTACTTGTCTGAAAGTAGACAGGTTTCCTGTATAACTCCTCTATATATTTGTCTCGACAGCGAAAGAACTACTTGTCTGAAAGTAGACAGGTTTCCTGTATAACTCCTCTATATATTTGTCTCGACAGCGAAAGAACTACTTGTCTGAAAGTAGACAGGTTTCCTGTATAACTCCTCTATATATTTGTCTCGACAGCGAAAGAACTACTTGTCTGAAAGTAGACAGGTTTCCTGTATAACTCCTCTATATATTTGTCTCGACAGCGAAAGAACTACTTGTCTGAAAGTAGACAGGTTTCCTGTATAACTCCTCTATATATTTGTCTCGACAGCGAAAGAACTACTTGTCTGAAAGTAGACAGGTTTCCTGTATAACTCCTCTATATATTTGTCTCGACAGCGAAAGAACTACTTGTCTGAAAGTAGACAGGTTTCCTGTATAACTCCTCTATATATTTGTCTCGACAGCGAAAGAACTACTTGTCTGAAAGTAGACAGGTTTCCTGTATAACTCCTCTATATATTTGTCTCGACAGCGAAAGAACTACTTGTCTGAAAGTAGACAGGTTTCCTGTATAACTCCTCTATATATTTGTCTCGACAGCGAAAGAACTACTTGTCTGAAAGTAGACAGGTTTCCTGTATAACTCCTCTATATATTTGTCTCGACAGCGAAAGAACTACTTGTCTGAAAGTAGACAGGTTTCCTGTATAACTCCTCTATATATTTGTCTCGACAGCGAAAGAACTACTTGTCTGAAAGTAGACAGGTTTCCTGTATAACTCCTCTATATATTTGTCTCGACAGCGAAAGAACTACTTGTCTGAAAGTAGACAGGTTTCCTGTATAACTCCTCTATATATTTGTCTCGACAGCGAAAGAACTACTTGTCTGAAAGTAGACAGGTTTCCTGTATAACTCCTCTATATATTTGTCTCGACAGCGAAAGAACTACTTGTCTGAAAGTAGACAGGTTTCCTGTATAACTCCTCTATATATTTGTCTCGACAGCGAAAGAACTACTTGTCTGAAAGTAGACAGGTTTCCTGTATAACTCCTCTATATATTTGTCTCGACAGCGAAAGAACTACTTGTCTGAAAGTAGACAGGTTTCCTGTATAACTCCTCTATATATTTGTCTCGACAGCGAAAGAACTACTTGTCTGAAAGTAGACAGGTTTCCTGTATAACTCCTCTATATATTTGTCTCGACAGCGAAAGAACTACTTGTCTGAAAGTAGACAGGTTTCCTGTATAACTCCTCTATATATTTGTCTCGACAGCGAAAGAACTACTTGTCTGAAAGTAGACAGGTTTCCTGTATAACTCCTCTATATATTTGTCTCGACAGCGAAAGAACTACTTGTCTGAAAGTAGACAGGTTTCCTGTATAACTCCTCTATATATTTGTCTCGACAGCGAAAGAACTACTTGTCTGAAAGTAGACAGGTTTCCTGTATAACTCCTCTATATATTTGTCTCGACAGCGAAAGAACTACTTGTCTGAAAGTAGACAGGTTTCCTGTATAACTCCTCTATATATTTGTCTCGACAGCGAAAGAACTACTTGTCTGAAAGTAGACAGGTTTCCTGTATAACTCCTCTATATATTTGTCTCGACAGCGAAAGAACTACTTGTCTGAAAGTAGACAGGTTTCCTGTATAACTCCTCTATATATTTGTCTCGACAGCGAAAGAACTACTTGTCTGAAAGTAGACAGGTTTCCTGTATAACTCCTCTATATATTTGTCTCGACAGCGAAAGAACTACTTGTCTGAAAGTAGACAGGTTTCCTGTATAACTCCTCTATATATTTGTCTCGACAGCGAAAGAACTACTTGTCTGAAAGTAGACAGGTTTCCTGTATAACTCCTCTATATATTTGTCTCGACAGCGAAAGAACTACTTGTCTGAAAGTAGACAGGTTTCCTGTATAACTCCTCTATATATTTGTCTCGACAGCGAAAGAACTACTTGTCTGAAAGTAGACAGGTTTCCTGTATAACTCCTCTATATATTTGTCTCGACAGCGAAAGAACTACTTGTCTGAAAGTAGACAGGTTTCCTGTATAACTCCTCTATATATTTGTCTCGACAGCGAAAGAACTACTTGTCTGAAAGTAGACAGGTTTCCTGTATAACTCCTCTATATATTTGTCTCGACAGCGAAAGAACTACTTGTCTGAAAGTAGACAGGTTTCCTGTATAACTCCTCTATATATTTGTCTCGAAAGAACTACTTGTCTGAAAGTAGACAGGTTTCCTGTATAACTCCTCTATATATTTGTCTCGACAGCGAAAGAACTACTTGTCTGAAAGTAGACAGGTTTCCTGTATAACTCCTCTATATATTTGTCTCGACAGCGAAAGAACTACTTGTCTGAAAGTAGACAGGTTTTCTGTATAACTCCTCTATATATTTGTTTCCTCCCTGAAGCAAAGTTTTCTCCTTAACGCGTGTACATTTGTATGGAAGACAAAGGCATTAAGTCATCTACCCCTAACCTGTACGTGGCCTGCGTCAGTTTTTGAGTTGGACGTCATTCACTGTAATTTTACATTTTACGTAAGACATGAGAGGACCAGTACAGGCAATTTTTTTTTCGCTGACTTGCATCTTTTGAAACGTTGAACCTCGTCAAAAGGAAGACAACTTTTAACATGGTAAGTGTCCTTAAATAATCTTACGTACACGCGCAACCAACACCACAGACGCCGGCAACCTTGGCTGAAAAAAAACAAACAACAACAAAACAAGATGAGTATTTCATCCCAAAGTCTACAGTATTGTTTGGAGCTTAGATGCGTTTATCATTATAGGAACATTCAAAGTTTTTCTTAGGCTTATAATGCTGATCTATTCCTTCCTCTCTAAGCCATCCTCTGATCAACACACACGTCGGCGCACACAAATAAAGGCGGACACACGGCTCTTTCCGCCATTAGTACTCTCTGTGGGTTCGTGTAGCGACAGAAATCCATCTCCGTCTACTCTAACCCACCCTCTGACCTACAGACACTGGTACACAAGTATTTTCAATACGGTAGGCAACAAGCCCGAACATGAGCACTTAGCTGGCATTGAAAAGTGACGATCACAACTAAATCCTAGCTCTGCGATTCACAAAAAGCGTGTTAGTGTCGGTCGACCGGTCAGCAGAAATATCGCAAGTACAGCAGTTAGCAGTAGGGTGGTGGAGGGGGTGGGGGTGGAGGAGTGGTGCGGGGGGTTGGGGGGGGTGGGTGGGTGGGTGGGCGAGGTGTACGCATATAATGGCGCTTTTTATCCCTCTGGCTGTTGATTGCGCTGTTTATCTAAGTGATTCCTGCAGGATGTCAGGGTGTTGTTATTCCTGCAGGATGTCAGGGTGTTGTTATTCCTGCAGGATGTCAGGGTGTTGTTATTCCTGCAGGATATCAGAGTGTTGTTATTCCTGCAGGATGTCGGTGTTGCTATTCCTGCAGGATGTCAGGGTGTTGTTATTCCTGCAGGATGTCAGGGTGTTGTTATTCCTGCAGGATGTCAGGGTGTTGTTATTCCTGCAGGATGTCTGGGTGTTGTTATTCCTGCAGGATGTCAGAGTGTGTTGTTATTCCTGCAGGATGTCAGGGTGTTGTTATTCCTGCAGGATGTCAGGGTGTTGTTATTCCTGCAGGATGTCAGAGTGTGTTGTTATTCCTGCAGGATGTCAGGGTGTTGTTATTCCTGCAGGATGTCAGGGTGTTGTTATTCCAGCAGGATGTAAGAGTGTTGTTATTCCTGCAGGATGTCAGGGTGTTGTTATTCCTGCAGGAATTAAATCGATAAAAAGCGCAACCGACAGCCAAAGTGTTACCAGACTTTTATACCTCCATGCTTTAGCATACTGTAGTGTCAGGCCGTCCTCACAATACCAGATACTGTAGTGTCAGGCCGTCCTCACAATACCAGATACTGTAGTGTCAGGCCGTCCTCACAATACCAGATACTGAAGTGTCAGGCCGTCCTCACAATACCAGATACTGTAGTGTCAGGCCGTCCTCACAATACCAGATACTGTAGTGTCAGGCCGTCCTCAGAATACCAGATACTGTAGTGTCAGGCCGTCCTCACAATACCAGATACTGTAGTGTCAGGCCGTCCTCAGAATACCAGATACTGTAGTGTCAGGCCGTCCTCACAATACCAGATACTGTAGTGTCAGGCCGTCCTCAGAATACCAGATACTGTAGTGTCAGGCAGTCCTCACAATACCAGATACTGTAGTGTCAGGCCGTCCTCAGAATACCAGATACTGTAGTGTCAGGCCGTCCTCACAATACCAGATACTGTAGTGTTGTCAGGCCGTCCTCAGAATACCAGATACTGTAGTGTCAGGCCGTCCTCACAATACCAGATACTGTAGTGTCAGGCCGTCCTCACAATACCAGAATGCATATTTCTGATCTGCGCTTTTCCCCTCATTTTGTCAAGCTTAAATCCCGCCACGCTGTTTACACAAACCAGTTCCGATGATGCTTATTCTCCCGACGCTGACAGACAATATAAACGCGCGTAGCCTGAACTATATGGTATTCATTGCTCATAACATTCTAAGTTCCTAACCTTAATAAGTCTCACATAGTACCTTCTCCTGCACAGGCCGTGGTCATCATTTTGTGCAGCGGTTGAATGCGGCGGAGTGCGTCGCTCCCCAACGCAGAACAAAGGTGTTTGATGACGCAGGCAAGGCCCTGCTCCAAGTAGCTGTACGATGCGGTGCATACAATGCATACGTATACAGTGCAGGGCATGTGCTCTTAGTCATAGCTTTGTACAGACGACACACACTGGCAATTTTCAGTATGGGTGTTGATGGGCTGTTTGTGCGCAGACGGTAGCGCAATATAGTGACCGCATGACTGTTATGAATGAATATTACAATTTCATTACAAGACTATTTTCAGTGCACTTGCAAGTCTAAAACCCCTAAAGAGATGAAAGCTGAAAACGTGACTTGTGACCCCAAACCGATGTAAACATGAACGTTAGTAACCTACTACCCAAACAAACGTAATCGGCAAACGTCGTCTACACATTGTCTAGGGTTGCATTTTCTCCAATCATGAGATAGTGGTCGGAGATATGAATGCTGACTAAACTAACTCGACAAACAGACCCCTTTTGAAACTGAGCTACAAACTAAATACAGAATCGGCAAGAGACATTGATCCTCATGAGCCCCCGCGTTGCGGGGGCTCATGAGGATCTATGCCTCTTGTAGAAATGCTGGGTTTGCTGCAGGAGTGAGTGCAACTCACCGACACCAGAAAGTGGCGTCCACCAGACGGTCCGATACGGCGGTCAGGTTCTGGGAATCTGCGGTCGTTGTCTGCCGGAACTCTGTCTGATTGATGCAGGACGAAAACCCCACACACCGATGGTTCTCCTCGTTTATGCCCGCTGTAAAATATCAGTGGGGTTTTGTTTGAGGCGAACGACTCCCAACAACGAGCGAGAGCGACATCAAGTAGTCTGTATCAATAGCAGAGACAGCACACCAAGCATCTCCAAGAGACAGATTCTCATGAGCCCGGGAGGATTTATACCTCTTGGAGATGTTTGGAGTGTGGTCTGTGGCCGCGACTCTGCTCTCGTTCGTCGTTGGGAGTCGTTTGTTGCTGTAACGCATGCAGATTTCAACCGGTCGCACGCACAAACTTACAAACGCAACGGGCACATACACAGCAACGCTAACTCTCAGTCGGACGCATTCGTGCAGTATAAACGCAAAACATCATTTTTTTTTTTCTGTGGCCGCGTTTACTAAACTAACTAACAAAACATGAACTCATAAATACTCTTTACAAGATACACAATTCTCAACACTAGCACACCGCCCTCACATCCACACACAATATCGTAAAAGCCAGGTTAGGTACACGTCCTCATTATCCAACCTGTTCACTGCTGTTATGGCTCTGTATCGTTCGCACGTTCCTTTACGTCTAGGTGTGTGTTTCTTGAGTCACCCGTTCCCTGAAGCAGTCCCACGTTCCCAGAACTGTGGACGTCCTCTCGACTCGCTCCTCCAGCGCAGCCTCTGTTGACAATGTCTTGGCACCCGAGCGGTGAATGTCCTCTCGACACGTTTCTCCAGCGGCAGCCTCTGTTGACTGTGACGTCTTGGTGTCCCGTCTCTCGCTCCGCACTTGAACTATGTACAATAACATTCTAATATCATAATACTCACTTAACACACAAATGTTGGAATGTATGAGGTACATTACGTAACCTGGATGATACAAATAAATCTGCGCTTCATAAAACAAACTAGATTCACAACACATCATAACTCACTATACTGAAACAGATTATAACATGACGCACGCGCCATACATTGGTTCGTACATATGTAAAGATTATACTTAACAACCACGTACTACCTTCATAAACGACTTAGGCATACAATCCTCGCATTCCTTAGTTATCCATCTCGGTAAATAACTACATAAAAAGATTACCGGTTATCTCAACAAATTCCAAACCGACATAACTGAACCATATCAACGCTACACAACCGAACTAACTCTTACTAACGCGTACTATCTTTAAGTCAGTAGCTGTCGATAATACATATATAAAAACGTACCTGGAATCTAGGAATACGGCTAGTGTATCCGACATACGTCCGTCCTCACTGACAGAATAGCCCGTACTGACTGCTCTTGAGCCCTGTTAGACTGAGCTCCGCCACTAAAACTCCGTGGTAATCGCTACACTCGTGCATGCACGAAATATCTGTTACACCAAATACAGTTGACACGACAGCACACGCAGAATCCCTGTGTGAACTCTTGGCGTGGGCATAGAGCTTCATCACAGTTGACACGACAGCACACGGCAGAATCCCTGTGTGAACTCTTGGCGTGGGCATAGAGCTTCATCACAGTTGACACGACAGCACACGGCAGAATCCCTGTGTGAACTCTTGGCGTGGGCATAGAGCTTCATCACAGTTGACACGACAGCACACGGCAGAATCCCTGTGTGAACTCTTGGCGTGGGCATAGAGCTTCATCACAGTTGACACGACAGCACACGGCAGAATCCCTGTGTGAACTCTTGGCGTGGGCATAGAGCTTCATCACAGTTGACACGACAGCACACGGCAGAATCCCTGTGTGAACTCTTGGCGTGGGCATAGAGCTTCATCACAGTTGACACGACAGCACACGGCAGAATCCCTGTGTGAACTCTTGGCGTGGGCATAGAGCTTCATCACAGTTGACACGACAGCACACGGCAGAATCCCTGTGTGAACTCTTGGCGTGGGCATAGAGCTTCATCACAGTTGCAAACGAAACCTCAATGATGTCAACAGTACACGAATACGAATTAGTACACTGTCCCCAAAATGGGAAGATTGTGTGAGGCGTATTAACAGTACACGAATACGAATTAGTACACTGTCCCCAAAATGGGAAGATTGTGTGAGGCGTATTAACAGTACACGAATACGAATTAGTACACTGTCCCCAAAATGGGAAGATTGTGTGAGGCGTATTAACAGTACACGAATACGAATTAGTACACTGTCCCCAAAATGGGAAGATTGTGTGAGGCGTATTAACAGTACACGAATACGAATTAGTACACTGTCCCCAAAATGGGAAGATTGTGTGAGGCGTATTAAAGTACCATTACGCATAAACCTGAAGACACATTTCAGAACCATTTGTGTTTGTTATGCCTTGTCGACACATCATAAACCTGAAGACACATTTCAGAACCATTTGTGTTTGTTATGCCTTGTCGACACATCTAATGAACTTTAACAGCAGTTTGAACACGCAGCAAAGTATACGCTCAATCACACTTACTCAGTGATTCTCCGCTGCCGTTGGCATGTCAATCTATTTTTATCTGTTTCTCGCACTGATAGAGTTGTATTTCTAGAACGGAATGGAGTCATTGTCAAGTTACTTGATGTAAAGACGACGTGTGCTGAATTGGAGTGCCGTATGTAGCGTTTCGTAACCATCTGTTACAGAAGTGTATCTTTGAACAGTGGCCATTTAAAAACCAGACATAAAAACAACATGAACATAAACAAGAAATAAATTTGACTGCACACAGTACACCAGGACTGACTCGGCTTGAGGAGGGGCACATGGGGATCTATGTCTCTTACAGTTGCAACTTTGTTTATAGGCAGTGAAGGGATTAACTCATTCGAGACGTGCCGCCTCCGGATACGCGGCATAAGCCGGCAATAAGCATCAGCCGGCAATACGCATCAGCCGGCCAGCAATAAGCATAAGCCAGCAATAAGCATCAGCCGGTAATAAGCATAAGCCGGCAATAAGCATCAGCCGGCAATAAGCATCAGCCGGCAATAAGCATAAGCCAGCAATAAGCATCAGCCAGCAATAAGCATCAGCCGGCAATAAGCATCAGCCGGCAATAAGCATCAGCCAGCAATAAGCATCAGCCGGCAATAAGCATAAGCCAGCAATAAGCATCAGCCGGTAATAAGCATAGGCAGGCAATAAGCATCAGCTGGCAATAAGCATCAGCTGGCAATAAGCATAAGCCAGCAATAAGCATTAGCCGGCAATAAGCATCAGCTGGCAATAAGCATAAGCCGGCAATAAGCATAAGCCAGCAATAAGCATCAGCCAGCAATAAGCATCAGCCGGCAATAAGCATAAGCCAGCAATAAGCATAAGCCAGCAATAAGCATAAGCCAGCAATAAGCAATAAGCATAAGCCAGCAATAAGCATAAGCCAGCAATAAGCATAAGCCGGCAATAAGCATCAGCCGGCAATAAGCATCAGCCGGCAATAAGCATAAGCCAGCAATAAGCATAAGCTGACAATAAGCATCAACTGGCAATAAGCATCAGCCGGCAATAAGCATCAGCCGGCAATAAGCATAAGCCGGCAATAAGCATCAGCCGGCAATAAGCATAAGCCAGCAATAAGCATCAGCCGGCAATAAACATAAGCCAGCAATAAGCATAAGCCGGCAATACGCATCAACCGGCAATAAGCATAAGCCAGGCAATAAGCATCAGCCGGCAATAAGCATCAAGCTCCGGCAATAAGCATAAGCCAGCAATAATCGGCAATAAGCCAGCAATAAGCATAAGCCAGCAATAAGCATAAGCCAGGCAATAAGCATCAGCCGGCAATAAGCATCAGCCGGCAATAAGCATAAGCCAGGCAATAAGCATAAGCCGGCAATAAGCATAAGCCGGCAATAAGCATCAGCCGGCAATAAGCATCAACCGGCAATAAGCATCAGCCGGCAATAAGCATCAGCCGGGTATCCGGAGGCGGCACGTCTCGAATGAGTTAACCTTTACAAGGAATGACGCAGGAAGGTGCCAATGCCCTTGACGTCTAATCAAACGTGTGCTTTGCTTGAGTGCATCATCGTATTTTTCCTCGTGTTAGTTTCAGAACGTGAGGCGTGTAACTGTAAGTATGTACCCGGGGTACCAGCGAGACACTTACCTCTGCACCCTTGCGCAGCTAGCTTTTCGACAATGTCAAAGGTCACGATCGTCTCGTTGACGTCACACACGTCCTTGAGGCCCGCCAGACAGGGCATGGGTTTCGTGAAGTAACTACACACACAACACACGGATATTTTTTAGTGATGGTTGGGTGGTCAGGGTTTTTATTTTTATTTTATTTTTTTAATTTATTTATTTTTTCGTGGCGGTTGGTTGGTTGGTTGGTGAGATTTCTTTTCGTCACGGCACGCAGTCTTCCTAAACTCTCTTGTCCTCTCTTACGTCCTGAATCAGTGGGTGGGCCTAATGTGTGGAGACTAGTCAAATAACCTCAGTTCGGCTGATGCTTATTGCTGGCTTATGCTTATTGCATAGTACCCCGACATAGTCTTTTAGCCAGAAACGGAGTGTCAAATGCCCCCGTAGTCAAAGGGGCTCATGAAAAGTAGTATCTCTCACTGTGTGATGTCATCAGCATCGCATCCTCACTCCCAGTCGGCCATATGATTTAAGTCCTTGAGTGGCGGTCCACCCCAATATTGTGGGTGAGAACTCTGTCCCTGCTGACATAGGGCTTCTCAGTAGAACCACAGAGATTCATGAGTCGCTACAGACAAAGGGGCTCCTGAAAAGCCAGACCTTTTGATATGCTATACACATGTACAATCCTCAGACTGAGGCAGTCATCTGAGAGTGTGCCTACGATTGATGACAAGCCCGGCTGAGGCAACTGTCCAATCAGAAAGCGAGAGATCGGCTTTGTGGATGTAGTAGACCATCTGGTGTCACCTGTTAATCGGATAATTGTCCCTGACCACTGATAGAGCGGAATAAGGATACGGATCATTGAACTTCACCTGCCGTCTTTGTCCGGGGCGAGGATGAAGTAACAGATGATTTTCACAACAGTCTCACGTCTTTACGTCAGTTCCGGTTCAATTTAGTTTAGCCTTGTGATGCGAACGTGAATCTTCTCCGGCTGTGACAATCACAGTGTAACCGTATTACTGCAGTGAATAGACTCACAGGTAGCGACGATCGCTTTATCCGAAAAAAATAAAACATAAAAAACAAACAAGCAAAAAGCATACAAAAACAAACAAACAAACAAACAAACAACCAAACAACCAAACAAACGAACAAACAAAAACCATCAAACAAACAAGCAAAAAAAAAAAAAAGAGCTGTGTGCCATTCAATCCCCGGCCATTGTTTCGTTACAACTTCGTCCTACATCAGTCTGCTACCCGTCACCGCCGCATAAACCGCCACGGTTCTGTGCGTGATTATGGACAAAAGGCACTTGTTTGAATTTACCAGTCATGGTGTTGTCTGCCTACTAATGCGATATCCAATTCAACCTTTGGTTGAATTGGACGAACCACCCACCGCCGAAGAGACCCTCACAGCCATCCACCAGCTCAAGAGTGGCAAATCAGCAGGCATTGACGGAATCCCGCCAGAGATCTGGAAACATGGAGGCCCAGCACTGCACAACAAGCTCCACGACCTCTTTCTCTGCTGCTGGGAAAAAGGAACACTACCAAAGGATCTCCGTGATGCAGTCATCATCACCCTGTACAAGAACAAAGGAGAGAAGTCTGCCTGCTCTAATTATCGTGGAATTACCCTGCTGTCCATTGCCGGGAAAATTCTCGCAAGGTTGCTCCTGAATCGGCTGGTACCTGCCATCGCTGAAGACCACCTCCCAGAGGGCCAGTGTGGTTTCAGAGCCAACAGGAGTACCACCGACATGGTCTTTGTGCTGAGACAGCTTCAGGAGAAGTGCCGCGAGCAGAACAAAGGGCTGTACGTAACGTTTGTCGACCTAACAAAAGCGTTTGACACTGTGAGCAGGCAAGGTATGTGGCAGATCCTGGAGCGACTAGGCTGTCCCCCAAAGTTCCTCAACATGATCGTCCAGCTCCACGAGGACCAGCAAGGCCAGGTCAGACTAAACAGTGACCTCTCAGAACCATTCCCCATTCGCAACGGCGTGAAGCAAGGCTGCGTGCTGGCACCGACCCTCTTCACCATCTTCTTTAGCATGATGTTGAAGCAGGCCACAGTGGACCTCGACGATGACGACGCAGTGTACATCAGGTATCGTCTCGATGGCAGCCTGTTCAACCTCAGACGACTGCAGGCCCACACGAAAACCCTAGACCAACTGATTCGTGAGCTGCTCTTTGCTGATGACGCTGCCCTCGTTGCACACACAGAGAGAGCCTTGCAGCGCATTACGTCCTGCTTCGCAGATGCCGCCCAGCTCTTTGGACTTGAGATCAGTCTGAAAAAGACAGAGGTCCTTCATCAGCCGGCACCCAAGGAAGAGCATCGCCCTCCCCACATCACCATCGGCGAGTCCGAACTGAAGTCTGTACACCAGTTTACCTACCTTGGCTGCATCATCACGTCAGACGCCAAGCTGGACAAGGAGCTGGACAACAGGCTGGCAAAAGCGAACAGTGCTTTCGGGCGACTATTCAAGCGGGTGTGGCACAATCAACAGCTGAAAAAAGGCACCAAGATCAGCGTGTACAGAGCTGTCGTCCTCACCACCCTGCTGTACGGTTCCGAGTCCTGGGCCCTCTACCGCAGCCAACTACGACTCCTCAAACGCTTTCACCAGCGCTGCCTGCGTACCATCCTCAGCATTCACTGGAGTAACTATGTCACCAACGTCGAGATCCTTAAACAGGCGAAAACTGTGAGCATCGAGGCGTTGCTGCTGCGGACACAGCTTCGCTGGGCGGGGCACGTCTCCAGGATGGAGGATCATCGCCTACCCAAGATCACTCTGTTCGGCGAGCTCGCCACTGGACACCGAGACAGAGGGGCACCAAAGAAGAGATACAAAGACGGTCTCAAGAAGTCACTTAGTGCCTGCCAAATCGACCACCGCCAATGGTCTTCGCTTGCTGCGGACCGTGACACCTGGCGCTCCACCATTCACAAGGCAGCCGTCTCCTTTGAGGACTCTCGCAGAGCTAACCTTAAAGACAAGCGGCTCAGAAGAAAAAACAGAGCTGTCGTAACTCAGAACCCTGACCAGACCTTCCCCTGCAGCCACTGCGGTCGAACCTGCCTGTCCCGGATTGGCCTCCGCAGCCACAAAAATGCCTGCAGACGACGTGGGCAAGCCCTATAGAATCTTCGTTCGCGAAGTCAAGCCAAGAATGCGATATGCAAGGGACTTTGCGGCCAAGCAGCCCCCGCAAGATTCCCCTCCCGTCCTTTTTGTTTGCGGAGGGGAAAAGTAGATTGGCTTACTTCTCTGACTGCAAATAGTCTGTCACTGTGACCTGCCAGAAAAGACAAAATATCACTGACGAGGTTGCATGTGAACACCATTGATGTGCGGACCACGCAGTGTGTGCTCAGTTATGTTATGCGCCTATGTGCGCCAAGCTACTACTGATTGCAGTTTATTGTCACGCTGGCACTAAAGTGATCGGGGACTAATATTTTGGCTTAATTTCTTTAAAAAAATTATGTTATTTAGTTAGAGAAGCTGCGTTTGATTAATTTTACATTTTCCCACGTTCTCATCCGGCAACGGTCCTTAGTTCTAATAAGAAGGTTTATTAATTATATCAATGTTATGTAGTGTTAAAATTAGGCTTAAAATTCAGGACCACCAGTGCGCCAAGCTATTCTTACACCACCCTTAATCCCTTCTCACCCAGACACACCACAGGAATATAGGGATCGACCATGATAGTTCAAGGGTGATGCCAGAATAGCTTGGCGCCTATGGGCGCCAAGCTATTCTGGCATCACCCTTGAACTATCATGGTCGATCTGTGTCCTGCACTGCAATGCAGTCTTCCGAAGACAACGGCAAAATTTGGGGATTTCAGTCTTGAGATAGAATGGGTTAAACTGTCATGGTCGATACACATCCCGTCATAGCATGTCTGGCCTGTATGGGTAAAAAAAATAGGTGTTTTAGTCTTGCAGTCTTCCGGTATTTCATCCCTTTTGGCATTAAAAAAAAATGTATGGTTGTAAAACTATAGTGTGCGTGTTTGTGTGTGTGTGTTTGTGTGTGTGTGTGTGTTTGTGTGTGTGTTTGTGTGTGTGTGTGTTTGTGTGTGTGTGTTTGTGTGTGTGTGTATGTGTGTTTGTGTGTGTGTTTGTGTGTGTGTGTGTGTGTGTGTGTGTGTGTGTGTGTGTGTTTGTGTGTGCCTGCGTGCGCGCGTGCGTCCAGGTCTGTAAATCTGACGTACGGTAGGGGGGCGGAGAGGGGGGAAAGTAGGTGGCGGGGGGGTGGGGAGGGGACGCGAATTTGCTCCCCCCCCTTCCCCCTTCCAGACTTCCTGGATCCGCTCCTGGAACAGGAGAAATCAATACAACCCAAAAAAGAAGGAAACGCGTTTAGAAAAGACGTACATCTCCAACACGATTTGTTATCGCTTGGCTGCAGGAATCATCGCGACAACAACCTCTACTGACAGCCAAATTGTTAATATTTGGGGTTACCTGCATTCATCCTGGCGGGTCGGTTGTGATTCTGTCAGGTTCATGCATTGTTCTGCCTGAGGACACAGGCTTTCACCCCAGACTGTCTTCACTGTCACAGTGCAGGTGAAGGCCAGCAGGTAGACAGCCGCCATCACACGCATCTCGCTGGTCTGGCGGCGTTCAGCTTTAGTTCACTCTAGATTTTCTGAAAAAAATTATTCACAGATTGATTGTTTTCACGGTTGCTGTTTTATACACACGTGTTACGTATAGTACAGCTTGCCAGGTGCTGCAAGGGTTTGTCCTGTAGTCTTCATGCACAGGTGCCACCCCGCCCGACAAACGTAGACAGTTTCCAGAACCGCAGACAGTAGGTGTCTCCGCTTAATCAGCTGTATCAGACGCCGTTTGGGTGTCGACGTGTCTCCATGACGACGGTCTGTATCTCCTCGTCACGTATCTTACGTCACATATCTTCAGTTTACGTCACTCGCGACGTCATCAAAAAACGTCAACCCAGTGCGCAAAGGCCATCGGGCCGACGTCGGCCGCGCCGATGTCCTTTTGCGTACTGGGAAGTCGGCGTCCCCACGACTGTTTCCTCAAAGGGGGAGAAAGTTGTTGCGACGTAACAGACTATTATGCTTTGTGCTCGTAATTAGATGACGGATAATAACGGAAAATACCAGCAGGTTTGTGGATTTTGCCTTTTTTTTTATCGGGCCGTTGCTTACCCTGTCGCTAGCGGGCTTCCAGAAAATGTCACTCGTGGAGCGATTCGTTTCGCTCGTTTGCTCCCGTCTGCTCTCTGTTCTTGCGGGTGTATGGGGAAGAAATGTCGCGCGTACGTTGACTAAGAAGTATTTCATCACTACTGCAGGAGCGGATCGGGGGAAGGAGTTTCCAGGGGGTTCAATGCTATAACAAAGTCCCTTTTTGGGGTGCTCGGAACCCCCCTTCCCCCCCCCCCCCCCCACGTTTAAAATCTTGACGAGTCTTTTGGAAGCAGGGTCTAGTGTCGGGGAGGCCTTTTGTATCAGGTTGAAGGTCCCCCTCAAAAAGTTAAACCCCCTCCCCCCACCCCCCTCGAGGTAACTATTCCGCCCCTGCTACTGGATATACGGAACTCCTTATTGCAGTATGAGCGTAATTCGCGTTTCCGTTTTGACAAATGCAAGCATCAAGATGACATTTGTTGGGCCTGCAAAGGATTTTGGGAAGAAAAGTATATCAAGCAAGTTCATGAATATTAATTTACTTGTTATACACTATGTATATACAATATATCGATAAATGTGTCAAAAATGGGAAAACTTTATGTGTGTCTGTGTGCGTGTGGTGATGTGTTTGTGTGTGTGTTGGGGGGGGGGGGGTAGCGTCTGTGTTGCGTGCGCGTGTCTGCGTGATCTAGGATTATGATAAGTACATGTTATGTCAAAGCTCCCCAGTACGCAAATGACCATCAAGCTGACGTCGGTACGATGGCCTTTTGCGCATAGGATCCGTGCGCATGGTTGTAAACACCCTTATTGATGAGCCAAATCGTCTAGCAAGTCACAACATCTGGCTGATCGTAGGACCTTAGTCCGCGGAAAAGTTTGCTTCGACATATTTTGAAACTTTTCCATTTCTCCGTTTGCAGCCGCAGTGATACAGGGATACAGGGATACAGTTGATTGTACATTGCTTAACGTCCCGACAGCAACAAGGCTTTCTCAGGACGTGCCTGCACTGCTTGTGGGAAAAAAAAAAAAAAAAAAAAAAAAAAAAAAACAGAACATTGAATGTATGTCGCCAGCCGGTCAAATACGTTAAATAAACCTAACACATGGGACCTAAATAAAGCTAAGACCATTTAGCAACACACATCCAATATCAAGAGCTACAGGCAGTGCAGACAGTAGAGAGAGTTTTAAAAAGGCAAATACAGGTGAATGGACAAAGGGTAGACAGAAACACATGCCCCAGAATAGAGAGAAAAACCCACCCTGTGGGGCTAACCAGGGTGACCCTGGGAACTAAAAAATACCTAACCCCACCCAAGTCCCCCAGGGCAGACCCGGGTGGGGGACAGGGATACAGTGATACAGGGATACAGGGATACAGGGATACAGGGATACAGGGATACAGGGATAATCATGGTCGATTCATCTCCTGCAACTGGTGCAATGTCGTTAGATGACGCCTCCAAACCTTGGGAAACATACGTGCGTCGAGCTGAATGAGTTAAAAGTTTAAAATTTGTTTGACATCGGCGTTTACAATGTGGTGAACACGGTGACATCGGCGTTTACAATGTGGTGAACACGGTGACATCGGCGTTTACAATGTGGTGAACACGGTGACATCGGCGTTTACAATGTGGTGAACACGGTGATTTGCTGACGACCATTCTTCCGGCTGCAAATAAAATTTATTAATTTTGATCTTTAAGAAACGTATCGTCTGGCTTCCTTCATGTACAACAAGATAAGATAAGATAAGATAAGATAAGATAAGATAAGATAAACTTTACTGCCAGATGCATAAACATTAGGAATTTTTTTGCGGCAGAACTGACCAGCGTCCGTATTAGGATCAAGACATAAATCATTCCTACATCACAATCAAGCAGGTTATAAAATACCAAACCACACATATGTATAGCAGATCAGATATGTAATGTAGATCAGTTGTAATAGATATGGCGTAAGACTAGAAGAATTTGAAGTCAGAGTTCAGAAACATTTGGTCATTTAGCAGTTAATGGAGATTTATTACTGTCTGAGACAAACTTTATGTTCGTCTCTGACTGGCTTGCTTTTTGAAACCCCCACAAAGCACACTTGTTTATACGATTTCTTTTCAACTTATTGTCAAATTCTGCAAGGGAAAGATCAAGTTTCATTTGTAGTTGAAGCAATGTGACATGTGGTGCATTTTACGAGCTGTTGTGTGTAGTTTCTCTCAGCTTCGCCAATTTCGGAAAATCGCTGCTACCATACCGTGAACTGTGCCCTTTGACCTTCGTGCCCACCTCTTGGTGACACAGAGAGACAGTGACATCAGGTCCGGGCAGGATGCTGGATCGCCTGTACGCTCAGGAAACCAGACCTGTGTCGCGCCCACTCCGTAATGCCCTGTCACCTCCCCCGCCTAGGGAACACGGATGTGAATGGAGCCAGCATGTTCTGGAGCCAGCAAGAGGCATCCAAGCAAGCGAAGGTCCTCGGGCCCACGACGGCCGCGATCGGCCCCTGCACGACTGTGCGCGTTCCCACTGTGGCCGTCGTGAGCCGGAAGACGTGTTGCTGCTGGGGATGGAGACAGCGTGATCGGGAGTCAGTAAGAAGCATTTACCGTGGTTCACCAGGATCCGTACGTGAAGCAGTTGCATGCAGCGTGGTGGTCGCTTTGTGATCAGGTCCACGCGGGCTTCCGTCATTGGCGGACCAGGATGTTTACATGCTGTTACTGTCTGCCGTCCATGGGGTGATTTCCTTCCGCTTCTCAGTCAACGGCACCCCGTGCCAAAAGGCCATCCGGCCGACGTTCGGCCGCCGTTGGCCCGCGCACGGCTGTGAACTACACTAACACGGCTGTGCGCGGGCCAACGGCGGCCGACGTCGGCCCGATGGCCTTTTGCGCAATGGGGCAGGGGACGGGCTGACCATGACAGCTCAGGAGAAATGCCGATTACCACGCTGCCTTGACCTCGTGTGCCACTGACACCTTGACTGCCGAGACAAACACCGCCCAGCTGCAAAGGTTATAGATTCTAATCAGCCCCCGCAGATGCACTAACTTACCGCAGAAGCGGGGGCTCATGAGGATCTATGCCTTTTGATGAGACCACTTTGGAAAGGGATCTTTGACGCTGGATTTTAAATGATTTCCAAACCACAGTCTTGGGTCGTCGACTTGCAGACCGTTTGGCGGAACCACGCGTTACGTCACTGTTCGTACAAGGGAGATGACCCGTCCCTACGTCCTGGTACTGGCATAATCAGCCAGCACGCTTTAGACATCATGGTCTGCAGGTCGGCGTCTCTCGGCACGTACTGGTGACTGGTAGACAATTTGTTCACGTCAGACGTTCTGCAAAGTGGAAGCAAAAAGCAGTAAGTTCAGTTTTTCGAAAATGCGTGATTTTCGTTTTAATAAGGTGAAAGTCTCGCTTTTTACACATATGGACTTGCTGTCTTTACCTTTGTCACGATGGATGAGAGAGAGAGAGAGAGAGAGAGAGAGAGAGAGAGAGAGAGAGAGAGAGAGAGAGAGAGAGAGAGAGAGAGAGAGAGAGAGAGAGAGAGAGAGAGAATCAATGAATCAATGAATCAATGAATCAATGAAACTTTATTTTACAACGGTTTAGGCATTGACATCGTCATCGACACAGCCATTTTACAAACCTGCCGTTGCTAACAACTACAAGACTAACTACAAATATACATACATATAAGTAAACATAATACTTACAAAGAGATGACAACACTATTCACATAGACAGACATACTCATAGACTCACAGACACCCCCCACCCCACCCACCCCCCTTCACACATAGACAGAGCTAAGTAGTCCAAATGATAAATGAAAAGGATAACAGACTTAATTGGGAATAAATTGGACCCAGCATAAAAAGAAACATATAATACAAGTGGTTAAGTCATCCCTACGAGTGATCCACAAAATATTTGCAGAGACCCTTTTTAAAACAGGCTAGCGAGGAGGCGGATTTTACATGGTCGGGAAGGGCATTCCAGATAAGTGCCCCTGAGAAGGATAAGCTAGTTTTATATAGATCGATCCTTGGTTTTGGGACTATGAAAAGCTTTCTGATGTTTCCAAGCTTGGACTCAGACTTACGGAACAAAGTGGAGATGTACTCAGGTGTTTTGCGTTTCCACACTTTGAACATAAAGATTGCTTTGTTATATTTAAAATGATCTTGAAGTGGCAGGAGACCTGCTTTTGATAGCTTTTCTTCAGTGCTTAGGTGTTGATCAGGGCAGATTATTTTGGCCGCTCGTCTGTGAAGGGAATTGAGTCTCTTTAAATGGACCTCACTACACCCATCCCATACCGATGACGCGTAATCGATATAAGAACGTATGTGAGCGTTATAAAATAGTTTACGGGTATCTGAATCAGTATAATATTTTAGTTTTGATAACATAAAGAGATTTTTGGCTACTATTTTGCATAAGGCGTCTGAATGAGCTTGCCATTTTAGCTGACTGTCGATTTTAATCCCCAGTACTCGATGTTCATTTACCTGTTCTACCTGACTACCTTTAAGAGAAAGGTTAAGTAATAGAGGCATTATCTGCTGTTTTTGGCGTGTGGCGACTACCATCGATTTCGTTTTGGCTGGATGAACAACCATAGAATTGTTTATACACCAAGCTGATACTTCATGAAGACTTTGTTGTAGGTTGTCGGAAATTACCTGTATATCTTTACTAGTAGTATGAAGTGAGGTGTCGTCAGCAAAAAGGTCGCATTGTACATCTTGGCAAGTAATATGTAGAGGCAAATCATTGATAAATAAGAGAGAGAGAGAGAGAGAGAGAGAGAGAGAGAGAGAGAGAGAGAGAGAGAGAGAGAGAGAGAGAGAGAGAGAGAGAGAGAGAGAGAGAGTGTGTGAGAGAGAACAATGAACAATGAACAATGAACAATGAACCTTTATTTTCCAACGGTAGAAGTTATTGGTAACAGGACCAGTTTTCAAACTTGCCGTTGCTACATCTACTACATAAATGACATAGACATGTAAACATACACATACCACACACTGGCTGCATGCACTGCTGCATTCGCTCACGCACGCACGCACGCACCACGCACATACACACACACATACCCACACACGTACTCAGGTACGCACGCATGCACATCACAACTCGCGCATGCACGCACGCACACACACACACACACACACACACACACACACACACACACACACACACACACACACACACACACTCATGTACACCGCAATTCAGTACGCATGCACACACGCACGAACACTCACACACACACACACACACACACACACTTACACACGCACGCACTCAGGCACATACGCACAAAAACAAACACACGCTCTCGGACACGCACTCCAGACATACCTACCCGCATACGCGTACGCACAAAAATATAAAATGAGTAAAAATACAAAGTAAAGCAATAAACAAAGAATCATTAAGTACATTAAAGTTCATACAGCAAGGGCAAATATGTATGCAGGTGTTATCTCCCCCCCCTCTCTCTCTCTCTCTCTCTCACGCCGACACACACACATACACACACACAGCATGCACGCACGCGCGCGCACACACACACACACACACACACACACACACACACACACACACACACACACACAGAGTCACACATACAGTACACACACACACACACACACACACACACACACACACACACACACACACACACACACACACACACACATACGCGAGCGCGCGCCCAACATATCGAGCACACACATATGAAGGCAAAAACATTATACACAGTACATGCAGTATTCAAAGGTACTCTTTGGCATTCAAATATTATGGTACGGCTGTGGGAAAAAGGGACTCTCTCTCTCTCTCTCTCTCTCTCACTCTCTCTCTCTCTCTCTCTCTCTCTCTCTCTCTCTCTCTCTCTCTCTCTCTCTCTCGCACACATACACACACATACACACACACACACACACACATACACACACACACACACACACACACACACACACACACACAAACTCACACACACGCACATGTACACATCTGAACACACGTGCAAGTTATCCCAATACTGTAATGATTTGATTACGTCAGAGATTCTAGGTGTTTGAAGAGGCTGTCCCTATATGAGGTGAGCGTCTTTGCGTTTCTAATTTCTGCAGGAATAGAATTCCAGAATGAACTTCCCGAGAATGACAAGCTGGTTTTGAATAAATCAATACGCGGCAGGGGTACTTTGAATTGTTGTCCATGTCTAGAAGCTACAGATGTCCGTTCTGAGAAAAAAGAACTCAAGTACAGTGGACATGATTGCTTGTACAGCTTGTACATCAATACACCTTTATTGAACTGAAAGTGCTGGGATAGAGGGAGAATTTTTAAAGTTTTAAGCTTTTCGTCAGTTGAGAGTTCGGGATCGGGAAATATAAGCTTAGCAGCTCTCCTATGTAGGGAGTTCAGCCTCTTCAAATGTACATCACTAGAACCATCCCACACTGTTGATGCATAGTCTATGTGCGACTTGACATGAGCATTGTAGAAAAGAAGACGCGTATCTGTGTCAGTAATTGTTTTCAATTTTGACAACATATACAGGCTTCTGGAAACCCTTTTGCACACATTATTAATATGCAGTTGCCATTTAAGCTGATCATCTATAGTGACCCCCAAGAGGCGGTGGTGTGATACTTGCTCAATTGGGCTGCCGTTTATAGACAGACTAAGAGAGAGCGGGCATAGTTGGTGCTTTTGACGTGTGGTTATAACCATGCATTCTGTTTTTGACGGATTCAGGGACATGGAGTTGGAATGACACCAGTCGGTGACCTTGCGCAGGCTTTCCTGCAGACGCGTGTTAATTGCAGCTACATTTTTGTGAGGAGTGTGTAGTGTGCAGTCATCAGCAAACATGTCACAAGAAATATCGCGGCAACTAATATGCAGTGGAAGGTCATTGATAAATATGCAGAACAGCAATGGCCCGAGGACAGAGCCCTGAGGCACGCCGCTTTTGACGTGACCATACGAGGAGTAGGATCCATTTAACAGTACTCTTTGCTTCCTTCCGCTTAAATATGAAGTGAACAATGAGACAGCACCTGCATTGCAGAGATATGCTTGAAGTTTTGAAAAAAGAATGTTATGATTTACAAGGTCAAAAGCTTTCTTAAAATCAATAAAGATCGACCCAGTTATTTGGGAGTTATTTATGGATGCTAGCCACGCATCAATAAGTCTTGTTAGTGCCGTGTGGCAAGAATGCTTGGGGCGAAAGCCGGACTGAAATACGTGCAATAGACTACGCCTCTCCAAATATTGATAAAGGTGTTTGTGCACGTGTCTTTCAAGAGGTTTGGAAAGGCTGGATAATATTGAGATGGGTCTATAGTTATTAACATCAGACAGATCTTTTGATTTAGGCAAAGGGATAACCTTGGCTTGCTTCAGTTCTGATGGAAATATATTTTGTTGGATGCATAAGTTATAAATATACGTTAACGATTCTGCTGTATAGGGAAGGGACAGTTTCAGGATTTTAGGACTGATCTCGTCAGGTCCCGATGATTTTTTGTTTTTCAGTGACCCGATCAGTTTTCCTACTTCATACACAGCTAGAGGCGGTATAGAGAAGGGGGGTTTGTCCTTAGTCTTCTGCTTACAGAAGTTAAGCAGGGACTCCGGGCATGTGTAAGACGCTTTTCCGCTTGAGGGTATGATTGACTCGGCAACAGACAAAAAATGTTTGTTAAAGGTGTCTGCAGTAATACTAGAAGGAATGGCTGACAATTTCTTGCTGTTACCTCGGGTGACGAGATTAACTGCGCGCCAGAGTGCGGCAGTATCTCTGTCTTCTTTAATCATTCGTTCAAAGAGAGACTTTTGAGCCCTGAGTACCATAGACTTAACACGGTTACGTTGTTTTTTGTATTCGTTAAATAGCTTGTGTCTTCTTAAGTCATTTCTCAATTTCATAGCTCCAATTATTCCTTGCGTTAGCCAAGGCGGTAACGTGTGGTTTTTTACCCGCTTTTGCCGTAAAGGGGCGTGTTTCACTGTGTTAAGTACTCTTGTAAAGAGTCGATACCAAATAGTCAGAGCCTTTTCAGGGTCAGTTTCGTTATTAACGACATTAAATGGTGTTTGATCAAGGTCTGCCAGAAAAGCAGACTGATTAAACTGTTTAAATGAGCGGTACGTTATAGTTGTGTGCCCGTTTTTACGATGCACTGGCAGTTTTGTTGACCAGGAACACACAGTAGGAAAGTGATCACTGATGCTGAGGTCAGGAACACTAACATTGAACACACTAAGGGGACGGTTGGTGTAAATGTGATCAATGAGTGTTGCGGTTATTTTTGTGATCCTAGTAGGGGCCGAAACTAATTGTTCTAAGCCGGTTTGTGTGGTGATGCAATCCCACGCGGTATGGGGCTTCAACATATCTATGTTAAAGTCGCCTAGTAGCAACGCATCACAGTTAGGTAGGCCAACTTTTTCTACTGCATGCAAGAAATCGTCGTACCATTCAAACTTGGCTGATGGGTTACGATAACAAAAGCCGATGAAGACGGGTTTAGTTTTTGGAGCCCTAAATTCCAACCAAATGCACTCAACTTCCGGAGTTTCTATGTCCTCACGCCTTTTTACTAAATGTTGGACTGAGTTATAGATGTAAACGGCAAGCCCAGTCTGACCAAGTACACGAGGGTCACGTCAAGTGATGCAAAAGTTAGGTATGTGAACGGCTTCATCGCTTATGTCGGAGTTAAGTCGCGTCTCACTAAGACCAAACAGGTGGAATGGTTCAGACGAGTTTAGAAAAACATTCAAATCGGCCACCTTGTTAAAAAGATGGTAGATGTTCAAGTGACCAGTTTGAAGGCTTCCGTGTGTCTGAGCATTATGGGTCATGTAAGAGAGAGAGAGAGAGAGAGAGAGAGAGAGAGAGAGAGAGAGAGAGAGAGAGAGAGAGAGAGAGAGAGAGAGAGAGAGAGAGAGAGAGAGAGAGAGAGAGAGACAATGAATGAATGAATGAATGAATGAATGAATGGATGATACTTTATTATTTATTTCTCAAGGATGGAAACAATAGGCGCACAGGCCTCTTTTCATGTTTGTCCTTGCTAAACTACAACATTAAAAGCAACATTAAAACAATATGTTAACAGCACAAAACAAGCGGCTACACCCACAGGTCACTTGTGTTACATTCCGATACAAGTTCCAAAGTCGCTGATGATTACACACACACACACCACACACACACCACACACGCCACCACACCACCACCCCACGCAATGACAGGGTCTTGGGGGGGGGGGGGAGGTGCGATGTAAAGTGTGTTTATAGAAAGCGACTGCACGCTTATGATACAGCTACTCATGTGTGGGAATTTAGTGAGCAGGTAAAACACCACGATAAAGAGAGATATTATGTAAAAGCTCTGAGAGAGAGAGAGAGAGAGAGAGAGAGAGAGAGAGAGAGAGAGAGAGAGAGAGAGAGAGAGAGAGAGAGAGAGAGAGAGAGAGAGAGAGAGAGAGAGAGAGAGAGAAGAAAGGGCGTTGCGCAACTCGCTACCAACTCACCCACTCTGCTGAAGCAACTAGATTATGAGAGATCTAAATGTTTACCTTCGAGACGTGCCGCCTCCGGATACGCGGCTTATGCCTGCTCCATGTGTACACCCGGCTTATGCCTGCTCCATGTGTACACCCGGCTTATGCCTGCTCCATGTGTACACCCGGCTGATGCCTGCTCCATGTGTACACCCGGCTTATGCCTGCTCCATGTGTACACCCGGCTTATGCCTGCTCCATGTGTACACCCGGCTTATGCCTGCTCCATGTGTACACCCGGCTTATGCCGCGTATCCGGAGGCGGCACGTCTGGAATAAGATGGAAGACAGCTGCTAAACTCATGAAATGACAGACGAATGGAGGAATAATTGATACAAGCTGGTCTCGACATGAATGAATTGCGAACTAGGAAAGCGGTAGACAAATGGTAGTGTTTTCATTTTCTTTGTGTTCGATGTTAATATCTTCGTGGCGGTCGCACCCATTTATGTAGGAGTTGTACCAGAGTTGTATAAAGAGCCAAAAGACTTCTCTCAAAATTGTCCACTAGAGAATAGAGTTAATGTGACTGGCCTAATGTGTGCAATGCTGTTAGGCCCGGGAGGTGCTGTGCGGCTACGGAACTAATTACATTTTATCGTGTGATTACCATTCGCCCGCACCACGCAGACTGGACGGCTGATAGTTCAGGGTGTGCCGAATAGCTGCGCCATGGCGCCATAGGCGCCAAGCTATTCTGGCACCACCCTTGAACTATCATGCTCGATCTGTCTCAAAAATTGTAATACAGTCCTTCAGAGGACAACTGAAAAATTTAGGGATTTCGGTCCTGGTGTGGTATAATGTTTAATGTGAACAAAATATGATTAAATTGGACAAAGAAAAATCTGATTTATTGTTTACAATCTCTCTTGGCTTGACTTCGCGAACGAAGATTTTATAGGAGTTGCCCACGACGTCTGCAGGCTTGTTCGTGGCTCTGCGGAGGCCAATCCGGGACAGGCAGGTTCGACCGCAGTGGCTGCAGGGGGAGGTATGGCCAGGGTTCTGAGTTGCGGCATCTCTGTTTTTTCTCCTGAGCCGCTTGTCCTTAAGGCTAGCTCTGCTCAGTTTACAATAAAGTATCCGAAATAAATAATAATAACAATAAGCGCATTAAATAGGCGCTTTATCCCAATTGAAAATCGGCTCAAAGCGCCGCCGCGAACTGAACCCAACAAGCACGCTCACGTGAATCACGCGCATTCACTCACACACTGTACATAAACACAGAACATTCACGTGGTGCTAAGGGCAAGCTCAAGCGAGCTACTGCAGTTTTTGGAAATTCACAATCGTTTGTATTTGAAATTTGATTAAGTGGGCTGAAACTGATACCAAAGTTGTGGGGGAGGAAGAGCCGGAGTACCCGGAGAAAGAACCCCCGACAGTCCGCCCGAATTAACGGTGACACTTACTAGAGGAGAAAAATCCGACGCCGGAACCCGTAATCGAACCTCGCACCTTTAGCATTGGTGGCAGGCGCCTTAACCACTGCGCCACGGACCGCCCCGCTCCGCCTGTGAATAAACCGAAGTTTTCACCTCGGTCTTAGGAAAGGCAACATCAGCAGGTCAACCTCGGTAAAAAGCGAGATTTCATTGTAATATAGTGACAATCCCGCTTTTCACCGAAATGGACTTTTCTGTTGCCTATCTAGGACAAACTATGGCAATGCCATTTATCTAGGACAAACTATGGCAATGCCATTTATCTAGGACAAACTATGGCAATGCCATTTATCTAGGACAAACTATGGCAATGCCATTTATCTAGGACAAACTATGGCAATGCCATTTATCTAGGACAAACTATGGCAATGACATCAATGACATGGCGTTGGTGATAAATGGGATAAGCGTTGTCGCCTGATGAAATGGCATTGCCATAGTTTGTCCTAGATAAATTTTATCTAGGACAAACTATGGCAATGCCATTTCATCAGGCGACAACGCTTATCCCATTTATCACCAACGCCCTACACCCGAGATGCACTGACCATGATAATTCAAAGGTAGTGCCAGATTAGCTTGGCGCCTGAAGGCGCCAAGCTAATCTGGCACTACCCTTGAATTATCATAGTCAATCCGCCTCCTGCAACTGGCACAACATTGTTAGTTAACACCTCCCAAATTTGGGACATGCGGCCGTTGGCTTAACATGGGTTAGACAGCGGGGTAAAAGTTTTGCATGAAGACTACAGAACAAACCAATGAGACAGCGGGGTGATACCTTTGCTTGAAGCCTACAAAACAAACCAATGAGACAGCGGGGTGATACCTTTGCTTGAAGACTACAGAACAAACCAATGCAGCACCTGGCAAGCCCCTCTACGCGTAAGATGTGTGTATAAAACAGGAACCGTAAATGAAAAAAAAAATCTGTGAATAACTGTTCAGGGAATCTAGAGTGAACTAAAGCTGAACGCCGCCAGACCAGCGAGATGGGAGTGATGGCGGCTGTCTACCTGCTGGCCTTCACCTGGACTGGGACCGTGACGACAGTCTGGAGTCAAAAGCCGTGTCCGCAGGCAATACCGTGCCTGGTCCTCACAGAAGCACAACCGACCGACCAGGATGAATGCAGGTAACCCCAAATATTAACCCTTTGGCTGTCAGTAGCGGTCTTCGTCGCGAAGATTCCTATCGCCAAGCGATAACAAATCGTGTTGGAGATGTACGTCTTTTCTAAACGTGTTTCCTTCTTCGTTGGGTTGTATTGATTGCTCCTGTTCTGTGTGTAGTCAATTCACGAAGCCCTTGTCCTGTCTGTCGGACCTGAGGGATGTGTGTGACGTCAACGAGACGACTGTGACGTTTGATATTGTCAGAAGGCTAGCTGGGCAAGGGTGCAGCGGTAAGTGTCTCGCTGGTACCCCGGGTACGTACTTACAGTTCCACGCCTCGCGTTCTGAAACAAACACGAGGGAAAATACAATGGAGCACGCAAGCAAAGCGCATGTTTTATTAGATGTAACTTTCATTGGCACCTTTTAATTATAACAATAATAATACATAGTTCTTGTATAGCGCTTTTCTCCAGGAAAACACTAGACTCACCGACTGCGCATGCACAACAGCACACCCTCTCTCTCAGACACGCACGATTATACACTACTTTAATCCACCCCATCTCTTCCCAACACCTTACATTCACTTCCTCTAGGATCAGAATAAAAAAGCAGTCAACAGTTAGCTAAAGATGAGCTAAGTGTTAAATGTCCGACAGAAAAGAAAAGTCTTTAAGTGAGCTTTGAACAGTGACAATGTGGGCAGATTCCGCATTTCATTTGGCAGAGAGTTCCACACACTTGGGGCTAAAAAGGTGAAAGAACGCTCCCCGACCTTACTTGCGTCTTTCATTGTAAAGGTTAGCCACTTCACTTCCGAGAAAAATTGAATAAGATCCAACTGCAAGAGATAGATTCATATGAGCTCCCCGCGACTGCGGGGGCTCATGGGGATTTAAGCTGCTTCTGAGACCAGTTTGTATCCATGTTCCTCGAACTGTGTTGGCTTTTGGTCGTTGACTGAACCCAGATGTCAGAAAGAAATACGAACGTGTAGAGTGGCCGGGAGGGCAGGACAGGGCCGGGCCGGGCAGGGCAGGGCAGGGCAGGGCCGGACCGGGCCGGGCAGGGCCGGACAGGACCGGGCAGGGCAGGGCAGAGCAGGGCAGGACCGGGCAGGGCAGTCCAGTCCGACAAACTGCGTGTTGAAGCGCATCCAACATTACCTGCACAACTGCTTACAATTTTGTTTTCATATTTAACACAAGTTCTGCTTTTTGGAATAGTTAAAGCATCCGTTTAACCCAAAAAGCACTGCATGTCCAAGCCCATGTGAATCGACCATGATAGTTCAAGTGTAGTGTCAGAAAAGCGTGGCGCCTCTAGGCGCCAAGCTTTTCTGACACTACACTTGAACTATCATGGTCGACGTGCTTCGAGAACTGCGACATAAGCCTCAAAGGGATTTATTTTTTTTATTTAATGGAAAATGTCTTCCTCAGGATTTGACGATCTCTGACAGATGTTTCTTGGCAGCCATTTTCTCCCGCACTCCTCAACCGGAGTCAGTCCTGGTGTACTGTGCGTTAGTCAGTCGACTGTATGTATTTTTTTTATGTTCTTTTTGTTCTTATGCCTGTTTTGTAATCCGCCTTACACAAGCTTCTATTTTTGGGACAATGCACGTGTTCGTGTTCGTTTACTGACGACATTAGTGAGGTTTCGCTTGCAACAAACGACTCCCGAACAACGAACGAGAGCACGGCTTCAGACGACACTCCAAACATCTTCAAGAGGCATAGATTCTGGTGAGCACAGGAGGGGATGTTTGGAGTGTTTGTCTATGCTTGTGGCACAGGAGGGGATGTTTGGAGTGTTTGTCTATGCTTGTGGCACAGGCTCGTTAACAGTCGCCATTTCGCTGTCGTTCGTTGTCGGGAGTCGTTTGGCTCAAACTAAACCCCACTGATATTTACAGCGGACCAAACCAACCTGAGCTATGAATGCGATGGGTTTTCCACGTGCATCAGTAGGACTGAGTTCACCCAGACAACGTCCAAGGCTTTCCAGAACCTGACCGCCGTATCACATCGTCTGGTGGACGCCACTTTCTGGTGTCGGTGAGTTGCACTCACTCCTGCAGCAAACCCTGCACTTCTGCAAGAGGCATTGATCCTCATGAGCCCCCGCGTTGCGGGGGCTCATGAGGATCTATATCTCTTGCCGATTCTATATTTAGTTGAGGTCCATGTAGATCAGTTTCTAAAGGGGTCTGTTTTTCATTTGAGTTAGTTTACTGAGAGCATGCAATGACGTCTCCGACAACTCTGTCGTGATTGCAGGAAATGTATCCTGTAGACAACGTACTGCTGCTTTCTTGATTATGTTTGGTCGGGTAGTAGGTTACTAACATTGATGTCGAAAACGGTTTGTGGTCATGTGACACATTTTCAGCTTTTATCTCTTTAGGTTTTTTCTGTAGACACACGGGTCTACTTTGAAAACAGTTTTGTAATGAAAATTTGCATTTTTATGCATACTAAAGTCATGTGATGACTATATTGCAATGTCGTCTGCTAAGAATAGTGCGTTCAAACAGCCCATCAATAGCCCTACTGAAATGTCAGTGTATGTCGTTTGAGCTAGGAGCACATGCCCTTTAATGTACACGTATATACTGTATGCACCGCATCGTACAGCTACGTGGAGCAGGTCATGGCCTGCGTCATCAACCACAGCTGTTCTGCGTTGGAGAACGAGACACTCCGCCGCATTCAACCGCTGTACCAACTGATGACCACGGCCTGTGCAGGAGAAGGTACTGTGAGAGACTCATTAAGGTTAGGAACTTAGAATGTTATGAGTAATGAATACCAGATAGTTCAGGCCACGCCCGTTGATATTGTCTGTCAGCGTCAGGAGAATAAGCATCATCAGAACTGGTTTGTGTAAACAGCGTGGCGGGATTTAAGCTTGACAAAATGGTGGAAATGGAGCAGATCACAGGTTTGCATTCTGGTATTCTGAGGACGGCCTGACACTACAGTATGTTGCAGCATGGAGGTTTAAAAGTCTAATAACACTTTGGATGTCGGTTGCGCTTTTTATCGATTTGATTACTGCAGGAATAACAACACCTTGACATCCTGCAGGAATAACAACACCCTAACATTCTGCAGGAATAACAACATCCAGACATCCTGCAGGAATAACAACACACTCACATTCTGCAGGAATAACAACATCCAGACATCCTGCAGGAATAGCAACACCCTGACATCCTGCAGGAATAACAACACCCTGACATCCTGCAGGAATAACAACACCCTGACATACTGCAATAATAACAACGCCCTGAAATCCTGCAGGAATAACAACACCCTGACATCCTGCAGGAATAATAACACCATGATATACTGCAGGAATAACAACACTCTGACATCCTGCAGGAATAACAACACTCTGAAATCCTGCAGGAATAACAACCTGACATCCTGCAGGAATAACAACACTCTGATATCCTGCAGGAATAACAACACCCTGACATCCTGCAAGAATAACAACACCCTGACATCCTGCAGGAATAACAACACCCTGACATCCTGCAGGAATAACAAACACCCTGACATCCTGCAGGAATAACAACACCCTGACATCCTGCAGGAATAAAAACACCCTGACATCCTGCAGGAATAACAACACCCTGACATCCTGCAGGAATAACAACACCCTGACATCCTGCAGGAATAACAACACCCTGACATCCTGCAGGAATAACAACACCCTGACATCCTGCAGGAATAACAACACCCTGACATCCTGCAGGAATAACAACACCCTGACATCCTGCAGGAATAACAACACCCTGACATCCTGCAGGAATAACAACACCCTGACATCCTGCAGGAATAACAACACCCTGATATCCTGCAGGAATAACAATACCCTGACATCCTGCAGGAATAACAACACCCTGACATCCTGCAGGAATAGCAACACCCTGACATCCTGCAGGAATAACAACACCCCGACATCCTGCAGGAATAACAATACCCTGACATCCTGCAGGAATAACAACACTCTGACATCCTGCAGGAAATAACAACACAATGACATCCTGCAGGAATAACAACACAATGACATCCTGCAGGAATAACAACACATTGTCATTCTGCAGGAATAACAACACCCTGACATCCTGCAGGAATAACAACACCCTGACATCCTGCAGGAATAACAACACCCTGACATCCTGCAGGAATAACAACACCCTGACATCCTGCAGGAATAACAACACCCTGATATCCTGCAGGAATAACAAAATCCTGACATCCTGCAGGAATAACAATACCCTGACATCCTGCAGGAATAACAACACCCTGACATCCTGCAGGAATAACAACACCATGACATCCTGCAGGAATAACAACACCCTGACATCCTGCAGGAATAACAACATCCTGACATCCTGCAGGAATAACAATACCCTGACATCCTGCAGGAATAACAACACCCTGACATCCTGCATGAATAACAACATCCTGACATCCTGCAGGAATAACAACACCCTGACATCCTGCAGGAATAACAATATACTGACATCCTGCAGGAATAACAACACCCTGACATCCTGCAGGAATAACAACACCCTGACATCCTGCAGGAATAACAACATCCTGATATCCTGCAGGAATAACAACACCCTGACATCCTGCAGGAATAACAGCACCCTGACATTATGCAGGAATAACAACACCCTGACATCCATCCTGCAGGAATAACAACACCTCGACATCCTGCAGGAATAACAACATCCTGACATCCTGCGGGAATAACAATACCCTGACATCCTGCAGGAATAACAACACCCTGACATCCTACAGGAATAACAACACTCTGACATCCTGCAGGAATAACAACACCCTGATATCCTGCAGGAATAACAAAATCCTGACATCCTGCAGGAATAACAATACCCTGACATCCTGCAGGAATAACAACACCCTGACATCCTGCAGGAATAACAACACCCTGACATCCTGCAGGAATAACAACACCCTGACATCCTGCAGGAATAACAACACCCTGACATCCTACAGGCAATAACAACACCCTGACATCCTGCAGGAATATCAACATCCTGACATCCTGCAGGAATAACAACACCCTGACATCCTGCAGGAATAACAACACCCTGACATCCTGCAGGAATAACAACACCCTGACATCCTGCAGGAATAACAACATCCTGACATCCTGCAGGAATAACAACATCCTGACGTCCTGCAGGAATAACAATACCCTGACATCCTGCAGGAATAACAACACCCTGACATCCTGCAGGAATAGCAACACCCTGACATCCTGCAGGAATAACAACATCCCGACATCCTGCAGGAATAGCAATACCATGACATCCTGCAGGAAAAACAACACTCTGACATCCTGCAGGAATAACAACACCCTGACAACCTGCAGGAATAACAACACCCTGACATCCTGCAGGAATAAGAACATCCTGTCATTCTGCAGGAATAACAACACCCTGACATCCTGCAGGAATAACAACACCCTGACATCCTGCAGGAATAGCAACACCCTGACATCCTGCAGGAATAACAATACCCTGACATCCTGCAGGAATAACAACACCCTGACATCCTGCAGGAATAACAACACTCTGACATCCTGCAGGAATAACAACACCCTGACATCCTGCAGGAATAACAACACCCTGACATCCTGAAGGAATACCAACATCCTGACATCCTGCAGGAATAACAATACCCTGACATCCTGCAGGAATAACAACACCCTGTCATCCTACAGGAATAACAACACCCTGACATCCTGCAGGAATAACAACACCCTGACATCCTGCAGGAATAACAACACCCTGACATCCTGCAGGAATAACAACATCCTGACATCCTGCAGGAATAACAATACCCTGACATCCTGCAGGAATAACAACACCCTGACATCCTGCAGGAATAACAACATCCTGACATCCTGCAGGAATAACAACACCCTGACATCCTGCAGGAATAACAATACCCTGATATCCTGCAGGAATAACAACACCCTGACATCCTGCAGGAATAACAACATCCTGACATCCTGCAGGAATAACAACACCCTGACATCCTGCAGGAATAACAATACCCTGACATCCTGCGGGAATAACAACACCCTGACATCCTGCAGGACTAACAACACTCTGACATCCTGCAGGAATAACAACACCCTGACATCCTGCAGGAATAACAACACCCTGACATCCTGCAGGAATAACAACATCCTGACATCCTGCAGGAATAACAACACCCTGACATCCTGCAGGAATAACAATACCCTGACATCCTGCAGGAATAACAATACCCAGACATCCTGCAGGAATAACAACAACCTGACATCCTGCAGGAATAACAACACCCTCACATCATGCAGGAATAACAACACCCTGACATCCTACAGGAATAACAACACCCTGACATCCGGCAGGAATAACAGCACCTTGACATCCTGCAGGAATAACAACACCCTGACATCCTGCAGGAATAACAATACCCTGACATCCTGCAGGAATAACAATACCCTGACATCCTGCAGGAATAACAACACTCTGACATCCTGCAGGAATCATCTCGACAGAAAGTGCTGCCGACAGCCACAGGGATAATAAGCGCTGATATGTGTGCCACCCCCCCCCCCCCACCACCACCACCACCACCACCCCACTGCTAGCTGCTGTACTTGCTATATTTCTGTTGACCGGTCGACCGACACCTACACGCTTTTTGCTGTTGAATCACAGAGCTAGGATTTAGTCGTGATCGTCACTTTTCAATGGCAGCAAAGTTGTGTATGTTCCTTTTTTTTTTTTTTCAGACACAGTTGCCGGCGGCTGTGATGTGGGATGCCAGTGTACGTGAGCTTATTAAGGACACTTACCATGTGACAAGATGTCTTCCCTTTTGTGAGGGTCAAAGGTTCAAAAGATGCAAATCAGCGGGAGAAATTTGCTTGTCCTGGTCCTCTCTCACGCAAACTGTAATATTACAGTGAATGACGTCCGTCTCAAAAACTGACGTAGACCACGTACAGGGTAGGGTTAGATGACGTAATGCCTTTGTCTCCCATACACATGTACACGCGTTAAAACTTTGCTTGAAGGAGGAACAAATATACAAGGGAGTTATATAGAAAAACTGCAGGAAACCTGTGTGTTTTCACACAAGTAGCTCTTTCACTTTCGAGACAAATATTGAACACGATCAAGCTGCAAAAGGCATAGATCCTCATGCGCCCCCGCAGTCGCGGGGGCTCATGAGGATCTAAGCCTCTTGCTGTCATCAATTTGTATCCACGTTCCTTCGGGGCGGAATGAACGCAGATTTGAGGCACTCTCCGCCCACTGTGTGTAGACAGCATTCAGTCTCATCAGTTGGACGAGAACTTGTGTAAATAAAGACACTCTCCGCCTACTGTGAATAGACAGCATTCAGTCTCATCAGTTGGACGAGAACTTGTGTAAATAAAGACACTCTCCGCCTACTGTGAGTAGACAGCATTCAGTCTTATCAGTTCAACTGGAACTAGTGTAAATAAAGACACTCTCCGCCCACTGTGTGTAGACAGCATTCAGTCTCATCAGTTTGAACTGGAACTCGTGTAAATAAAGACATTTTGGCAAGAAGTTGCATCAAAAGTGACTATTATGAGTTATTATGTCTGATATATCTCTCTCTCTGTGTCTAGTGACGTGTCATGCGAGCATGGAGGAATGCCGGGCGGGACTGGACAGCCTGAATACCAGTATCACGTGCAATGACGACAACACGGTGCCCGACATCTGCAAGTAGGACGCTCTCCATGGCTTACACATTTGTAATTTAGCTACAAAGTACCAGAGTTCCGCTACAAAGTACCCGAGTTCCACTGGAGAGAAACTGTACCGGCACGAAAGTGGCCGATTTAGTAGTAGTAGTAGTAGTAGTAGCAGTAGTAGTAGCAGTAGTAGCAGTAGTAGTAGCAGTAGTAGCAGCAGTAGTAGTAGTAGTAGCAGTAGCAGTAGTAGCAGTAGATGTAGTAGTAGTAGCAGTATTAGCAGTAGTAGTAGTAGTAGTAGCGGTAGCAGTAGTAGCAGTAGATGTAGTAGTAGTAGAAGTAGTAGCAGTATTAGCAGTAGTAGTAGTAGCGGTAGCAGCAGTAGTAGTAGTAGTAGTAGTAGCAGCAGTATTAGTAGTAGTAGCAGTAGCAGTAGTAGCAGTAGATGTAGTAGTAGTAGCAGTAGTAGCAGCAGTAGCAGTAGTAGTAGCAGTATTAGTAGTAGTAGCAGTAGTAGTAGTAGTAGTCGTAGTAGCAGCAGTATTAGTAGTAGTAGCAGTAGTAGCGGTAGCAGTAGTAGCAGTAGATGTAGTAGTATTAGCAGTAGTAGCAGTATTAGCAGTAGTAGTAGTAGTAGTAGCGGTAGCAGTAGTAGTAGTAGTAGCAGCAGCAGTAGCAGTAGTAGTAGTAGTAGTAGTAGTAGCGGTAGCAGTAGTAGATGTAGCAGTAGTAGCAGTAGTAGTAGTAGTAGTAGCAGCAGTATTAGTAGTAGTAGCAGTAGTAGCGGTAGCAGTAGTAGCAGTAGATGTAGTAGCAGTAGTAGCAGTAGCAGTAGTAGCAGTAGATGTAGTAGTAGTAGCAGTAGTAGCAGCAGTAGCAGTAGTAGTAGCAGTATTAGTAGTAGTAGCAGTAGTAGCAGTAGTAGTAGTAGTAGTAGTAGCAGCAGTATTAGTAGTAGTAGCAGTAGTAGCAGTAGCAGTAGATGTAGTAGTAGCAGCAGTATTAGTAGTAGTAGTAGTAGTAGCAGTAGCAGTATTAGCAGTAGTAGTAGTAGTAGTAGTAGTAGTAGCAGTAGCAGTAGTAGTAGTAGTAGCAGTAGTAGCAGCAGTAGTAGTAGTAGTAGTAGTAGCGGTAGTAGTAGCAGTAGTAGTAGTAGCAGCAGTAGTAGTAGTAGTAGCAGTAGTAGCAGTAGCAGTAGTAGCAGTAGATGTAGTAGTAGTAGCAGTATTAGCAGTAGTAGTAGCAGTAGTAGCAGCAGTAGTAGTAGCAGTAGCAGTAGTAGTAGTAGTAGCAGTAGTAGCAGCAGTAGTAGTAGTAGTAGTAGTAGCAGCAGTAGCAGTAGTAGCAGCAGTAGTAGCAGCAGTAGTAGTAGTAGTAGCAGTAGTAGTAGCAGTAGTAGCAGTAGTAGTAGTAGATGTAGTAGTAGCAGTAGCAGTAGATGTAGTAGTAGTAGTAGTAGATGTAGTAGTAGTAGTCGTAGTAGTGGTAGTCGTAAGACATGTATAACTCACTCAGCCCGACGGCCGTATTTCCCAACTTTTGGAGGCGTCATCTAATGACTATGCACCAGCTGCAGGAGATGGATCGACCGTGACAATTCAAGGGCAGTGCCATATTAGCTTGGCGCCGACAGGCACTACCCTTGAATTATCATGGTCGATCCATCTCCTGCTGTAGGGCGTCAGGGCTGAATGGGATATTGTTGTCCAATTTTGGAACAATGAAGAACTAGCGTAGCGTAGCGTATCTTATCGTAGCGTATCGTATCGTATGAAGAACGAGCGTAGCGTAGCGTAGCGTAGCGTATCGTATCGTAGCGTAGCGTATCGTATCGTAGCGTAGCGTAGCGTATCGTATCGTAGCGTAGCGTATCTTATCTTATCGTATCGTATCGTATCGTAGCGTAGCGTAGCGTATCGTATCGTAGCGTAGCGTATCGTATCGTATCGTAGCGTAGCGTATCGTATCGTAGCGTAGCGTATCTTATCTTATCTTATCTTATCTTATCTTATCTTATCGTAGCGTATCATATCGTATCGTATCGTATCGTATCGTAGCGTATCGTAGCGTAGCGTAGCGTAGCGTATCTTATCGTATCGTATCGTATCGTAGCGTATCGTAGCGTAGCGTAGCGTATCGTAGCGTAGCGTAGCGTATCGTATCGTAGCGTAGCGTATCGTATCGTAGCGTAGCGTAGCGTATCGTAGCGTAGCGTAGCGTATCGTATCGTAGCGTAGCGTATCGTAGCGTATCGTATCGTAGCGTTTCGTAGCGTATCTTAACATATAGTATCGTATCGTAGCATATAGTTGCGTACGGTATCGTATCGTAGCATATCTTAACATATAGTATCATATCGTAGCGTATCTTAACTTATAGTATCGTATCGTAGCGTATCTTAACTTATAGTATCGTAGCGTAGCGTATCTTAACTTATAGTATCGTATCGTAGCGTATCTTAACTTGTAGTATCGTATCGTAGCGTATCTTAACTTATAGTATCGTATCGTAGCGTATCTTAACTTATAGTATCGTATCGTAGCGTATCTTAACTTATAGTATCGTATCGTAGCGTATCTTAACTTATAGTATCGTATCGTAGCGTATCTTAACTTATAGTATCGTATCGTAGCATATAGTTCCGTATGGTATCGTATCGTGGCATACAGTTGCGTATGGTAACCAGTATACAAGGCGAAGCCACAGAGTAGTGACACCCTAACCAGTACACAAGGCGAAGCCACAGAGTAGTGACACCCTAACCAGTACACAAGGCGAAGCCACAGAGTAGTGACTCCCAATAATGAACGAGAGCAAAGTTACAGCGGACAACCAGTTTGTACCATAATCATACATAAACTCCAAACATTCCCAAGAGGCATAGATCCTCATGAGCCCTCCTGGTTCATTAGGATCTATGCCTCTTGGAGATGTTTGGTATGTTGTCTCTGCTTATGGCTGAAGAAGGTTATCTGCAGTGATTTCCATCTCGTTCGTTGCCGGGAGTCGTTCATTTGCAAGCCCTCACTATGATGCGATAGAACTACGTCACACGTTATGATAGAACTACGTCACATGTTACGACATAACTACGTCACTATGCTACTACAGGGCGCTGCAGGACGTGCGGAAGTGTGTTCGAGCGGCTCCTCTTGATCCCTGTCTAAACGTCTCCTGGTTCCAGGCCGAGTTACGAGACTTGGACACGAATGTCGAGCTGTCCTGCAGTGCCAGTGAGTAGTGCTTACTTTGTCTATGTCATACGGGAATACAGCAACAGAAGATGGGTCGATCAGGATTGTTTAAAGCGACCTGCTCCAGGCAGTAACTAGTTGGTAGTATGTCCTTCACCTTATTAACACGGCTTACACTAACGCTTGACACATTCAATTACAAAGTTCGAATCTCGTAAAAGGAAAGACTTTTTGCTCATTTTCACTTAGTACGCAGAAGAATTACTTCCGTTACGTTCAAAATGCCGTGACTGAAAAAAAACCCGTGTGTTTACTCACATAGATTGTGAAAAGAAGATAGAATAGCCCTTGTCAAGGCAGGACAACACTGATCACACGCTGTTCGACAAATGGCAACAATCAGAAGTCCGCCATGGAGATGATGGCTCTAACCCCGTGATTGCTACGGACCATATCATTGGGCGAAAAGGATGTAGAGTGACGCGCCCTTGTCGCCCGTCGTCAGTAGCAGTCAAGGGGTTAAGGGCAGTGTCGGGTTCGCCTTAAGCCACAAGCTAAATAATGGACTACCCTGAGCTGTCATGCCTGAGCATCTCCCGTGTGCTGCAGGTAGTGCTGGGAGACGATCTGTTGAGATTTTAGCCTGTGGTTGTGGGGACAGTAAACTGGACCCCATCCCTACAACTGGACGCTTATTATGTTTCTGAAAACCACAGCCGCCCAAGGAATCTGGAGACCAACTGGTCTCAGCAAGATGCATAGATGCTCATGAGCTCCCGCAGTCGCACTAACTTACCGCAGTCGCGGGAGCTCATGAGGATCTCTGTCTATTGCACCTGGATTCAGTTGACATTTCAGAAATGGGTTAACTTTGCGGTTGCTTTTGTCTCCGGCAGAGGCGGTGTGTCTCCAGCAACTGCAGAAGTGCGCGTGCGCTACGAGGTTTGATCTGCTTGGCAATCCGTGGTGAGTCTGTCTCCTTCCTGTCTGTCTCTTCATCTGTCTGTCTTTCTCTGTTTGTCGTCTGCCTGAATTTGGCTGACTAAGGCCGAAGCTGACCGAGTATCTTTGACTTAGGGTGAAATGCTTGAACACTGACAAAGGCGGGTTTTGTCGTAATGTTACAATCACACACTAAGTGCCAGTTGCATGAGTGAGCTGAGTCCTGCGCCAGCCACTAAGCAAGGTGCTCCGCTATAGCGCCACAACACTCACCCCGCGATAGCGGAACACTTTGCTTAGTGGCTGGCGCAGGACTAAGCTCACTCTTGCAACTGGTCCCAGCACGCTCTGACCTATCTAACGCGCGTGTCTTTCCTCTCCCCGTTCCTTGTTCTACCATTGCCCACGCCCGCCCGTTCTCAGCCAGAATTACACCAGAAGCCTTCAGTGTGTGGACTCCATACCGGGCAATTGTCGCGCGCACTCTGACCTTCAGGCACTCATGGACAACTTCCGGGGCAGAGTGTCCGCCTTCATCTACATGCAGTGCGACCCCAAGGGAGGTAAGGAGACATTTGCAGAGGAAGGGGTGGATGTGTGTGCGTGCTGGCGAGGGAGTTCGGAGGGAAGGGTAAGGGGGTAAACAATATTAACTCATTCAAGACGTGGCGCATCCGGATACGAGGATTTCAGCCGCGTATCCGGAGGCGCCACGTCTTGAATGAGTTATGGATGGCAGAGTTTGAACGCAGCATTTGAATGTCTATAGTATGTCTCGATAACATACGTTTTGAGGGTTATAAACAATAACTAAGCTGCGAATGCTGCAGGCAGACGAATTGTTGAGAGCGCGCGATGGCTTGTGTCTCGACCTACACATTTTAAAAGTATTTTGACAGGGAGAGGGATATGTCATTGATATCAACTGATCACGTGATCTTTTACCACCCAGCCTACCACAGTGTATATATTGATCGTCTGCTGGCCCATTGAACAGTCCATATGTCTTGCAGAGGGAAATGTTTATCATCAAAATTAGAACTGGGTTCACCTTGGTTGTCAGTGCCTAGTAAGTACAAGGTCATCGGGCAGACGTCGGCCACAGTGGGTTTGCGCACAGATGTGGATTACATCAACACTGATGTGCCCTGCCCCACTACGGCAGACGAGGGTCCGAGGATCGTTTTCTTACTGGGTCAGGAACTGCTCTTGAACTCTTACGGTCGATCCATCTCCTGCAACTGCATGTGGCTGTACGTGTGTATAATTTATGCTGAGCAGGTGCGTGTCCGGACGCCATCCAGTGCATTCTACACTGGCGAGCCGCCAGAAACAGGACCCTGGAACAAGGGGCGGCCAGCATACAGCCACAACACCGGACACAGGCGGAGTTATCCTCGTCAGTTTTGCTCGGCCCCCCCCCCCCCCTCTCTCTCTCTCTCTCTCTCTCTGACGGATGGGTGGGTTGGTGGGTGGGTTGGTGGGTGGGTTGGTGGGTGGGTTGGTGGGTGGGTTGGTGGGTGGGTTGACGGACGGACTGACGGATGGGTGGGTTGGGGGTGGGTTGACGGATGGGTGGGTTGGTGGGTGGGTTGACGGATGGGTGGGTTGGTGGGTGGGTTGACGGACGGACTGACGGATGGGTGGGTTGGTGGGTGGGTTGACGGATGGGTGGGTTGGTGGGTGGGTTGACGGATGAGTGGGTTGGTGGGTGGGTTGACGGACGGACTGACGGATGGGTGTGTGGGTAGATGGATGGGTGGATGGGTGTGTGGGTAGATGGATGGTTGGGTGGGTGGGTGGGTAGATGGATGGATGGGGGGTGGGTGCGTGAGTGGGATTGGTGTACGGACGGATGTGTGTGTGGGTAGATGGATGGATGGATGGGTTGGTGTGTGGGTTGACGGACGGACGGACGGACAGATGGATGGATGAATGAACAAACAAACAAATGAATACAGACCACTCGCTGACAATATGCCCCGGTAACAAAACGCCTTCGGGCCCACCACGGCCGCAGTGGGCCCGCACATCGCCGTGTGCCCGAGGGTCATTGCTTTGCTGGGTACGTCTCGTGACGTATCGACTGTGTGCAGCCATATCCCCGTGCTGTTTGAGTGTCTGGAGACGGTCAGCCGCACGTGCAACATACACCAGGGCACAGTGACCTTTCAGCAGCTCAAGGCCGTTATTAGCGACAACTCCACGGGTAAGCAAGAGTTCCTTTCACAGCTTACTTTGAGTTAGCGTTGTGTTAGCATTGTGGTACCGTTGTGTTAACGTTGTGTTAGCGTTGTGGTAGCGTTGTGTTAGCATTGTGGTAGCGTTGTGTTAACGTTGTGGTAGCGTTGTGGTATCGTTATTTTCAGAGGACTGAACAATGTTCTCGTTCCTATTTTCGGCTTGAGCCCATGTGTCGGGTTTCGTTCAGCGCAATGTTTCAGTTAGTGATCAACGAATACACAATTTCATCGTCAGCTGGGTAAATCACAGCCGTGCGCGGGCCGACTGCAGGCGTCGTGGACCCGAGGACGTTTGCTTACGGGGAAATGTTGTCTTTTTATATATGGCATATCTGTCTGCCCGCACGGGGCATGTCCGCTTAGAAAGTGAACTTGTCACAAGGTAAATAGGCGGACGTACCCCAACACAGTCAAATTTATTTTTAGGGAACCAATGATCTGTGACACCGGGTACAGCAATAACTTAACATTTCAATAATAGCTTAGATACGAGGGCTTTGCTAACTGATCTCAGTGTCTGACTGAAGTTATTTATAAGTGTTCACCCATACATAACTTGAAAGAAATGCCTTTAACAAGCAAAATCAGATGTTTACATCTCAGCTCACAGGAAGTTTGCAACACATGGGCGCCATGTTCACCCTGCAGGGAGATGGACGGTCATGTGACTTAGCTATTTGACCAAAATAACCGAATAACTCAAAGTCTAATAAAACCTTTTGTTTTCATTCTTACGCCACACGACCAATCTTTTTAACGCAAACCGTACCATGTGACCTCGCTACAAAAACACTTGTAGCGACTAATGGCCGACTTTTTGTAGCCCTCTTTCTGACGCGTCCTGGATGCCTATTTTGTTCTATAAAAGACCACCTAAACGTTATAAAGTTCAAAGTTACTTAGTGTTGTTCGAAACAACAGGCACACTACTGGTGTTGATGTAGCACTCATTAGCAGCAATAGTGTGTAACAGACAATTAAAAAAAGAATCTCTGCTGAATCGAAAGCACATGAGCGTCTTATGCGACAATTTTATTGAAGAATTTTATAATTTAAAGTCACTCGCTTCTTCCATTGCATTACTCTGACAATTTGTAGACAATGCAGCTGGTCATGCAGACGGCAATGTCACGAAAGATCTGAAATTACGTCATAAATCTATTATGTATACGTGCATATTCTTTTGACGTCTATCACGTCTGGCGCGAGCCAGGTCGGACGATTTCAGCTTGATTTCTTTTACGAAAGTAGTGCAAGAATGAAAACAAATAAGTTATTGCGAGGTCAAAGAAACCATCGTACACCTGAGGCTTTCGGCCTTCAGGGTACACCGGTTCCTTTGACCTCCCTCAGGCCTACAAAGGCCCGTGTAGCAAACCTCTGCTACCAATAACTTTTATTGTACGAACTTGCACCGGTCTCCCGTATTTATATCATCGCCTTGTCTTTCTAGATGTGGTCCCGGACCCGTCTCCCGCACAGTGCCCACAGTTCAAGACCTGCATAACACAGACCTTACCCAGATTGCCTTCTGTCCTTGACCTTAAGGTGGGTGGAGGTCTGATTGACCTTGACACTCTGAGGACGATGGCCCACCTGATGGCGTCCTTCACCCGAACTGGCTACTGGTGCTCGTGAGTTATTAGTTAATTCCGTGTTCCGTGGCCTTTTACGTACTGGCAGTGGCGGGGGGGGGGGGGGGGGGGGGGTGGGCGGGGCGGGGGGGGGGGGGGGGGGGAGGAGGGCGGTGGGCGGTCGTAAAAATAATAATTTTTATATTTCATGTTCGCATTATCAATATTTTCCTGCAGTCAAAGCGTTGTAATGTCGACGCGCGTGCATGTTGTGTGAGAAATCTAATGGTGCTTTAGGGCGATAGAGGTCTTGCGGTCGACGCCTGCCCTAGGACCTTGTGTTTACTAGGTTATGTGTGTGGTTTGTCGACAGCATCCTGGAGAGCGAATATCGGTGCATCGTGGACAATGCGGCGCCGTGCTCTCTGCCGGCTAACTTCACTACACCGGTCTCACAGCAGTTAAAGAAGCTCAAGGACTTGTGTGTTGGTGAGTGTGTACACTCGCACGCACGGACGCAACCCCCCCCCCTCCCCCTCCACCCCCTCCTCCCCCCCCCCCCCCCCCCCCCGCCCCACAACCCACGCGCTAGCAAATACTATGTCACACAAGTGCCAGACTTTAAACTTGGCAGCAAATGTTTTTTTCAGGAACGAACAATACAGAATTTTGTAGTTAGTTAGCACGTTATTTGGGTTTAACGCCGATGTAATTTTGTAGTTAGTTAGCACGTTATTTGGGTTTAACGCCGATGTAATTTTGTAGTTAGTTAGCACGTTATTTGGGTTTAACGCCGATGTAATTTTGTAGTTAGTTAGCACGTTATTTGGGTTTAACGCCGATGTAATTTTGTAGTTAGTTAGCACGTTATTTGGGTTTAACGCCGATGTAATTTTGTAGTTAGTTAGCACGTTATTTGGGTTTAACGCCGATGTAATTTTGTAGTTAGTTAGCACGTTATTTGGGTTTAACGCCGATGTAATTTTGTAGTTAGTTAGCACGTTATTTGGGTTTAACGCCGATGTAATTTTGTAGTTAGTTAGCACGTTATTTGGGTTTAACGCCGATGTAATTTTGTAGTTAGTTAGCACGTTATTTGGGTTTAACGCCGATGTAATTTTGTAGTTAGTTAGCACGTTATTTGGGTTTAACGCCGATGTAATTTTGTAGTTAGTTAGCACGTTATTTGGGTTTAACGCCGATGTAATTTTGTAGTTAGTTAGCACGTTATTTGGGTTTAACGCCGATGTAATTTTGTAGTTAGTTAGCACGTTATTTGGGTTTAACGCCGATGTAATTTTGTAGTTAGTTAGCACGTTATTTGGGTTTAACGCCGATGTAATTTTGTAGTTAGTTAGCACGTTATTTGGGTTTAACGCCGATGTAATTTTGTAGAAATAAATCCGCTCATGGTTGACATTAAACAAGAGAAATTGTAGGTTTACTAAAGCCACTGAGACTTGACCAACACTTGATTTTGTTTCTTTTCTGTCACGTTTTCCAGGTGCAGCTACTGGTGAGTAGTCATTTTACATCCGACTGACCCTGTCCGTCAGTTTCGTCGTAAAATCTGATATTCACCTGTAACGACTTTGTCAACTGTCACCCCAGTAGCAAAACGTCTTCGGGCATACGACGGCCGCAGTGGGCCCGCGCACAGCCGTGTATAGACACACACACTGGGCCGTCATGGGCCCGCGCACAGCCGTGTATAGACACACACACTGGGCCGTCATGGGCCCGCGCACAGCCGTGTATAGACACACACACTGGGCCGTCATGACTCCCAGGACCTTTGCTTACTGGGCAGGTGCCCCCGTTGACTGTCAAGACCCGTACTGACTAACACCACAGCAGCCTGACAAGGGACAGTAGTATAATATTGAGCAACATTTCGCTTAATATAGTGCCGATAACAGGCAGATGTAATTACGAGACCCGAATCAAAATGTCCGAGTCGTAAGACGAGGACATTTTGATTCGGGTCAAGTAATCACATCTCTCGGTTATTGGCACCATATCAAGCAAAATGTTGCTCAATATAATTTATGTACCCAGTCTAAAACAAAGCTGTGCTTCGCTTCATTTATTTTGCGGTTGATTGCGGTGTTCAGACAAAACACATGAATGGCAGACGACTGCATATCGCTGTCGTCTCAGCGTGTAGATTGTGTCTGACAAGAAGATATTGGTTCTTTGTTGCTGAGTAAATTTTACTTGTATATAGGTCATGCATAACTGCGGATAAATGCCAGGAAGTTTGTTTATTTAGTTCTTTTCTCAGGTTGTCGATATCGCCAGCTGACATCTCGTCAATTTCACTAGTCAGTGCAGTCACTGGCGTCTGTTCTCCGTTCGTGTATAGGATATAAATTTCTAACGTCCGTACAAACTAATAAGTATTTCATTACTACTGCACATGAGGGGATTGTTAATGTTGCAGTTTTAATATATTTCTCGTTTCCGTATTGAAAAATGCAAGTATTATCAAGATCGAGTCTTCTTGGCGCGCAAGGGATTTGGGGAAGGAAAGTATATAAACCAAGTTCATGAATATTAATTACCTTGTTATACAATACATCAATACATGTATTAAAGAAGGACAAACTTTATGGAGTATGTACATTATAAGTTATTGGTCGCAGGCGTTTGCTACAAAGGGTCCTTTGACCTCCGTCAGGCCTACAAGGGTCCGTGCAGCAAGCCCCTGCTACCAATAACGTATTTGTTTTCATTCCACCACTAGTTTCGTACAAGAAATCAAGAAGACATCTCCCGACATGGATCACGCCTGACATGACTGACGTCAAAGGAATATACATTTATACATAATAATTATACTTATGACGTAATTAAAAAAATTCATGACGTTGACGTCTCCATTACTGAGTGTGCTTCTGGTTTCGAACAACACTAAATATATATATATATATATATATATATATATATATATATATATATATATATATAAATATATATATATATATATATATATATATATATATATTATATATATATATATATATATATATATTATATATATATATATATATATATATATATATATATATATATATTATATATATATATATATATATATATATATATATATATATATATATATATATATATATATTATATATATATATATATATATATATATATATATATATATATATATATATATATATATATATATATATATATATATATATATATATATATATATATATATTTTTTTTTTTTTTTACTTTAGAACGTTTTAGTGATCTTTTATAAAACAAAACTTGCATCCAGGATGCGTCACAAAGAGGGCTACAAGAAGTCCGCCATTTGTCGCTACAAGGGTTTTTGTATCACGGTCACATGGTGCGGTTTGCGCTAAAGTGACTTGTCGTGTGACTAGGGATGAAAACAAATGTTTATATTAGAGTCTCACCGCCGCGAGATGGTCCTGAGTCGGTGACGGTGTTCGTACGGCCAAGATGTATTCAACACTTTAACCCGACAACATTTAGACACTGCACAATTGCAAGAGGTATAGACAATAATAATAATAATAATAATAATAATAATAATAATAATAATAATCGCTTTAAATGGGCGCTTTATCCCAATTGAAAATCCGCTCAAAGCGCCGCCGCGAACTGAACCCAACAAGCACGCTCACGTGAATCGCACGCATTCACTCACACACTGTACATAAACACAGGACATTCACGTGGTGCTAAGGGCAAACTCAAGCGAGCTACTGATTTTTTTGGAAATTCAAATCGTTTGTATTTTAAAATTTATTAAGTGGGCTGAAATTGATACCAAAGTCGTGGGAGAGAAAGAGCCGGAGTACCCGGTGAAAGAACCCCCGACGGTCCGCCCGAATTAACGGTGACACTTACTAGAGAAGAAAAGTCTGACGGCAGAACCTGGTATCAAACCTCGTACCTCTTGCATTGGTGGCAGGCGCTTTTACCGCTGCGCCACGGACCGCCCCGACGGGGGCTCATGAGGATCTATGCCCCTTCCTGAAACCACTTTGAATCCACATTCCTGGGACATATTAAACCACTTTGAATCCACATTCCTGGGACATCTTAAACCACTTTGAATCCACATTCCTGGGACATCTTAAACCACTTTGAATCCACATTCCAGGGACATCTTAAACCACTTTGAATCCACATTCCTGGGACATCTTAAACCACTTTGAATCCACATTCCTGGGACATCTTAAACCACTTTGAATCCACATTCCTGGGACATCTTAAACCACGTTGAATCCACATTCCTGGGCCATGGGACATCTTAAACCACTTTGAATCCACATTCCTGGGACATCTTAAACCACTTTGAATCCACATTCCTGGGACATCTTAAACCACTTTGAATCCACATTCCTGGGACATCTTTTCTTTTAAGTAACGTGGTCTCTCTCAGCTGGCACTTATTTGGTTAACTCATTGTGTGCCAGAAACCAAAATCCTCCAGATCTAGGAGTTGTCTTCTGAGGACTGCATTACAATTCAGGAGACGGATCGACCACGATAGTTCAAGGGTGGTGCCAGAATGGCTTGGCGCCTATAGGCGCCAAGCTATTCCGGCACCACCCTTGAACTATAATGGTCGAGCCATAATTATCTGGCTGTGGTGCGTCGGGACTGAATGAGTTAAAGGGAAAGTTAGTGCCAAGAAAGGTGCTTCATGGTGAAGGCATTTTGTTTCGATAACCAGCGATGTTTGTGCATTTGTCGCTGTTACTCGTATTGAACTCTTCTCAGTATTATTTGTGATATTGCTGTTGTTGACGTTGTTTACGGCTGGTATATTCTGTGTTTGTCTACTTGTGATATTGCTATTGTTGACTCTGTTTACGGCTGGTATATTTTGTGTTTGTCTACTTGTGATATTGCTATTGTTGACTCTGTTTACGGCTGGTATTTTTTGTGTTTGTCTACTTTATGTTATTGCTATTGTTGACGTTGTTTACGGCTTGTATATTTTGTGTTTGTTTCAGTCGCACCCTACTTGTCTGACGAAGGTGAGATCTGAGAACATGCCCACGAAGAAAGAAACACGCTTAGAAAAGACAACAGGGCCTTAGCAAGAAGCCTATTTGCGGGGCCTCACTAGGCTCTATGCGTCTGGTTAATGTCACAATGACGTCAGGTTTTTTTTTGGTTTTTTTTTTGACGGCTGGAGCTCTCTGGCACAAAAAAAAACCAACCAAAACAACAAAAGTATCAGAAACACAAGCTGTGTCCACCGGAAGAGAAAGAGTTACCTCATTCCAGACGTGCCACTTCCGGATACGCGGCGTATGCTTATTGCCGGCTTATGCTTATTGCCGGCTTATGCCGCGTATCCGGAGGCGGCACGTCTCGATGGAATTAAGCGATTTGCTCCATGTCGGGTTTGGACTTCTAACATTATCAATTACAACAGCGTTGTTGGGCTCCGCTATGACTGCCCTACCCTTCTTTGTACAACCCATGTGAGTATAGCCACATCAGTGTAACAGGGTTTTCTACTGCCTCTTGTGTGTAACAGAAGAGCTCTCCCCCGTGCAAAGGAGAACAAGAGCATGAAAGTCGTTCATCGTATGATATTCACCCTTTATAAGTTAAGATATCACTTTTACAGCACCACTGTAGGGCAGGCGCAGACTATCTATGAAGAAGAGATTTGGTACTTGTCAGTGGCTACCGACACGTAGATTTGGTACTTGTCAGTGGCTACCGACACGTAGATTTGGTACTTGTCAGTGGCTACCGACACGTAGATTTGGTACTTGTCAGTGGCTACCGACACGTAGATTTGGTACTTGTCAGTGGCTACCGACACGTAGATTTGGTACTTGTCAGTGGCTACCGACACGTAGATTTGGTACTTGTCAGTGGCTACCGACACGTAGATTTGGTACTTGTCAGTGGCTACCGACACGTAGATTTGGTACTTGTCAGTGGCTACCGACACGTACTGTCCTTTCCTGCCTGCAGCGCGCCCCAAACTTCCCCGCGACATGCTCGGGGCACTTTCTCAGACGCCAAAGAACCAGGCACTACTCATGTGCTGTCAGTATCAATTAAGCTGCGTTACTTGACGACGAAATACTGTAGATGTATCGACCGCGCCATCGACTGCTTTGGCAGAGCGCTGGCTGTGTGTCCGTGTCTGCATGACAGTCCCCAGAATGCTGCATGTTTGTCAGTGTCTGTGTCTGCATGACAGTCCTCAGCAGCAAAACGTGTTCGGTCCCACGACGGTCGAAGTGGGCCGGCGCACAGCCGTTTTAGTGTAGGTCACAGCCGTGTGCAGGTCGACTGTGGCCTTCGTGGGCCCGAGGACCTTGGCTTACTTGGGTATACGTCCGTCGTAATCGCAATGTGTTGTATAAACATGGCGGCCCTCCAGCGACTTTTTGTTTCTTCTACAGACCGCGGGGTGACTACGATTGTCAACAGAAGCAACACAGGCGCCGCCATCGGTGAGTCTTGACACTAGTTTTTAACCCCATGTCCCCATCCCTTCATTTGGAGGTGTTATCATACGTCCACGTACCATTTGCAGGAGACGGATCGACTATAATAGTTCAAGGGTAGTGCCAGATTAGCTTGGCGCCTGTTGGCACCAAGCTAACCTAGCACTACCCTTGAACTGACATGGTCGATCCACTCTCGAAACGCCTGTCGAAAAAATCTACGCGTTATGTCGCAGGCGGCAATCGTTTGAACAGATATTTCCCAAGCGTCTGTTTCAAGACAGGGTGTTGAGAGCACACTGGTTAAAAAGAAACGCACGAGCCAGATACACAGAAATCTGTTACGTCAATAAAATGTTAGTTGTATGACGTATTGTCATGCAGACGTGATGCTGTCTTCTATCTTCTAAGCATTCAATTTTCAAAGAATATTTTGGTTGCACATTACTGTATTTTGCGGTGTATGCACGTGTGTGTGTGTGTGTGTGTGTGTGTGTGTGTGTGTGTGTGTGTGTGTGTGTGTCCGTGTGTTGGGGGTCGGGGAGGGGTCGGGGTGGGGGTGGGGTGGTAGCAAATGGCTGCACGAGGCGACAAAAATAAAATGTAAGATTTTCTTTTTTTCCCGTACCTGCACAGACTAAAACAGCAAACAAAAACGGCCGGTCTCTTAATTATCAGACAGAAGAACATTTACCGTCCAAGTACATCTCACACGGCCGGTCTCTTAATTATCAGACAGAAGAACCGTTACCGTCCAAGTACATCTCACACGGCCGGTCTCTTAATTATCAGACAGAAGAACCGTTACCGTCCAAGTACATCTCACACGGCCGGTCTCTTAATTATCAGACAGAAGAACCGTTACCGTCCAAGTACATCTCACACGGCCGGTCTCTTAATTATCAGACAGAAGAACCGTTACCGTCCAGTACATCTCACACGACCGGTCTCTTAATTATCAGACAGAAGAACCGTTACCGTCCAGTACATCTCACACGTCGCTTGTTTCGTCTTCCATCTTTTGCAGAAAATTCAAGTCAAGTCAAACAAATTTATTTATTTTCATCCCTACGTCACACGACCAATCCTTTGAGCGCAGACTGTACCACATGGCCGAGCTACAAAAATCCTTGTAGCGACCGATGGCGGACTTTGTGTAGCCCTTTTTCTGACGCGTCTTGGACGCCAGTTTTGTTCTATAAAAGACCACCAAAACGTTCTAAAGTACAAAGTTACTTAGTGTTTTCGTAACAACAGGCACACTACTGGAGACGGCAACGTCATGAAAGATTATAAATTACATCATCAGTCTATTATGTATAAATATATATTTCTTTTACGTCAGTCATGTCTGGCGTGATCCAGGTCGCAAGATTTCTTCTTGATTTCTTTTACGAAAATAGTGGAGGAATGAAAACAGATACGTTATTGGTAGCAGGGTCTTGCTGCACGGACCCTTGTAGGCCTTTGGAAGGTCAAATTAAACATTGTACCCTCAGGCCTTCGGCCTTCAGCCTTCGGGGTACAATGGTTCCTTTGACCACCCTCAGGCTTACAAGGGTCTGTGTAGCAAACCCCTGCTACCACTAACATATATTACCCCACGAAGGGGGATTCTAATTTGGACGGGAACATATGATATATCAACTAAACGTACCATTGAATGAACGCTTTGTCGACAAATTGCATACTATCTGATTACATCATCTTGCGTAAGACAATGACTTAGTGTTGGGAATTCCTACACAACCTTTTTAGGATGCCGCCCTAATTTTTGTTCTTTGACGTCTGTGTACTTGTTTCTTACGTCACTACGGAACCTTGAAGCTAGGGCGATCGAACATGACTAAAGTTACACCTTACTTCATGAGCTGCGCGTGTGCTGCGTACTTACAACAATAGACTTACGGTTTGTGTGCTATTTCAGGGTCGTGGTGGGTGACGTGGAGCGGTGCGGCCTTGCTACTGTCTCTCCGTCCGCTGCTGTCGCATTGACACCCTGGACTCACACGTTAACGGAAACTCACGCCAGTTAGAACAGCCACGCTTCCTGGTGTGTCCACTTTTGCGTGGATCGTTAATCTGACGAGCGTGACGCCTATACGCAATGATGCTGTCACGAATACTTATTGTCACGCTATTTATTTAATTGTTCAAAATTCTTTCTACATAACAGTGTGACCGACAGATCGAGCATGATAGTTCAAGAATGGTGCCAGAATAGCTTGGTGCCTACAGGCGGTCCTGTCTCTCAGCCTACTGGCGCCAATCTATTCTGGAACCACCCTTCAACTCTCATGATTGATCTAGATGTTGCTGTAGAGTGTCGAACTAAAGCTAAGTTGGTATACCTCGCCCTGTACGAAGGTTAAACGCACCAGTGGCGCCATTACTGCGATTTTCGCATCTGCCCGCTCGCTCGGACGGGTCCTGTGCACCAGAAATGCGCGCGCAGGTGGGCTTCTGCACTTGAAATGTGGTCTCGTATGTTCCCGCGGAAGATCATTTGTGATTGCAGTCAAGAAACGGTTTGTGTCCGGTTTAGCGTTACTCCCCTTGAGCATAACATGTTGGAGGGCGTACGTCCCTATAGCTTTACTCCCCTTGAGCATAACATGTTGGAGGGCGTACGTCCCTATAGCGTTACTCCCCTTGAGCATAACATGTTGGAGGGCGTACGTTGGAAAAAGATACGTCTCCGGGGGTTGTTCATTCTCCTCACAACTTGCACCCCCACCCGGGTCTGCCCTGGGGGACTTGGGCGGAGTTAACAACTTTTTAGTTCCCAGGGTCACCCTGGTCAGCCCCACAGGGTGGGTTTTCACCTCTATTCTGGGGCATGTGTTTCTGTCTACCCTTGGTCCATTCACCTGTATTTTCCTTTTTTAAACTCTCCCTGCTGTCTGCGCTGCCTGTAGCTCTTGATATTGGATGTGTGTTGCTAAATGGTCTAAGGTTTATTTAGCGTATTAGACCAGCTGGCGACAAACATTCAATATTCTGTTTATTTTTTTCACAAGCAGTGCAGGCACGTCCTGAGAAAGTCTTGTTGTTGGCGGGACGTTAAGCAATGTACAACCAACTACAACCAATCCTCAGAACTTGCGTATTCCTGAATCAAGTCCATTGTAGTGCACTTGTCTCTCATACGGCTACGGCCACGACGGGGCTTTCTGCCGCAAAATGATGCAGATGTCGCAAAATCACCACCTTTGAAGAAAAACGAAACTATTTTTCAAATCTGCCAAATCGTGTAATGTTTCCTGGTGCTAGCATAAGGATGCATTATTGCCGGACTGCATGTGGGAAAAGCTGTATTCTTTATTCATTTTATTTTGCAGCAGTCAAACGTCACATGATTCTTTCTCCGAGATTGCTCATTACAGGTGCAGAGAGCACACGCTCTAAACCGATCTGGTGCATGGGACCGGTCCGAGCGATGGGTCAGGTGCAAAAATAGCAACAATGGCGCCGCTGGTGCATGTCACCTAGGCACAGCGAGGTATACCAACTCAGCCGAACTAAATGTGTTGAACGGTGCCATCATTAATTTTCTGTATTCACTGTAGAAGTGTGTAGCTGTACGAGTGAACGCGTAACTGTGTGTACTTTGTAATCAGCATGAGTCTTGTCATGTATACAAGGTTCCTGTCCAGTTGTTTGGTTGTTGTTTTCTTTATCTAGCTTAGATACGCGCGTGACGGGGTCGCACTGCCTTCCCATACGGGTCACATGACCCTGGCAACGAGTTGTTGGTCTTGTTGCAATACATTTTAGCAAGATTAACTCATTCTACCCCAGACACACTACAGCAAAATAAGGATCGACCATGATAGTTTAAGGGTGATGCCAGAATAACTTGGCGCCTATGGGCGCCAAGCTATTCTGGCATCACCCTTGAACTGTCATGGTCGATCTGGGTCCTGCACTGCAATGCAGTCTTCAGGGAACAACGGCAAAATTTGGGGATTTCGGTGTTGTGGTAGAATGAGTTAAACAGCAGGGGCGAAAGGAATCAAATACAGTCTTGAATTTTGAATAGTGTTCTCGGTAGTGAAGGGGTTACGATGGTAGCACTCTCATTTCAAACCCATGAAAAAGCTGTAGGTATGACTTCTTTACGTTCAGTGAGGTCCCCAGGTCTTCTTTAGTACTGTCATCCTTCCGGTAATGCTTCCTGCTCCCATAATTGACCAGCCAAGCTCTGCGTTTTCAGACAGCCTGTTCTAAATGACTGAAGTAGGCGTTGCTAGTTGTTTGTGCAGGCTGGCTTTATTTACTATATGTATCTTGAAATTACACTCGGACGACATTTTCCATTATAATTTGTAATGTATATCGCCGTTTCATGAAATAATTGTAAAATCAGTATGTGGATACACGCCCTTGCTAGCATTTTTATTTATAAGTAATGTAATACTAATAGCGATCCAATTTAGTCAACTTAAGCCATCATGGACGCCTAAATAATGGAAGGAACTTCAAGAATACAAACAAGAGGGACTATCTGCCAAAACACACAAAAATGAATGTATACGTACGTTGTTTTACAGTAATAACCAATGTTATGAGAACTTGGGCTGGGCAGGCATTGTGTCTAGTGAAAGGCTGGGACCCTAGGGGACGTAAAGAGCTTGGGCAGGGTAGGCATTGTGTCTAGTGAAAGGCTGGGACCCTAGGGGACGTAAAGAGCTTGGGCAGGGTAGGCATTGTGTCTAGTGAAGGACTGGGACCCTAGGGAACGTAAAGAACTTGGGCAGGGTAGGCAGTGTGTCTAGTGAAGGGCTGGGCAGGGTAGGCATTGTGTCTAGTGAAGGACTGGGACCCTAGGGAACGTAAAGAACTTGGGCAGGGCAGGCATTGTGTCTAGTGAAGGACTGGGGCCCTAGGGAACGTAAAGAACTTGGTCAGGGTAGGCATTGTGTCTAGTGAAGGGCTGGACCTAGGGAACGTGAAGAGCTTGGGCAGGGTAGGCATTGTGTCTAGTGAAGGGCTGGGACCCTAGGGAACGTAAAGAGCTTGGGCAGGGTAGGCATTGTGTCTAGTGAAGGGATGGACATAGGGAACGTAAAGAGCTTGGGCAGGGTAGGCATTGTGTCTAGTGAAGGACTGGGGCCCTAGGGAACGTAAATAGCTTGGGCAGGGTAGGCATTGTGTCTAGTGAAGGACTGGGACCCTAGGGAACGTAAAGAGCTTGGGCAGGTTAGGCATTGTGTCTAGTGAAGGACTGGGACCTTAGGGAACGTAAAGAACTTGGGCAGGGTAGGCATTGTGTCTAGTGAAGGACTGGGACCCTAGGGAACGTAAAGAGCTTGGGCAGGGTAGGCATTGGGTCTAGTGAAGGGCTGGACCTAGGGAACGTAAAGAGCTTGGGCAGGGCAGGCATTGTGTCTAGTGAAGGGATGGACCTAGGGAATGTAAAGAGCTTGGGCAGGGCAGGCATTGTGCCTAGTGAAGGACTGTGACCCTAGGGAACGTAAAGAGCTTGCGCAGGGCAGGCATTGTGTCTAGTGAAGGGCTGGGCAGGGTAGGCATTGTGTCTAGTGAAGGGCTGTGACCCTAGGGAACGTAAAGAGCTTGGGCAGGGAAGGCATTGTGTCTAGTGAAGGGCTGGGCAGGGCAGGCATTGTGTCTAGTGAAGGGCTGGGACACTAGGGAACGTAAAGAGCTTGGGCAGGGCAGGCATTGTGTCTAGTAAAGGGCTGGACCTAGGGAACGTAAAGAAATTAGGCAGGGCAGGCATTGTGTCTAGTGAAGGGCTGGGACACTAGGGAACGTAAAGAGCTTGGGCAGGGTAGGCATTGTGTCTAGTGAAGGGATGGACCTAGGGAACGTAAAGAACTTGGGCAGGGCAGGCATTGTGTCTAGAGAAGGACTGGGACCCTAGGGAACATAAAGAGCTTGGGCAGGGCATGCATTGTGTCTAGTGAAGGGCTGGGCAAGGTAGGCATTGTGTCTAGTGAAGGGCTGGGCAGGGTAGGCATTGTGTCTAGTAAAGGACTGGGCAGGGCAGGCATTGTGTCTAGTGAAGGGCTGGGCAGGGTAGGCATTGTGTCTAGTGAAGGACTGGGACCCTAGGGAACGTAAAGAGCTTGGGAAGGGTAGGCATTGTGTCTAGTGAAGGACTGGGATCCTAGGGAACTTAACGAAATCATTTTAAAATCTTTTTCGTGAACTTGAAGTCACAGCGCTATCAACTTAACCCCTTCCCTGCCACTGTACGTACAGTAGTACATTCTTGTTTCTGAAATCTTGGTTCATTCAAGGACAAAAAGCCCACACTGTCCCAAAAACAGAGATACCAAATTGGTCCCTTGCAGATGGATCATGTTCACTTTTTTATCGGCAGTTAAGGGGTTAATTAACTCATTGGAGACGTGCCGCCTCAGTATACGCGGCATAAGCCGCGTATCTGGAGGCAGCACGTCTCGAATGAGTTAACAATCGTGCGTAATGGGAGTAACACCCACAATGACAGTCACGCCAGAACGACCCCGTGGTGACGTTTGTGTCCTCGTGCCTTGGTCGGCGAATGTTCTTTTGGCGCTGAGTTGACGATTCCACCTGCACGGTCTGCGTCCACTGGCAGTGGTTACTATGCACGTCTGACGTCATCCAGCTACGTCATCCAGCTACGTCAGAGGTACGAGTCTTGTTTAACCCCGTCATTGCCACTGACACATAGCACTGTGCGTCTGAAGTCTGCGCCAATTCATCGCCAAAGAGCTCCAGCCGCCCATCAGCAATGGGATACAAAGTGGTTTTAGCAAGAGGCATAGATCCTCATGAGCTCCCGCAACTGCGGGGGTTCATGAGGATCTATACCTCTTGCAGTTGTGTGGGGTGCATTGTTTTTCTTGGCAGTGAGCAGGTTAGTATATATTGACATGTGTCCGAGAGATGGTAGGGCCCAGTGTTGTTGACTGTACACAAGGAGAGATGGTAGGGCCCAGTGTTGTTGACTGTACACAAGGAGAGATGGTAGGGCCCAGTGTTGTTGACTGTACACAAGGAGGGATGGTAGGGCCCAGTGTTGTTGACTGTGCACAAGGAGAGATGGTAGGGCCCAGTGTTGTTGACTTACACAAGGAGAGATGGTAGGACCCAGTGTTGTTGACTGTGCACAAGAAGAGATGGTAGGAACCAGTGTTGTTGACTGTGCACAAGGAGAGATGGTAGGGCCCAGTGTTGTTGACTGTACACAAGGAGAGATGGTAGGACCCAGTGTTGTTGACTGTACACAAGGCGAGATGGCTGTCAGCTATGTGTTGTAATATATTGCACTGCTGTGTACATAGCGCTGGTCCTGGCGACGACACATAGCGCTGGTCCTGGCGACGACACATAGCGCTGGTCCTGGCGACAACAAGTAGCGCTGGTCCTGGCGACGACAATGGTTTTATTAAATACACAGTATAAATTGCCATTTGTATTGCTCAGGATTGGATAATTGTATTTGCATGGATGTTTAATCTCGAATGTGTGTGCGTGCGTGCATGCGCGGGCGTGTGTGTGTGTGTGTGTGTGTGTGTGTGTGTGTGTGTGTGTTTGTTTGTGTGTGTGTGTGTGTGTGTGTGTGTGTGTGTGTGTGTGTGTGTGTGTGTGTGTGTGAGTGCGGGCGTGCGTGTGTGCACGTGCAGTGGGTCAATTGTGATGATGCTGGCAAATAACATCACTCGAGTGGAAGAAGAAAATATTTTTCTGTTTGGTATTATTCACATTAATTACTTGGAATAAATTGTAAAATAATAACTGAAAACAATGAAGGCGAGAACTGTTGTTAACAAAACTCACGGGGAAAAAAAGATTGTTGTTATTTTCACATTCTTCAGGTATCTGCAAATTACAATATCGGGTTTGAAACAAACCCAGCTGGTGGATCATAAGGAATTTCAGCCAGCAGAAATGTAAACACTGATTTTTTATTTTTATTTTTTCTCATTAAACCGAGCTGCTAATTAAACCAGTTCAATATTGCACCAGACATTGTGTGAAGCAGATAAGGCGACTGACACTAGAAATGGACGTTTGACGTCTGGGTCTTACGGAGCTTGATCATTGTCAACATGAAACTAACATTTGACCAAATGAATTAACCCAAGGTAACATACTGTTTGCAGGATGCAGTTTAACCCATTGTACCCCGACACACCACAGCAAGACATTGATCGATGGCGATAGTTCAAGGGTGGTTCCAGAATAGCTTGGCGCTCATATTTGCCAAGCTATTTTGGCACCTCCCTTGAACTGTCATGCTCGATCTGTCTCTAGAATTGTAATACAGTCCTTCAGAGGGCCCATAGGCGCCAAGCTGTTCTGGCACCACCCTTGAACTGTCATCATCGATCTGTCTCTAGAATTGTAATACAGTCCTTCAGAGGGCCCATAGACGCCAAGCTATTCTGGCACCACCCTTGAACTGTCATGCTCGATCTGTCTCTAGAATTGTAATACAGTCCTTCAGAGGACAACTTCAACATTGAGGGATTTCGGTCCTGGGGCAGAATGGGTTAAAAATGACCTAGATGAAAGTCGAATGACAAAATCTGCTAGAGAACCCAACTTCCCGTGCAAATCAGATTTTTTTTGCAATGTGAATTACATTTAACCGGTTCAACGCCGAGAAATTGTGAACACGCCAAACTGCAAGAGGCATAGATCCTCATGAGCCCCCGCGCATGCGGGGCCTCATGAGGATCTATATCTCTTGCCGACACCCCTTTGCATCCATGTTCCCAGGACAGCCAGGACATGTTGATGTTAAACTGACGAAGACTGCACAAACATAGCTTCCATCAACGGGCACTGAACGAGTCCAGTTATTTTGTCATGCGAAGAAAAGAAGAGTCCATCCATGTCCATTTGATCAGGTAAACATGGCCTCTGTACTAAATGTGAGCGACCGTATTTGCTTTTGGTGCATGCAAGTGACGTGGCTGTCTCTGTAAGTCATGTGGATTATGTGGATGTCTCTATAAGTCATGTGGATTATGTGGATGTCTCTGTAAGTCATGTGGATTATGTGGGTGTCTCTGTAAGTCATGTGGATTATGTGGATGTCTCTGTAAGTCATGTGGATTATGTGGATGTCTCTGTAAGTCATGTGGATTATGTGGGTGCCTCACTAAGTCATGTGGATTATGTGGATGCCTCTGTAAGTCATGTGGATTATGTGGGTGTCTCTGTACGTCATGTGGATTATGTGGGTGTCTCTGTAAGTCATGTGGATTATGTGGGTGCCTCACTAAGTCATGTGGATTATGTGGGTGTCTCTGTAAGTCACGTGGATTATGTGGATGTCTCTGTAAGTCATGTGGATTATTTGAGTGTCTCTGTAAGTCATGTGGATTATGTGGATGTCTCTGTAAGTCATGTGGATTATGTGGGTGCCTCACTAAGTCATGTGGATTATTTGAGTGTCTCTGTAAGTCATGTGGATTATGTGGGTGCCTCACTAAGTCATGTGGATTATGTGGATGTCTCTGTAAGTCATGTGGATTATGTGGATGTCTCTGTAAGTCATGTGGATTATGTGGATGTCTCTGTAAGTCATGTGGATTATGTGGGTGCCTCACTAAGTCATGTGGATTATTTGAGTGTCTCTGTAAGTCATGTGGATTATGTGGATGTCTCTGTAAGTCATGTGGATTATGTGGATGTCTCTGTAAGTCATGTGGATTATGTGGATGTCTCTGTAAGTCATGTGGATTATGTGGGTGCCTCACTAAGTCATGTGGATTATTTGAGTGTCTCTGTAAGTCATGTGGATTATGTGGATGTCTCTGTAAGTCATGTGGATTATGTGGATGTCTCTGTAAGTCATGCGGATTATGTGGATGTCTCTGTAAGTCATGTGGATTATGTGGATGTCTCTGTAAGTCATGTGGATTATGTGGAATTTCTGTAAATCATGTGGATTATGTGGGTGCCTCACTAAGTCATGTGGATTATTTGAGTGTCTCTGTAAGTCATGTGGATTATGTGGATGTCTCTGTAAGTCATGTGGATTATGTGGATGTCTCTGTAAGTCATGTGGATTATGTGGATGTCTCTGTAAGTCATGTGGATTATGTGGATGTCTCTGTAAGTCATGTGGATTATGTGGGTGCCTCACTAAGTCATGTGGATTATTTGAGTGTCTCTGTAAGTCATGTGGATTATGTGGATGTCTCTGTAAGTCATGTGGATTATGTGGATGTCTCTGTAAGTCATGTGGATTATGTGGATGTCTCTGTAAATCATGTGGATTATGTGGGTGCCTCACTAAGTCATGTGGATTATTTGAGTGTCTCTGTAAGTCATGTGGATTATGTGGATGTCTCTGTAAGTCATGTGGATTATTTGAGTGTCTCTGTAAGTCACGTGGATTATGTGGATGTCTCTGTAAGTCATGTGGATTATGTGGATGCCTCTGTAAGTCATGTGGATTATGTGGATGTCTCTGTAAGTAATGTGGATTATGTGGATGTCTCTGTAAGTCATGTGGATTATGTGGGTGCCTCACTAAGTCATGTGGATTATGTGGATGTCTCTGTAAGTCATGTGGATTATGTGGATGTCTCTGTAAGTCATGTGGATTATGTGGCATTATTTGAGTGTCTCTGTAAGTCATGTGGATTATGTGGATGTCTCTGTAAGTCATGTGGATTATGTGGGTGTCTCTGTAAGTCATGTGGATTATGTGGATGTCTCTGTAAGTCATGTGGATTATGTGGATGTCTCTGTAAGTCATGTGGATTATGTGGGTGCCTCACTAAGTCATGTGGATTGTGTGGATGTCTCTGTAAGTCCTGTGGATTATGTGGGTGTCTCTGTAAGTCATGTGGATTATGTGGATGTCTCTGTAAGTCATGTGGATTATGTGGATGTCTCTGTAAGTCATGTGGATTATGTGAGTGCCTCACTAAGTCATGTGGATTATGTGGATGTCTCTGTAAGTCATGTGGATTATGTGGATGTCTCTGTAAGTCATGTGGATTATGTGGGTGCCTCACTAAGTCATGTAGATTATTTGAGTGTCTCTGTAAGTCATGTGGATTATGTGGATGTCTCTGTAAGTCATGTGGATTATGTGTGTGTCTCTGTAAGTCATGTGGATTATGTGGGTGTCTCTGTAAGTCATGTGGATTATTTGAGTGTCTCTGTAAGTCATGTGGATTATGTGGATGTCTCTGTAAGTCAGGTGAATTATGTGGATGTCTCTGTAAGTCATGTGGATTATGTGGGTGTCTCTGTAAGTCATGTGGATTATGTGGATGTCTCTGTAAGTCATGTGGATTATGTGGGTGTCTTTGTAAGTCATGTAGATTATTTGGGTGTCTCTGTAAGTCATGTGGATTATGTGGGTGTCTCTGACACACAAAACAGATTAACCCCTTCAGTGCCGAGACAATGTGCTTCAGAAACACAATCTTCGTCCACCGGGAGGGAAAGGATTAAGCTGCTTGCTCCATGATCAGATTTTGATGCCATGTTTTTTTTTTTTTTTTTTTTTTTCTTGGCTTGATTTCGCGAACGAAGATTCTATAGGGCTTGCCCACGTCGCCTGCAGGCATTTTCGTGGCTGCGGAGGCCAATCCGGGACAGGCAGGTACGACCGCAGTGGCTGCAGGGGAAGGTCTGGTCAGGGTTCTGAGTTACGACAGCTCTGTTTTTTCTTCTGAGCCGCTTGTCCTTAAGGTTAGCTCTGCGAGAGTCCTCAAAGGAGACGGCTGCCTTGTGAATGGTGGAGCGCCAGGTGTCACGGTCCGCAGCAAGCGAAGACCACTGGCGGTGGTCGATTTGGCTGGCACTAAGTGACTTCTTGAGACCGTCTTTGTATCTCTTCTTTGGTGCCCCTCTGTCTCGGTGTCCAGTGGCGAGCTCGCCGAACAGAGTGATCTTGTGTAGGCGATGATCCTCCATCCTGGAGACGTGCCCCGCCCAGCGAAGCTGTGTCCGCAGCAACAAAGCCTCGATGCTCACCGTTTCCGCCTGTTCAAGGACCTCGACGTTGGTGACATAGTCACTCCAGTGAATGCTGAGGATTTTACGCAGGCAGCGCTGGTGAAAGCGTTCGAGGAGTCGTAGTTGGCTGCGGTAGAGGGCCCAGGACTCGGAACGGTACAGCAGGGTGGTGAGGACGACAGATTTGTACACGCTGATCTTGGTGCCTTTTTTCAGCTGTTGATTGTGCCACACCCGCTTGAATAGTCGCCCGAAAGCACTGTTCGCTTTTGCCAGCCTGTTGTCCAGCTCCTTGTCCAGCTTGGCGTCTGACGGGATGATGCAGCCAAGGTAGGTAAACTGGTGTACAGACTTCAGTTCGGACTCGCCGATGGTGATGTGGGGAGGGCGATGCTCTTCCTTGGGTGCCGGCTGATGAAGGACCTCTGTCTTTTTCAGACTGACCTCAAGTCCAAAGAGCTGGGCGGCATCTGCGAAGCAGGACGTAATGCGCTGCAAGGCTCTCTCTGTGTGTGCAACGAGGGCAGCGTCATCAGCAAAGAGCAGCTCACGAATCAGTTGGTCTAGGGTTTTCGTGTGGGCCTGCAGTCGTCTGAGGTTGAACAGGCTGCCATCGAGACGATACCTGATGTACACTGCGTCGTCGTCGTCGATGTCCACTGTGGCCTGCTTCAACATCATGCTGAAGAAGATGATGAAGAGGGTCGGTGCCAGCACGCAGCCTTGCTTCACGCCGTTGCGAATGGGGAATGCTTCTGAGAGGTCACTGTTTAGTCTGACCTGGCCTTGCTGGTATGCCATGTAAATTAGTTTAAAATCGCTCAGTGCCGAGAAAATATGAACACCACCCAACTGCAAGAGGTAGAGATTCTCATGAGCCAGCCCAGCTGCAGGGGCTCATGGTGATCTGTGACTCTTGCTGACACCACTTTGAATTCATGTTCCTGGGACAGCTACGGCATTCTGGTGTCCAGTTAACAAACAGCACAAGCACAACCTGCGTCAACGGACACTGAACGTCTTCAGACTACATAGGGATGGTTCATACTGCACCGAGTGACACGTGCACACTGACTGGTGTTCAGCTCCTATTTTCAATGTCCTGTGATTCCAAGGACAACGGTGACGTCATAAGTCATCGAGGTGAGATTTTCGAGACTTAACACACTCATACACTGACGAGCAAAGGAAATGGGACATTTTTTTAAAGGAATTTTGATGATTCTATAAATATCGTATTTATTTTTCTCGTCACTGTATTCTTACACATTGTCTAGCGAATGATACCAAAGTAAGCCGGGACAAAGCATATTTAATGAAAGAAACGCTAAAGTGAAAGGTTTGTGTTTTATTTTCCCTCATGTTATACATGGATTGTTTGTATTAACGTCCCGACAGCAACAGGACTTTCTCAGGACGTGCCGGTACTGCTTGAGAAAAAAACAACAACAAAAACTAAACAGAATATTGAATGTATGTCTCCAGCCGGCCTAATACGCTAAATAAACCCAATACCATTTAGCAACACATCCAATATCAAGAGCTACAGGCAGTACATACAGTAGGGAGAGTTTTAAAAAGGAAAATACAGGTGAATGGACCAAGGGTAAACAGAAGCACATGCCCCGGAATAGAGGGGAAAACCCACCCTGTGGGGCTGACCAGTGTGACCCTGGGAACTAAAAAGTAGTTAACCCCACCCAAGTCCCCCAGGGCAGACCAGGGTGGGGGGTTATACATAGAGATTCTTGCGTCGGTGTTTAGGTGATGGATTCTCACTCGAGTGGTTTTAAAACCTTTTCCTGCCAGCGTAGTTATGCACACTAGGCCGTTCACGCAGCACAGCTGTATTACACACGTGCGTGCAAACAAGATGCGTAATAAACTTAACCCATTCAGCCCTGACGCACTACAGCAGGAGATGTGTCGACCATGATAATTCAAGGGTAGTGCCAGATTAGCTTGGCGCCTATCGGCGCCAAGCTAACCTGGCACTACCCTTGAATTTTCATGGTCGATCCATCTCCTGCAACTGGTGCATAGTCATTAGATGACGCATATAAAAAATTTGGGAAATACGGCCGTCGGGCTGAATGAGTTGAATCAGTAATAAGGGCCAGCAGACGACAGACTGAATGTACATGTATATGTTACAGCATGCGTCTATTACTGTAATTATGCAGCACATCGGCCGCACATGTAGTAACATGCTGTAACTTTAGTCGACGCGTAATGTTCGATCGCCCTAGCTTGAAGGTTCCTTAGTGACGTAAAAAACAAGTACGCAGACTTCAAAGAACAACAAGAAAAGCAAAGCCGTCATGGCTCACGTGTATGACCGATCCACACATGTGTGACAATAAGTAAAGGGATGGCTTCTGCACCAACATGCTTTCTCAAAATTTAATCCGTTTTCACACATCTGTGAAACCCCTGTGACCCCTGACTTTGCGATGAGTCGACTAAATTAGCATACATAGGAAGGTCTTATTTATCATCAGCTAACTTTGTGCCAATTTTGATTGAAAAGTTTGCCAAAAAATGTTGATAATAACTACAATTCTCTCAAAAATTGCCATTTTATACGTATTTGTCAACCTCTTGTGACCTTGACCTTTTCAGAGGGGGCATCCAAATTAGTATGCATAGATAGGTCTTACCATCATGATTGTATCTCTGTACGAAGTATTTGTTGGAAGTTGTGAATAGTAATTAAGAAAAAACATTTCTTGTCAAAATATGTCTATTTGTTTTACCTAATTCCTGAGCTCTTGTGACCTTTGACCTTTCCGAGGATCATCCAACATTTCTTGTCAAAATATGTCTATTTGTTTTACCTAATTCCTGAGCTCTTGTGACCCTTGACCTTTCCGAGGATCATCCAAATTAGTGTGCATAGATAGGTCTTACAATCAGATATCTCTGTAGCAAGTTTAGATTTGAAGTTGTGAATAGTATTTGAGAAAAAAAATCTTTTGTCAAAATATGACTATTCTGGACCTATTTTCTAAGCTCTTGTGACCCTTGCCCTTTCCGAGGGATCAACCAAATTAGTATGCATAGAAAGGTCTTACCATCAGGGATCTTTGTACCAAGTTTGAGGCTTAAGTTGTAAATAGTAATTGAGAAAAAAATTGTTGTTAAAATATGGCTTTTTTATCTAGTTTCTGAGCTCTTGTGACCTTGACCTTTTTGTGAGAGATCAACCAAATTAGTATGCATAGAAAGGTTTTACCATCAGGTATCTATGCACCAAGTTGTGAATAGTATTTCAGAAAAAATAAATTGTCTCAAAATATAGCTATTTTTTAAATATATATTTCCTGATCCCCTGTGACCTTGACCTTTGTAAGAGGTCACTCAAATTGGTATGTTTAGAAAGATCTTGTCACACAGTATCCTAGGGCCACGTTTGAAGACTGTGGCTTGAATAGTCTCCGAGAAAATGCTAACGTTACATTTTTACCAAGGACGACAGACGACGGACGACGGCGGACGGACGACGGACGGACTACCACTGGCCCAGAACAAAAAACTTTTCCTTCGCAAGTGAGCCAGAAAATCAGGGCGGCATCCTAGGAAGGTTGCGTAGAAATTCCCGACACTAGGTCACTGTTTTAGGCAAGGTGATGTAATCAGATAGTATGCAACATGGCGGCAAATGCGGTGATTGAATGCTGCTCGAATTTTTCTTTAAAAAGATCGAAGACGAAGAGGAACGACGTGATAAACGTACTTGGACGGTAACGACCCTTCTGTCTGATAGTGATGAGACAGGCTGACCTTTGCTGACTGGGGAGTATGACCTAAAGTTCTAGGTATGACAATCAGCAAAAAGTTTCCAAGTTTAATCCTTTCTACAATAAGTGACGTAAAACACTAATTTCGTCACTGTGCACACGCGGTTATGCGCTATTGTTGTTCAGAATGGCTGTGGCTATAGCGGAGCTCTGTGTTTAGTGACTGATGCAGGACTAAGCTCACTCACGACTGGCCCATGCAGTAAACGCTCACTCATTAGTAGAAGTAGGACTTTAATTCATAATAGAGAACCATTTGGCTTTTACAACCACGAAAGTGTCTCAGCGATCTCTGGCGCCACTATCACCCCTCCCCCGCGGGGCACGCTCGCTCCATGTCGCTGTACAAGGTCTCGCCCTCACGCACGATGACGCCATCAAAACCGCACGCGCCCGCCTCACGTGCAATACAGCCCACGGTCTCACGGGTATTACCTGAAGACAAAACAGTACACAGTTTGACACCAGAACATAAAAGGACTGCGCGTTGTGTGAAGTAGACAGGCGCTGACTCACAATTATACCCGGATGATCTCCTTGAGCGTGGAAGAGGGCATGGCAAACGGCAACAGCAAGAAGGCTTATGAAACGCTAAGGACCCTCACCAAGACTCAACAGCGAACAGCCACAGTCATCGAAGACAGCAGCGGCCAACTCCTTACGGAAAACACTGCTGTACTAAACAGATGGACTGAGTACTGCCGAGACTTGTATAACTACAAGGCTGAGCCAGACACCAGCATCCTCCAAAACAACCAGGCTGGGGCCAGGAAGGCTGAAGACCTGCCAGTGTTAGCTGAAGAGGTGGAAGCAGCCGTACGCGGCCTGAAGGGAGGAAAGTCTCCAGGTGTAGACAACATACCTGCTGAACTGTTGAAACATGGAGGAGAAGTAACAACGAAGGTCCTCACTACACTCTGTCAAAAGATCTGGGAGCAAAAGAAATGGCCAGTAGAATGGACACAGTCTCTAGTGATCCCGCTCCCCAAGAAAGGAAACATGAAACAGTGCCAGAACTACAGAACTATCAGTCTGATAAGTCACCCTAGCAAAGTAATGCTTAGAATCATTCTCAACCGCCTCAAAACTTTCGCCGAGGAACTGCTGGCAGAAGAACAGGCTGGCTTCAGAGTTGGAAGAAGCACCGTAGAGCAGATTTTCAACTGCCGCGTCCTGATCGAGAAACATCTGCAGCATCAGCGCGAACTCTACCACAACTTCATTGATTTCAGGAAAGCATTTGATCGCGTCTGGCACGATGGACTCTGGCAAGTCATGAGATCGTTCAACATAGAGGAGGGACTGATCCAAATGATAGAAGCGCTTTACAAGAACGCCTGCAGCGCGGTTCTACTTAACAATCAGTCAGGCGAGTTCTTCAGGACGACGATCGGTGTCCGTCAAGGATGCCTGCTCTCTCCTGTCCTTTTCAACATATTCCTGGAGAAGATCATGCAGGAAACCCTCCACGACCACCATACTTCAATCTCTATTGGTGGCAGATCCCTGTGCAATCTTCGATTCGCAGACGATATTGACCTCATGGCAGGCAGCAATAGTGAGCTCCAAAACCTGACAGACAAACTTTCAAGTAGCGCAGGGTCTTATGGCATGGAGATCAGTACGGATAAAAGCAAAGTGATGATCAACACCACAAGCGACAGCAGCAGCAACATTCACATGAACGGCCAGAAGCTAGAAGAGGTCAATAGCTTCAAGTACTTGGGAGCCACCCTGTCCAAAGACGGTAGTTGCGTAGCAGAGATCCGTATCAGGATAGGTACAGCAACATCCGCAATGGCCAGGCTGGACAGGATATGGCGAAGTAACTCCATCAGCTTCACCATCAAGTACAGGCTTTACAAGTCCCTCGTAGTGTCTATTCTACTCTACGGCTGTGAGACTTGGACACTGCTTGCAGACTCAGAAAAGAAAATCCAGGCCTTTGAGAACAAGTGCCTGAGGAAGTTGCTCCGCATCTCGTACCGCGAGCACAAGACCAACGAATATGTACGGAGCATCGTCACTTCCCTGGTGGGCCCACATGAACCCCTTCTGGCAACCGTGAAACGGTGCAAGCTTGCTTGGTTTGGCCACGTGACCCGACACAACACCTTGTCCAAGACTATCCTCCAAGGCACTCTCGAAGGAAGTCGTCGGCGAGGTCGTCAGAGAAAGAGTTGGGTCGCAAACATAAAAGAATGGACCGAACTCGAGATGCCAGACTTGCTTGCCACCGCCCAAAATAGAACTCAGTGGAGAGCACTGTCTGTTGCTGCTGCCTTTCAGTCCCCCCAACGCCCAGTTCGGGCAAGGGACTGATGATGATGATGATGATGATGATCTCCTTAATATGAGGATATAAATCATGTAAATGAGGGCAGGGTGGACAGATGTTATCACCAGGACAGGCACTGGATGATCGTTGCTGTTTCCCACTACCCGTGTTATAGTGATGATACATTATCATACCGTGATCATCCCGTGCCTGTGATCACCTGCCCAAAAAGTCAAAACCATTTTAACCCTTTGGCTGTCGGTAGCGGTTTTTGTCGCAAAGATTCCTGCAGGATGTCAGAATGTAGTTATTCCTGCAGGATGTCAGGATGTTGTTATTCCTGCAGGATGTTGTTATTCCTGCAGGATGTCAGGAAGCAGTTATTTCTGCAGGATGTCAGGGTGTTGTTATTCCTGCAGGATGTTAGAGTGTTCTTATTCCTGCAGGATGTCAGGATGTTGTTATTCCTGCAGGATGTCAGGATGTTGTTATCCCTGCAGGATGTTAGAATGTTGTTATTCCTGCAGGATGTCAGGGTGTTGTTATTCCTGCAGGATGTCAGAATGTTGTTATTCCTGCAGGATATCAGGATGTTGTTATTCCTGCAGGATATCAGGATGTTGTTATTCCTGCAGGATGTCAGGATGTTGGTATTCCTGCAGGAAGTGGATCGACAATGATAATTCAAGGGTAGTGCCGGATTAGCTTGGCGTCTCCCATACAATGCACACACATAATTCCCTAACACGCCCTTTTATACTTACAGAACAATCCCGCAAACTATACAAATCTACCAATCAGAAAGTAAAACGTAACCAAAACTCATTTATATTCATGAAAAGTAACACTCTAACTCTGTCTACAATCTTCTACTAACATCTAAGTGCATTCCGTAATTTCCGTGCATTGCGTAAATGTCGCGAAAAGTAGCCAAATTGTTTACTACAAAACTTTGACGTCATATCTGAGGTCACCAGAACGGTCGCGAACCTGCCTGAACTATCCAGTCTAAAGTAAGTCAAACTTTACAAAATGTAGCGAAAATACGCGTCACTCTAGCTACACAACAAAAGTCGATCGCACTTCTCCGTGCAAAAGAAATCGAATCCTACTAAAAAGGTGTGTAATTCTTATCCAAAATAACTCAAATGAATATCGGATCTTTCCTATGATTAACACGCACATGCTCTCAAAAGAATAACACAACCACAAACGTGACAATCACGGTCGATCCATCTCCTGCTGTAGTGCTTCATGGCTAAATGGGTTAATGCTGAGTAAAAACAAGATGAGATGTACCATAACCCACAAAGTCCCTTCTATATGAGAGCTATCCTCGCTGTCAAGGGTCTCTACCTTTTGTCTTTGACCTGGTTCTGATGTTGAAATATCTCCTATTGAAAAACTCTCGCAGATCTGCCAATGCGTCAGTGAGTTCTATAAGGGGCGCATGACATACGCGTCATTGATTTGTCAAACGTCATTTGTCATGAAGTAAGTTTTATTATTTACGTAATTTTATATGTTTCGTGATATGAGTTTCACTTTCGCTTCATAGACTTGAGAAAATGTTGACAAAACTAGAACTTCACGGTACGATTTCAGTCTTGCTATAATTTGTGTGAAAGCAGGTTGACTTTACCTAGCTACATGATATACTAAGTACACGGGTCACCTGCATGCTCTTCTGAAAGCGCGTCGATGTGTGTGTGCGTGTTAGTGCGCGCGTGCTCCAAACATCTCCAAGAGGCATTGATCCTCATGCCTGGAGGGCGCATGAGGATCTGTTCCTCCTGGAGATGCGCGCATAGTTGTGTGAGAGAGAGAGAGAGAGAGCCGCGCGCGCGAGAGAGAATGACGTCATATTTAGTGTGTTATGCCAGTGTCTGCGTGGTGACGGAGTTGCCTCTTTTACGTCACGCCACTGTCTGACTTTTTCTAGAAGTCAAGGTTTTTTTTTTTTAGTGTTTTAATTCTTTTCTGAAAATTTTTTTTTTACTAAAGAAGTTGAAAGGATACAAAGCTGGCTAACAAATTTCATCCGATTTCTTTCTCCAAGCTAGCTATATGCAAAAATTCAAGTAAAAATGACAAAAATTACAGACACTAATCTGGATCAACCGACTTCCTATAAATGGTTGTTTATGTCTTCGATGAGACATTCAATTACAATATGCTCGGAGGCTCTCTTAGCCACTCACTTAATAAAGTAGTTTGCCAAGTTTCAAGCTTGTGTGTACAGAAATATCGGAGATTCTCTTGTTTACATACGTACGCACACACATACGCACATACATACATACGCACATACGGCGCTTCTCGCCAAATGTACTTTCAGCAGCGAGGTTAGCGTAACTAGACATGACGTAATTTTTATCTTGTTACTTTAATTGTTAGAGGTTTAGCCTGCCCGCCTTTGACATCATGGACATTCTATTGAATTCTCCCCACCGCGACCCGTCCTAAAATATATAAATAGAAGGGACTTAAAAATGGTGACAATATTACTCACACTATCACAATAGTACTCAGAATATGTCAAAGATCCTTTTGTTTCCAGGCCCCATTCATTTGGAGTTCGCTTCCGAAGCACATATACATTCGTGATGCCTCGACAGTAATTTCTTTCAAAAGTCAGCTTAAAAAACATCTTTTCCAGTCTCACTACTCTGTCTTACCAAATTCGAGTCTCTTTTTGGTTTCACAACAACATCATGATGACCTGTGCCAGTTCTTGTTGCGATGGTTGTTTGTGCTTTGGGTGTGTTTATGCGCTGTTAATTTTAGAATTTGTATTGTAATATTTGTATTTTGTGTTGTTGCTGTCTATTGATTTGTGTTTAGGTTTCAACTTTGATTTGCATTGTACAGCGCGTACAGCCTGCACTGCATGGCGTTTGCGCTTTATAAATATTATTATTATTATTATTATTATTATTATTATTATTATTATTATTACTCACCCACATCCCAAAATCCCACAGCGCCGTGACTAATTAGCTCTCCCGGTGAGCAAAAGGTCTTTGAGCCAACTTCAAATACAGGAGGTTACCGCAACATCAACATCGGGCATTACACTTCCATCAGTCACAGCAAGATGCGGGGGGGGGGGGGGATGAGGGGTGGGGGGGGGGTTGGGGGGGGGGAGAGATACAAAACTAAGCTGTACGTAACTTATTCAACACCTACTGTATAAGGGTTTCCGCTGCGTATTCGTGTACTGTACGTTTCGAATGAGTTAATCTCCCGCAGCATGCAAAAAGTGTGAAATAATTTTACGTTGCATACACCTCGGTATTGGCCCGGAATCCAACCAATCAGCGTTTCGAACGTCACAGTGGTTTCCTTGACGTCACACACGTCCTTCAGGTCCCGCAGACAGCGGAGAGTGTCGGCGATGGTGCCCCAGATACCGCAGGTCACGGCTACACACACACACACACACACACACACACACACACACACACACACACACACACACACACACACACACACACACACACACACACACACACACACACACACACACACACACACCGCTGACACAGTAGTAAAGATAGTACAACTGAAGTGAAACTATCCGCCTTGTCCGTCTTCAAACTGCTAAAGGAGGTATTTGCACAAGATACCAGCTTGACATTATAAGTTATTGGTCGAAGGGGTTTGCTACACGGACTTTTGTAGGCCTGAGGGAGGTCAAAGGAATTATTGTACCCCGAAGGCCGAAGGCCTCAGGGGTACAATGATTCCTTTGACCTCCGTAAGGCCTACAAGGGTCCGTGCAGCGAACCCCTCCGATCAATAACGTATTTGTTTTCATTCCTCAACTATTTTCGTAAAAGAAATCAAGAACACATCTTGCGACCCGGACCACGCCAGACATGACTGACGTCAAAGGAATATACATTTATACATAGTAGACTATGACGTAATTAAAAATTTGTCATGACGTTGTCGTCTCCAGTACTGAGTGTGCTTGTTGTTTCGAACAACACTAAGTAACTTTGTACTTTAGAACGTTTGGCGATCTTTTATAGAACAAAACTGGCATCCAAGATGCGTCATCGAGAGGGCTACAAAACGTCCGCCCTTTTTCGCTAGAGAGGTTTTTATATCACGGCCACATGGTACAGTTTGCGCTAAAGTGACTTGTCGTGTGACGTAGGGAGGAAACAATATAAGTTATTGGTCGGAGGGGTTCTCTACACGGATGTTTGTAGGCCTGAGGGAGGTCAAAGGAATCATTGTACCCCGAAAGCCGCAGGCCTGAGAGGTACAATGATTCCTTTGACCTCCCGAAGGCCTACAAAGGTCCGTGTAGCGAACCCCTCCGACCAATAACGTATTTGTTTTCCTTCCTCCGTTTATTGTTTACAAAAAAATCCAGTTTATGAAGACGGCCGCTTCTGTGGCGGATAGGTGACACCATTGAATATACATGTTATGCCGGGCATTCCCCGTCTTTTCGAGACAGAGTGTGACGTAGCATGATTCCGTGTGAAGCGCAAGTTTCGCGAGTAAAAAGCTAATCTTGGCTTGTGTACAGAATGATTCAAGCTGCAATGTCTACAAAAGGTCGTCAAAGTATGACAGTGACAGTGCTTCTTGTCTGCTGTGTGATTCAGAAAAAAATTAAGAACTTTTGATGAAGCGATCGGCATTTGACCATGTGATAGCTTGTGCACGTTAGCATGGTGCCTTGTGCTTCAGTTTAGATTCAAGATGACTGAAGGGGATGCTTTGAGTGTGCAGCAGATTGTCGTTGTTATATTCTAAAGTGTCATGTGTGTTTGGATATCTGGAAAAAGGAATACCCCAAAACGCTCGTTGTTAACAGCAGGACTAGTGCTGAGATGGATTTTAAGGTAAGAATTTATTTTACAGCGTTGACATGATGTCAGATAGAATTCGAAAATTCGTGAGATGTTTTTCTTCAGATAGTCCCGTATTGAGTGACGTGAAGAGAGAACATTGGCAATATCGTGCATTGTGTATAGTGTTACTAGGTGTGTATTTTTGTTTTAGTTATTGAATTTGTTGCTCTGTGCTTTGGTGAAATTGTGGCGTGTTGGTGGCTGAGCAGACGACAGTGTGTTGTTTGCAATGATTGCTCTCTCTGATTGTTTTAAAAAAAAAAAAAACTCGCCGCTATTTTTGTTCCGTGGTTTTCCGAACTTTAAAAATGCTCGGTGCATGGCGATGAGATGGATTTGGCGAAGGCTTTTGCTATTTGCGCTGTGTAATTAGTGGTGAAATATTGTTTAAGTTGGTTCCTCACGTCGTAAAAAATAAGGCAGAGGATGTGTATTACGTCAAATAGGACTACTTTAGTGCGTTTTTATTCTGCTATTTTGTCGAACCGAGTTGCTATCAAGACTCGAAAACGAGGTCCTAACGCGTCATCGAGAGGGCTATAAAACGTCCGCCATTTTTCGCTACAGGGGTTTTTATATTACGGTCACATGGTACAGTTTGCGCTAAAGTGACTGGTCCTGTGACGTAGGGAGGAAAACAACATTTATTATAAGCTGTTTGGCACACTGTCCGACTTGCGATTACCCCCTTTTTGACTCGCAATGAAGGCGGGTGGGGGTGGGGGGTGGGGTGGGGAGGGGGAGCGGTTGCTTCAGAAATATGTGTTGTTTTCACGCCTCCTATTTCAAATAATAGAATAACAGACGGTAAAATGAACTGATATAAAATCATTTCGCATTTAGCAGTTTGCACTGACTCATTTGCGTACAACTCCCCCTCCTCCTCCAACCCCCCCCCCCCCCACCATACACACATACATACACACACACACACACACACACACACACACACACACACACACACACACACACACACACGTCTCTCCTTGCTTACCTACCCTTGTCACACTACCCGTTTCTGTTTGTACATACCTGGTACACGTCAGTGGATCCTGACCTCCAGTCCATGTCACCTGGGGACCGCCATGAGCCGCTTGACACGAGACAAAGAGGAGGGTGAATTGGCCTAAAGCCTCGAGAACACGAAGAGGCAACGCCGTATGCCAGCGTTATTCTTGTTAGGGCCTGTGTGTGTTGATCATGGGAAAAGATCTGATGTTCAGTTGAGTTATTTTATATTAGAATCACGTATCTTTTTAGTATGATTCGTTTCCTTTTGCGTGGAGAATTGCGATCGATTTGCGTATGTGTGTGTGTGTGTGTGTGTGTGTGTGTGTGTGTGTGTATGTGTGTGTGTGTGTGTATGTGTGTGTGTGTGTGTGTGTGTGTGTGTGTGTGTGTGTGTGTGTGTGTGTGTGTGTGTGTGTGTTTGTGACTAGCATGTTCCACATTCCGCTAATTTGTCGCAAAATCCGACCTAGATTAAGTTTGAAGGTTTTGGAAAAAGCGCGATCGTTCTAGTGACCTCAAACATGAGGTCAAAAGTTTGTAGTACACATGTTGGTTACATTTCATGACGTTTTCGTAATGCACCTAGATTTTAGTGGAAGAGTTTAGAAAACTCCAGATTGTTCTTTTTAATGAATATTAATGATTTTGGTTACGTTTTCTTTTCTGATTGGTTGAGTTGTGTAATTTGCGGGATTGTTCTGGAAATTTGTGATGTATAAAAGTGAGTGTTAGAAAGTATTTGCATGAATTGTAAGAGACAGTGTATCAAAGTGTGGATGCATTGTATGAGGAGTCAGTGTATCAAAGTGTGGATGCATTGTATGAGGAGTCAGTGTATCAAAGTGTGGGTGCATTGTATGAGGAGACAGTGTATCAAGGTGTGAATGCATTGTGAGAGACAGCGTATCAAAGTGTGGATGCATTGTAAGAGACAGCGTATCAAAGTGTGGAGGCATGGTATGAGGAGACAGTGTATCAAAGTGTGGATGCATTGTAAGAGAGACAGTGTATCAAAGTGTGGATGCATAGTATGAGGAGACAGTGTATCAAAGTGTGGATGCATTGTATGAGGAAACAGTGTATCAAAGTGTGGATGTATTGTAAGAGACAGTGTATCAAAGTGTGGATGCATTGTATGAGGAGACAGCGTATCAAAGTGTGGATGCATTGTAAGAGAGACAGCGTATCAAAGTGTGGATGCATAGTATGAGGAGACAGTGTATCAAAGTGTGGATGCATTGTATGAGAGACAGCGTCAGGAATTTATTTAACGTCTTTTCACACATTGGTGATATTAGACAACAAAAAAAAAAAAAAATAAATAAATAAAAAGGAAAAAAAAAAAAAAAAAAAAAAAAGATATCAACAACAAAACACACAACTTGCTTGTGAGTATCAAAGAATAGCAATAATTAACATCCAACCACACACACAAATTACTTATTATACTAGTTTACCCACCGGACTATGAATTATTATATGAACTATTGAAATTGCAATATTTCTATGTAAGATGTCATACAAATTGTCTGCTAAGTGATCAACTGTTATGTTATTTTTTTTCAACAGATTCAGTATAATAGGACATTCACATATTATATGTTTAACAGAGATGGGGCTTAAGCACTCGCATTTGATGTCTTTTGCGAATTTTGTTTTCCAAGAATTTAGTCTTAACTTGTATATCAACGAAGCTGTTTTCCTTGAACAAGGAGGAACATGATAAGCATATTTCGTATCATCTTTGTGAAAAAAACGGTTTAGCACAGAGTACATTTCATGTAGAGATAATTGCATATTATTACAAACTGCTGAGTTTTCTCTATTTATAGCTCCTTTTTTGGCTTGTCTGTCACAAATTTCATTCCAATAAATTCCGCAGTGTGACGGTATCCAAAGAAAATCGATCCCTATTCCTCTGGACATAATACAGCTCATAATATGTTTTATGTCATACACTAGGTCTTTTCTAGTATTACAATCCCAGCTTTTTAGACTATATAGGACAGATTTAGAATCGACACAGATCAAAATGTTAAATATATCATAAGGTAGAAGTTGAATAAAATTTAGTGCCATGAGAATCGCATACAGTTCAGACGTAAATATAGAAAATCCTTTACCAAGATAAAAAGATTTCTTCACTTTGAGATCAGGAATAACAAAGCCTGCACCACAGTCTGAAGAATCTAAGACAGACCCATCTGTGAAAATTTTCAAATGTTTAAAATATGTTGTCTGTAATTTTTCTTTCACTAAATTTGCTAAAACGTTCACATCCTCATCTTTTTTCAAATCTGTGTAATCTATATCGAAAGTAGCATTAATATGTTCCCAGGGAGGTATAGTAGGTGTTACTGGTAAAACGGGAATAGACTTGATATCTATATTGCAGTTTTCTATAGCATCTTTGACATAGTTACGTATAGGTAAAAGATACGGGATGGTTTGCGCTCTCTTCGGGAAATCCACATCTGCATCTAAAAATATGTCTTCACGTACTGAATTTTTGACGGACAGGCTTCGGACAATGTATTTTGCAGTTGCTAATTTACGTTGGTCAGATAAAGACAGAACACCTGCTTCTTTGTAGGTTTTTACAGTATTAGTATGAACCGGCACTCCAAGGGCTAATTTAACTGCTTTACTATCAATGCTTTGCAGCTTCTGTAGAAGTGTAGCTGGGGCAGAAAAGTAGACTTCCTGTCCATAGATAAGTGTTGATCGAACTAAAGATGTACCAAGGTGTAAAACAGTTTTAATGTCCTGACTCCATGGTTGTGAATTTATAATTTTTAACAAGTTAAGTCTTTTTCTTGCCTTATTTAATATGGCTTCAATATGAATTCTCCATGATAATTTTGATGTAAAACGTACGCCTAAAAACTTTACACTCTGTTGGTAGTTTAAAGGCGTCCCGTTTAGGGATAAGTTAGGTAATGTTTTAGCACTTTCCCCATTATTGAAAAGCATTAGACATGTTTTTTCCCCAGATAGTTCTAGACCATTTTCTTTCATATAGTTTGATAATTTGTCCAATTCAATCTGATAAACTTTTTGAACGTAATCTAGGATTCTTTTTGGGGTACGTTTTCTGAGATTAGTGTTTATCCATATAGCAATATCATCTGCATATTGTACCACAGTTGTGTCCTGTGAGAGAGATTGTGGGAGGTCGTAAATTAACACAGTGAATAAAAAGGGTGAAATTATTGATCCCTGCGGAATACCCATATCTATTTTCTTAAAGGTTGAATAACTTTTACCAACTTTGGTGCAGACAAATCTTTCAGACAAAAAGCTTTTAATGTACTCATACATAAACCCGGTTATGCCAATCTGTTTTATTTTGTATAATAATCTAGCATGCCAAACACTATCATAAGCCTTTTTTACGTCGAAAAAGGTTGCTAGTATACTTTTTCTTTTAGAAAATTGTTTTTTAATGTTATTTGTGAGTTTAACTAAATGGTCTGTCGTACATCGACCTTTCCGAAAACCAGCTTGATGAACTGGAATTATATCCTGTTTTTCACAGTAATGAAATAACCGATTTAAAAGAATCTTTTCCATTACTTTGCAAGCTTGTGATGTTAGTGCAATAGGTCTATAACTACTAATCAATGTACGTGTTTTACCCGATTTGAGTACTGGAACTACTACTGACTGCTTCCAGATAGTAGGAAGAGATCCATTAAACCAACATTTTTGGTAAAATGTATGTAGTAGTTTTTTCCACGACTCAGGTAAATGATAAAGTAGTTGGTAAGAAATCCCATCTATACCCACTGCACTAGAGGTATTTGCAAACGACTGTAAAACATCTAGGAATTCATTATATTGAATTGGAGCATTGATATACTGAGAATGAGTAGAAACTGGATCTTGATAATCTGCTTTGACTTCTTCTTGGTTTCTGTGGTTTATGTTTGATAAACTGAGACTTGATGTGAGACTATTTTCTGCAAACATATTAACAAAGGCCTCCGCTTTATCTACTGCACTAGGAAATGTGTTGCCTTCTACTGCGATTGCATACACTTGTAATTTGTATCCATTTTGTAATTCTGATATTTTTCTCCAAACCTTATATGTATCTTTTGATTCAGACACTTCATTTTTACAGAACTCAGCCCAGTGAATCTTTTTGGCTCTCGCCACTATTCTGTTACAGTGTATTTTAGTTTTTTTCATTTCCCTAAAGTTCTCTTCAGATTTGTTTCTTATCCATTTTTTAAAGTGTTCCTTCTTAATATTTACTGCTAGTTCACATTCCTTATTCCACCAAACATTACCTGAATATTTACCTTTTGATTTTCCTTTGCATTTTGGTATGGACTTCTCCGCAGCAGAAAGAACAGCTTTTGTAATATTTCCATAAAATGTGTCTATACTTTCATGTTCTATACTTGCAATGTCATGGGACAGCAAGATTGTCTCATACAGTTCCCAATTAGCATTGACATACTGAAACTTTGGAATTCTGTCCTCAATATTGCAATATTCATCTTTATCTTTAACGTTTAATTGTATAATGATTGGAAGATGATCACTTCCCAAACAATCTTCCTCAGTGATCCAAGTGCAATTTGTTGCCAGAGTCGGGCTTACTAGTGATGTATCAAGAGCAGATGCCTTATGAGTAGAAACATCTGGGATTCTAGTGATACTACCATCATTTAAAATGATTAACTGAGAGTCTGAAATATTTTCTACCAGACGATTGCTTGTAACTATCGTACATCCAGACTCCCAGAACGGTGCATGAGCATTGAAATCTCCTAGGACCATCCATTTACAGGAAGTTGTCTGCTGAGAATCAATATTTTTTAGCCAGTCAGTGTTGTCATCTTTTGGCCCTCTAGGTAGATATACGGAGATCACATTTAAAGTATTTTGATTATTAATTTTTACCATGGCCCCAGTGATATAGATATCATTTAGATCTTTCGTTATAGAGTACGTATTTAGTGATGAATATTCCAGGTCATCGCTAATGTATAACGCAGTTTGGACTTTATTCGATATAGGGTCATAATGGTATAGAGGAGGATAATAATATCCTCGAAGTTTTGGGAGTTTTTTACCTTCTACATTCAGAGATTGTAACGCTAATATACAATACTCTGACTGTAAAATGTGATTTTCGAATGATAGGAAATTTGTTGAAATAGATCTGCAATTCCACTGAAACACTTTCATATTGCTTGTGCTCCTCTTCATGGTCAGTGACCTCCTTGTAGCGAAAGGAGGTCAACTGAAGGAGAAGGAAAGCAAAAAACAAAACAAAAAACAAAACAACCCAAAATACTAAAAAAATAATACAAAACAAAATGAGCACTTTCAAAACACCAAGAAACGGTATATCTCAAACAGTTCAGTACTAAATCAAAAACTAGAACTAAACCATCTGGATATCATTTCAAAGTTGCTTTCGAACCGGACTTGATAATGTTGTTAACTTTACCACATTTGAAATGATAATCAGTTAGCTTATGTATATTTCATTCGGTCAGAAACTTAGTAAGAATACCAGTGACCCCTCCAATCATAGTATCCACTGGGATGTTTGGGATAGTGGTAACTCAATGTTCGTTAGAGAGACAGCGTATCAAAGTGTGGATGCATCATAAGAATAAAATATTGCTGGAACTGTTTCTCCAGTGTGGTCTACAACCTTGTGCCACGTGTGACGAGTTGCAGCGCTAAGTGAAGTTTTTCTACAAGAACCCTACGTGCGTGCGTCTGGTGTGACTGCATGACACTACGACCACTACCACGCAACTGCCAGTGACGAATCGTATGACTTGCTGGGTAACTATCTGTAATACCGTTAACCGCTACTGGCGATACTGTTCGACGTCAGGAGTAGTTCATGGTTTAACTCCTTCCCTGCCAACGGACGTACACTCGGTTTCTGAAACCTGTGTTCACTGAACGACCAAAAGCCACAACTGTCCCAAAGAACTTGGATACAAAGTGGTCTCTGCAAGAGGCATAGATCCTCATGAGCCCCCGCAGGTGCGGGGGCTCATGAGGATCTATGCCTCTTGCAGTAAGATCGCGTTAACTTTTGTTCTTTTCAGTGAAGGGGTGAATTGTGGCCAGTGCTTTCTTACTTCAATACAAGATGGCTGCACGATGCAGGTTCCAACGGTCCTACATGTAGTTACAAGAGACATTATGAATGCAGTTTGGGCACGCGCAGGGCAGCAGGCGAGACAGCGAGACCGAACTAATAATAATAATGAGTATTTATATAGCGCTTAATCTTAATGAAAGCTCTAAGCGCTTTACAATCTGTACACAAAAATAACAATAAAATGACATATGCAAATAACAAACAAAACACAATACCCGAACACACCACTATTACAATGAACTAAACAATAATACATACATAATAATTTATATTCTAATTAACATTCAGTCTAAAACAAGGAGGATTACAGAACTACAACCAAGGCATCAACCACTGGCAGTTATTCAAAGTAAAGCTTGAAGAGGTGAGTTTTCAACGACCTCTTGAAGTCAGAGACAGACTCAGTGTATTCCATAACACTGAGGCTTGATAAACAAAAGTGCGCTGACCAAATGTTTTAGTTTGGACAGAAGGTACACACAACTTCCGTTTATCAAAAGAGGAGCGGAGCTCACGAGAGGGTGTATACTTTTTGCAGCAAATAGGACAATTATTCTGGGCTTAAAAGGCAGTTAAAACAGATTGACATAACTTTGTATTAAATACTTGAGGACACAGGTAGCCATTGAACTGGAGAGAAAAATGTATATCGTTCACCAGTGATGAATGTATGAATAAAGTGAGAAGTTGTAGAAACGTTTACCAGCAGTCAGCCAGCAGAGCAGCAGAAGCGTAAGAAAGCGAACCATTTTTCTCTCCAGCACAGAGATCTGTGCGTACATATACTGATCAACAAAAGAAACGGGAAGTAGATCCTTCAAATCACATTTAATCAACAATTGAAAGTCGATTTCGGACAAACCATACAACGGATGTTATCGACATTTTAGGAACGAAATCATGGACACCAGCGTAATCAGTGTGGACGTTTCTTCTGTATTTGGAGGAAGCATGGCACAGCACAAAGTCAATATGGCGTGTGTGGCCCATTGGCGTTGATGACTTCTTGGCAGCGTCGGCGCATCGAGTGCATCAGACGGTTGACAGCTGTTCTGGGGATGTTGTCCCAGGCCTGGACAATGGTATTCTCCAGTTCTGCGGCTGTCGTTGGTCTGGGGCGTACAGCGTTGACCTCCCTTTGCAGTTGGTCCCAGACATGTTCGATGGGATTGAGGTCCGGGCTGAGCCCAGGCCAGGGCATGACTGGGATGTTGTGCTGCTGCAAGAAGTGCTGGGTGATACGTGCAGTGTGTACGCGCATTATCTTGCTGCAAGATGGAGGTTTTTCGTACCTGAGAAAATGGCAGAACATAATTATGGGCGTAGTACTTGGTCAATGTAGCGCTGAGCTGTGATGCCATTTCCGCGACCTGGTACGAGTCTACGGAAGAACACAGATCCTATTGTCCGGTTCAGGGTAATCCCAGCCTAAATCATCACGCTTGGCCCGCCCCAGGCATTGTTCTCCAGCACACAGCCATCAGGATAGCGTTCACCCCTTCTCCGCCACACTCTTATGCGCAAATCTGCATGGCTGATGCGGTAGTGTCTCTCATCCGTGAACAGGACGTTCTGCCACTGTCGCCAGGTTCAGTCGACATGAGCCTGTGACCACTGTAAGCGTGCACGGCGATGACGGTCAGTAAGAACAGGTCCACGGGCTGGACGGCTGTTGTGCAGATTATGCTCCTCTAGCTGTCGTCGCACTGTCTGGCCACTGATGGTGCCTGGTGGTTGCCGATAACTTCTCTTGCTGTTTCCTCGGCCGGCTGAAAGCGATTTCCACGTGAGCCCGGAAAATATGGCCGTCTTGCCGTGGAGTTGTCACACGTGGTCGTCCGCTTCGGGGAGCGTCAGCAGAAGACCCGTTGGCATGATAGCGTTACTGCAGCCTGTAAATGGTCGAAATGGGACATCGAAAGGCCACTGCCAGAGCTTTTGGATCTTCTCCGGCTTCCAAACGCCCAAGAGCTCGTTCTCGTTGGGGAGCACTAAGTCTTGGCATGGTTGATGTGGCACCGGCAAAAGTGACAGAAGGCGTAACACTGCTGATTTGTTATTGCCTTGCATTGCTGAACACAGTTCATGACCCAACATCACTCTGCAATGTATGCACGTGCGTGGAAAGCATATGCCGTGCGTCCTAACCAATACGGGTGCCTCGTGCACAGGGAGGGTAACACGGTTACTACAGAACGGTGACTGCATGCTTATATGTTGTTGATCGTACACTGACTATCAAAAATAGTGTAACTTGTATTTTCGTTGACTTATTATACAAATACAACATACACTCAAATTCCGTTTTTTGTTGTTGTTGTTGATCAGTATATAATGCAATGCATATTCCGTGCTCCAAATGCTCGCCTTTTTATACACTGGCAAAGCAGGTACGTGCTTCATAACGAAGTATCAATTATAATACAATACGTCCTGATGAAACACATATCTGCTTTACATGAGGCGGCCATCACGTGACAGGCGATATTGGGATTGTCAAGTATCGGATGTTAGCACGAGCAACAGGTGGCGGCACCAGTAGACAGTGACTCACCAAAATCACATTTGTGTGCAGGTGACAAAAGTGAATTAGTTGCTGATGTTATTAGTGTTCCAAGTCCAAACTGTAACACTCTAAACTGACGAGCAGCTGATGTGTTTTATTGTTTCCGATGATTCCAATGTTGTATTTCTTTGCTCGTCAGTATAGAAATAATCCTAACGCTAGATCGAAGTGTAGTTACTTTGAACACACGCCAGATTACCCTGACGCAACAATCTCGTTTAATCGGAGCATCACACAAAATTAATGCCACGCCGGGACGAACTGCGGTCTGTTTGACGTACGTGTACCTCAAAGAGGCCTTGGGCTGTTCTGGCGTGACGGTCATGATGCATACGCCAAAGGGACCCGGGTTCGTTCTGGCGTGACAGTCATGATACATACGCCAAAGGGACCTGGGTTCGTTCTGGCGTGAGTTATTATTTTTGTGTTGCACCGATGAGCTGGACAAGCCAGAAAAGATACGATATCTTTGTTGTCTGCACTGGTGTGATCATTCTTGACAGCGGTAATACATAGTCTGTTGTCTGCACTGGTGTGATCATTCTTGACAGCGGTAATACATAGTCTGTTCTGCTACGCGCAGTCTGCGCCACCGTTTATACTTCCATCTTATTGCTCTTATTAATCCCGTCACAGCCGACAAATAAAGTGAACACGATGCAAGTGCCAGAGACCCTGCAGTTGCGTAGGTTCATGAAGATCTATGTCTCTGGCGGACAACTCTTTGTGTCCGCGTGGTTTGGACTGCTGGAGCTCTTTGGCTATGCCATTTTAAAAAGCACAATTTGCGTCCATTGGCGGTGAAAGGGTGAATGTGTATATCTAAAGCCACCCAGCAACAAGCGATATATGAGGTACGACGTCTTGCTGACTACATTGACGTCTGTGTCCCGGAGATGGAGCAGGTAGGACCAGTCGTGTTCACAGTACACAAAGAGAAACATGGAGTAACAGTGTGGACAGCGGACAGCGGACTGCGGACTGCGGAGTAAATAGCGCTGGTCCTGGCGATGACAAAGGTTTCACTATATACACAGCATAACTTGCCATTCGGATTGCTCTGGACTGGAAAATTGTATTTGCATGAGTGTTTAATCTATAATATGTGTGTGTGCGTGCGTGCGTGCTTGCGTGTGTGCGCGTGTGTGTGCGTGCGTGCGTTTTGTGTGTGTGTGTGTGTGTGTGTGTGTGTGTGTGTGTGTGTGTGTGTGTGTGTGTGTGTGTGTGTGTGTGTGTGTGTGTGTGTGTGCACGTGCAGTGGGTCAGCTGTGTTGATACTGGCGAATAAAATAACTCGAGTGGAAGAAGGAAATATTTTATATTTGGTACACAATAATTATTTGGAATAAATTATACGATAAAACTGAAAACAATGAAAACGAAAACGGTTGTTAGCAAACAAATACTATTTTCAAATTGTTCAAATTCAAATATCGGTTTCGAAACACGCCCAGTTTGTAGAGGAGTATCGGCCAGTAGCAATTAATAAATCATTTATGGTTTAACAAAAGAAAACTACTTAGTAATTAAGCTGGTTCAATATTGTAGGAGAAATTTAGTGCAGCAGATAATGAGGCTGACACTAGAAATGGACGTTTGACGTCTGGGTCTTACGGAGCTTGATCATTGTGAACATGAAACTAACTCTCACCGTGGGTTATCAGCGGCTGTCTCAATAAATCACATCGTGTACAGGTCCCAGTGGAAATGCACGTAGTTGGAGTGTATAACAACAACAACAACAACAACGCCTGGCGAAGAAGATAACAACAACAGCTGCAACTGTTGACTTGGTCTTAAAAAACAGTTACATTAGTACAAGTGCACTGGCGTTGGAACCAAACATTAAATAAAATATGGTGGGGGTGGGGGGGGTGGGACGGGGGGTGGGGGGTGGGGG